>CM042414.1:6532866-7030366 GCA_023634145.1 Thymallus thymallus
GGATCACTGTGTGCCTGGATGTGGTATCACTTTACAGCCAGACAGCCTTGGGGACAGGATCACCGCGTGCCTGGATGTGGTATCACTTTACAGCCAGACAGCCTTGGGGACAGGATCACCGCGTGCCTGGATGTGGTATCACTTTACAGCCAGACAGCCTTGGGGACAGGATCACCGCGTGCCTGGATGTGGTATCACTTTACAGCCAGACAGCCTTGGGGACAGGATCACCGCGTGCCTGGATGTGGTATCACTTTACAGCCAGACAGCCTGGGGGACAGGCTCACTGCGTACCTGGATGTGGTATAACTTTACAGCCAGACAGCCTGGGGGACAGGATCACTGTGTGCCTGGATGTGGTATAACTTTACAGCCAGACAGCCTGGGGGACAGGATCACTGTGTGCCTGGATGTGGTATAACTTTACAGCCAGACAGCCTGGGGGACAGGATCACTGCGTACCTGGATGTGGTATAACTTTACAGCCAGACAGCCTGGGGGACAGGATCACTGTGTACCTGACCTTGTGTGTTTGTGTGTGTTTGGGATGGTAATAGAATTCTAGTGAAATTAAAGAGATGGATCAAGAGGGCAGTAGATGAAAAGATGAAGTTAGTGATGGAATGAAAAGCAGGAAATAATTCTGATCCCCGCCCCCACTGCCACACACGCACACACACCCCCATTGCCACACACACCCCCACCTCCACACACACCCCCACCTCCGCACACACCCCTACACACTCCCACCTCCACACACACTCCTACACACACCCCCACCTCCGCACACACCCCTACACACACCCCCACACACACCCCCACCTCCACACACACCCCCACCTCCACACACACCCCCACCTCCGCACACACCTCCACACACACCCCCTCCTCCGCACACTCCCCCACCTCCACACACACCCCCACCTCCACACACACCCCCAGCTCCACACACACCCCTACACACACCCCCACCTCCGCACACACCCCCACCTCCACACACACCCCCACCTCCACACACACCCCCACCTCCGCACACACCTCCACACACACCCCCTCCTCCACACACACCCCCACCTCCACACACACCCCCAGCTCCACACACACCCCTACACACACCCCCACCTCCGCACACACCCCCACCTCCGCACACACCCCCACCTCCACACACACCCCCACCTCCGCACACACCCCCACCTCCACACACACCCCCACCTCCACACACACCCCCAGCTCCACACACACCCCTACACACACCCCCACCTCCGCACACACCCCCACCTCCACACACACCCCCACCTCCGCACACACCGCCACCTCCACACACACCCCCACCTCCACACACACCCCCACCCCTTCGCCTGTTGGGGAGTTGCAGCGAAGAGACAAGATCGAGGCTAGCCTGACCCTTTGTATGTTTCTGCATGCAGGTTGAATGAAGTTGAATGTCGTTTCTGGAGCTATTCCTAATAGCGTTAGCGCAGTAACTTGAACTCTATAGGAACGGCCAACATGGTAGTTGTTCCTGTAAACTTGAGTTGCCAAGTAACGTGAATTCAACAAGAAACAACAAGAATTTGTGTCACTTGATTTAGGTTATATTGGGTGAAAAAGTAGGGTGAAAAAATGACATCAATTTCAGAAATTCCTTTACGTTGATGACTTTTTGCAAATCCAGTCAGTTACCTACGTTGACTGAACGTTATCAGATATATTTATTTTGTTGAAATGATGTCGAAACAATGTTTATTTAACCAGTTTGTGCCCAGCGGGTATATCTTTAAAGACAAACAGAAAAAGCCTCAAACAAACCCAACATGTGTTGAATTCGATTTCACTGCCCCTTCCTTCCCTTCCTTCCCCTCCCTTCCCCTTCCTTCCCCTTCTTTCCCTTCCTTCCCCTCCCATCCCCGTTCTTCCCCTTCCTGCCCCTTCCTTCCCTTCCTTCCCCTCCCGTCCGCTTCCTTCCCTTCCTTCCCCTCCCGTCCCCTTCCTTCCCTTCCTCCCCTTCATTCCCTTCCTTCACCTTCCTTCCCCTTCCTTCCCCTTCCTTCCACTTCCTTTCCCTCCCTTCCACTTCCTTTCCCTCCCTTCCCTTCCCCTTACTTCCCCTTCCTTACCCCCCTTCCTTCCCTTCCCTCCCCTTCCTTCCCTTCCTTCCCCTCCCCTCCCGTCCCCTTCCTTCCCTTCCTTCCCCTCCCTTCACCTTCCTTCCCCTCCCTTCACCTTCCTTCCCCTCCCTTCCCCTCCCTTCCCCTCCCTTCCCCTTCCCTTCCACTTCCTTTCCCTCCCTTCCCTTCCCCTTACTTCCCCTTCCTTACCCCCCTTCCATTACTTCCCCTTCCTTACCACCCCTTCCCCTCCCGTCCCCTTCCTTCCCTTCCTTCCCTTCCTTCCCCTCCCTTCACCTTCCTTCCCCTCCCTTCACCTTCCTTCCCCTCCCTTCCCCTCCCTTCCCCTCCCTTCCCCTTCCTTCCACTTCCTTTCCCTCCCTTCCACTTCCTTTCCCTCCCTTCCCTTCCCCTTACTTCCCCTTCCTTACCCCCTTCCCTTACTTCCCCTTCCTTACCACCCCTTCCCCTCCCGTCCCCTTCCTTCCCTTCCTTCCCTTCCTTCCCTTCCTTCCCTTCCTTCCCTTCCTTCCCTTCCTTCCCCTCCCGTCCCCTTCCTTCCCTTCCTTCCCCTCCCTTCACCTTCCTTCCCCTCCCTTCACCTTCCTTCCCCTCCCTTCCCCTCCCTTCCCCTTCCTTCCACTTCCTTTCCCTCCCTTCCACTTCCTTTCCCTCCCTTCCCTTCCCCTTACTTCCCCTTCCTTACTCCGCTTCCCTTACTTCCCCTTCCTTACCACCCCTTCCCCTCCCGTCCCCTTCCCTTCCTTCCCTTCCTTCCCTTCCTTCCCTTCCTTCCTTCCCCTCCCGTCCCCTTCCTTCCCTTCCTTCCCCTCCCTTCACCTTCCTTCCCCTCCCTTCACCTTCCTTCCCCTCCTTTCCCCTCCCTTCCCCTTCCTTCCACTTCCTTTCCCTCCCTTCCACTTCCTTTCCCTCCCTTCCCTTCCCTTCCCCTTACTTCCCCTTCCTTACCCCCCTTCCCTTACTTCCCCTTCCTTACCACCCCTTCCCTTACTTCCCCTTCCTTACCCCCCTTCCCTTTCTTTCCCTTTATTTCCCTCCCTTTCTCTGTCTGTGTGTATCTCCCTTTGTTGTGTGTACTGTTCACTGCTACCTTTGTCTGCTCTACTTGCTCCCTGACTCATCAGGGCCAGGCCGTTGAAGAAGCCTAATCCGGGTTATTTGCTTTCCCATGCTTGTGGCAGGTTGGCTGTGGGTTGGCTGTGGGTTGGCTGCCTCATTCCGCTCTCTCTCTCTCTCTCTCTCTCTCTCTCTCTCTCTCTCTCTCTCTCACTCACTCTCCCCCCTCTCCCCCTCTCTCCATTCCCCAATCCCTTATTTATCCAAATAAGATGTGGTCGATGAGGGTTTGTATCCACCCTGAATGGTGAGTAAATACGATCTCACCACCACTTTTTTATCTACTCTCTACACTCTTGCTGTTGCTCCAGAAAGCCATATGTCTGCCTTTCTCTTCCCTGACATCCAATCAGGCCTGCATTCAGAGGTCTCAGTGAGGTGTCCCTAAAGATTTGTGTTCTCATAATGGGGCCCAATTCATTACTGTAAATAGCAGTGGCAGTCATTGCACTGTCTCCGTGAAGCAGTTGGTTTAGAGGCTCTTTAGGCTGATAATTGTTTGAATCACAGTGGTGGTTCTTTTGGGGGCTTGTGGGGCATTTCTCTGGGCTATGAAACAGAACATGGACCTTGTTGGCTTTGTTAACCCCCCCTGCTTTTTTTTACGTTCACTGATCATGGACCTCTCAGGATGTCTGGCTTTGTCTTTGATCATGGACCTCTCAGGATGTCTGGCTTTGTCTTTGATCATGGACCTCTCAGGGTGTCTGGCTTTGTCTTTGATCATGGACCTCTCAGGATGTCTGGCTTTGTCTTTGATCATGGACCTCTCAGGGTGTCTGGCTGTGCCCCTGATTATGGACCTCTCAGGATGTCTGGCTTTGTCTTTGATCATGGACCTCTCAGGATGTCTGGCTTTGTCTTTGATCATGGACCTCTCAGGGTGTCTGGCTTTGTCTTTGATCATGGACCTCTCAGGATGTCTGGCTTTGTCTTTGATCATGGACCTCTCAGGGTGTCTGGCTGTGCCCTTGATCATGGACCTCTCAGGATGTCTGGCTTTGTCTTTGATCATGGACCTCTCAGGTTGTCTGGCTTTGTCTTTGATCTTGGACCTCTCAGGGTGTCTGGCTTTATCTTTGATCATGGACCTCTCAGGTTGTCTTGCTTTGTCTTTGATCTTGGACCTCTCAGGGTGTCTGGCTTTATCTTTGATTATGGACCTCTCAGGTTGTCTGGCTTTGTCTTTGATCTTGGACCTCTCAGGGTGTCTGGCTTTATCTTTGATCATGGACTTCTCAGGGTGTCTGGCTTTGCCCCTGTGGCCTCACCGTCTACCCAGCGCCAGTGTTTTTCCTACATAGTGCACTATAGAGGGAATAGGGTATAATTTGGGACACAGAGAGCAGAGTGGAGGCCTGCAGGTCCCACTGGGCTGGGTGATGGACACCTCCTACTGGGCTGGGTGATGGACAGCTCCTACTGGGCTGGGTGATGGACAGCTCCTACTGGGCTGGGTGATGGACAGCTCCTACTGGGCTGGGTGATGGACAGCTCCCACTGAGCTGGGTGATGGACAGCTCCTACTGGGCTGGGTGATGGACACCTCCTACTGGGCTGGGTGATGGACAGCTCCCACTGAGCTGGGTGATGGACAGCTCCCACTGGGCTGGGTGATGGACAGCTCCCACTGAGCTGGGTGATGGACAGCTCCCACTGGGCTGGGTGATGGACAGCTCCTACTGGGCTGGGTAATGTACAGCTCCCACTGGGCTGGGTGATGGACAGCTCCTACTGAGCTGGGTATTGGACAGCTCCTACAGGGCCCGGTGATGGACATCTGCTATTGGGCTGGGTGATGGACAGCTCCTACTGGGCTGGGTGATGGACAGCTCATACTCTGTGTGCTGGGCTGGGTGATGGACTGCTCCTACTGGGCTGGGTAATGGACAGCTCCTACTGGGCTGGGTGATGTACAGCTCCCACTGGGCTGGGTGATGGACAGCTCATACTCTGTGTGCTGAGCTGGGTGATGGACTGCTCCTACTGGGCTGGGTGATGGACTGCTCCTACTGGGCTGGGTAATGGACAGCTCCCACTGGGCTGGGTGATGGACAGCTCCCACTGGGCTGGGTGATGGACAGCTCCTACTGGGCTGGGTGATGGACAGCTCATACTCTGTGTGCTGAGCTGGGTGATGGACTGCTCCTACTGGGCTGGGTGATGGACTGCTCCTACTGGGCTGGGTGATGGACTGCTCCTACTGGGCTGGGTGATGGACTGCTCCTACTGGGCTGGGTAATGGACAGCTCCCACTGGGCTGGGTGATGGACAGCTCCCACTGCGCTGGGTGATGGACAGCTCCTACTGGGCTGGGTGATGGACAGGGCAGAGGTGAAAACACTAATAATACTAGTACTACTACTAGTACTACTACTACTACAAATTGTAATTATAATACTACTACAACTCATCAGTAGCCTACCATGGAGACCTGGATTCAGAAATGATATAAGCTGTTAGAAATAGAGCTGGCAAAGTTCGAAAATGTGGTTGTGTATCAGCAGTTTTTCTCTTGTTATGTCAGTCATTGATGGTCAATTAGCCCATGTCAGCAAAACATTTTTAGATTAGTCAGATATCATATTAAAAACAATGGCAAAATGTGTAGAATTTTAGGAAATTTGTTATAACATTGAAAAATCTTCTCTCCACACCATAGCAAGATGTGTAGAAATTGCAGGAAATGCACTATAAAACAATAGAAATGTATCTTCGCTGTCAAAGGGATCTGCTAAAATGTTTTAGCCGCCAGTTGTGGGGACGGGTGTTTCGCTTAGGGCTCCCAAAAGGATACACTCCCACTGCATGTGTGGGTTTGCTGACCCGCGAGCCACTGCGGCTCCTCATGATGAGTTCCGATTTTTGGTTTCCCCCACCCCCATCCATCCCTGAGTTGGGCAACTTGGTGATTGATTTGTGACCAAAGAGACGGACCACAACTCCTCTATTAACCAGCTATTGGCTGACCTAAAGGCCTCTTCTATCAACCAGCTACTGGCTGACCTAAAGGCCTCTTCTATCAACCAGCTACTGGCTGACCTAAAGGCCTCTTCTATCAACCAGCTACTTGCTGACCTAAAGGCCTCTTCTATCAACCAGCTACTGGCTGACCTAAAGGCCTCTTCTATCAACCAGCTACTGGCTGACCTAAAGGCCTCTTCTATCAACCAGCTACTGGCTGACCTAAAGGCCTCTTCTATCAACCAGCTACTGGCTGATCTAAAGGCCTCTTCTATCAACCAGCTACTGGCTGACCTAAAGGCCTCTTCTATCAACCAGCTACTGGCTGACCTAAAGGCCTCTTCTATCAACCAGCTACTGGCTGACCTAAAGGCCTCTTCTATCAACCAGCTACTGGCTGACCTAAAGGCCTCTTCTATCAACCAGCTACAGGCTGACCTGAAGGCCTCTTCTATCAACTAGTGAATACACAACCCGAATGCAGATCCAGACCATAACTACCCCTTCAGCTACAATAACCAGCCGCTCTGACCACAACCTCTGACCCTAAACCAATGACCAGTAATTGACCACTCTGACCTGGGTACTTGACCACATACCTCTCCTCTACTGACCCTTACTGAGTCCCTCTACTCCCTCCTCCCCCCCAGTCCCTCTCTCTCCCAGTCAGGAAGGAAGGGAAGCGATAAGAGCAAGGATGGGCAACTCCAGTCCTCCATGGCCTGAGTGGTGTCACACTTTTTCCCCATCCCTAGCAAACACAGCATTCTAAACGTAAAATCATCAAATAAAATAAAATCACATTATTTTTGTCTTATGCACATATTTAGCAGATGTTATTGCGGTTGTAGCGAAATGCTTGTGTTCCTATCTCCAACAGTGCAGTAATATCTAACAATTCACAACAATACACACAAATCTAAAATGGAATTAAGAAATATAAGGACAAGCAATGTCGGAGTCCGGAGTATAAATATACAGACAATACGGACAGTATTTGGATAGAATATGTAGTATATCTGAAGAAGAGTTTATGTACAGCAGCAGTTAAATAGGATAGGCCCTGACGAGAATACAGTATATACATGTAAAGCAAAATTTGAAATGGTGTTTTTTTACATTGGATAAAAGTAGAGACTCAGAGCTAGAAAAGTGTATCATACACTGCAGTTGAGGAACAATGGGAAAGTAATTCTGCTTCGAAAGTTGATAAACTTGTAACCCCGCTTTTGAGAAAATGGCCAGTGAATGTTTAGCTACACCTACTGGAGAGCTCTTCTTTGTCTCCACCCATTCAGCATTGTTCACACCCTCTTAAGCCTTAGCCCCGCCCATCTCTTTAAGGATTCACATGAGGTCCACACTCTGCTAAACAGAGTGTGTAAGACTAAAAGTGGTGAAAGTAGTAGAAAATACACTTTAACTACTCCTTGGCCTATATCCTAATCTGACTTTGGTGCAGGTCATGTTGTTCTTCGCATTTCCATCTCTGGTAAACACACACTATATCAAATAAAATCAAAGTTTATTTGTCACATGCACAGGATACAGAAGGTGTAAACAGTACATTGAAATTGTTACTTGCATAGTGGAGTCTTTTGTTAAGACCCATAATCCCAACCCATACTACGATGCACCATACATTAATCTGAAGGTAGCTAATGCTAACCAACCTGGTTCATTGTTAGATAGCTAGCTAATATTAGGCTATAACTAGCAATGAAAACGACTTTCTGACAAAATTATAAATGTATTACGCCACGTTCAAAACAACTGTGAACTTGGAACTCGGAAATCTCCAACTACCGACTTCAGTGCGTTCAAGGCGACTGGGAACGAGCTCCGACTGGGAAGAATTGTCATCTAACTCGGAATTCCAACTCGGGAACTCTGGCCTGGACAGGTATTTCATACAACAGCTGTCTGTGCAATCATACGTTGCTTCCACCATGCATTCCACTGATTTCAAAACGCTCAACTTCTTCCATGACAACAACACTGTTGATCTCTTCTTCCGTGACAACAACACTGTTGATCTCTTCTTCCGTGACAACAACACTGTTGATCTCTTCTTCCATGACAACAACACTGTTGATCTCTTCTTCCATGACAACAACACTGTTGATCTCTTCTTCCATGACAGCAACACTGTTGATCTCTTCTTCCATGACAACAACACTGTTGATCTCTTCTTCCATGACAACAACACTGTTGATCTCTTCTTCCATGAAAACAACACTGTTGATCTCTTTTTTTCTTCCCCATCATTGTCATCAGAAGAATCTACAATGTCTGGTTCAATGTTTATTTACTAGTTTGGGTAATTATGTCGTTGCTTATTGGGTTTATGTTTGCGTTCACGTAGTCTGATAGATTTGCATGACCAGATTGGGAGAAGTGCATTCCTCAAACCTACAAGCCATTAACCCCACTCAAAGGTCCTAACCCTAACACTTCTACTATTCATCACGCTGCTAGAAATGCTGAGCATAGAGACAAAGCTATGCATGAAGAGTCACACTTAGTCACCAGATATTTAGGAGACCTCATGAGCTGTCCTAACCAGTTAAGAGTTACCAACAGGTGTCTTGCAGAGAGTCAGTGGTTCCTGCACCACATACAATTGCTTTGGAGTTGTTAAAATAGTGTTTTGATATTTCTGTTTTGGTATGATTAAACCATAAATAATCTAGACCTACATGCAACAGTATCAACAGTATTTCACATGAAATGCCTAAATACTTATAACCACTAGGCTTATAAATAAACACTTTTTTCTTTCGATTATTTAATTACCTACAGTACATGTTATTTCAAATTGTCACTTTGGAGCACAACATCACATTGTTAATAAATATGCCTACATTGGGCATGCCTATAAGTTGACCAATTAAAGGCATCTAGGGCTTATGTTAACTTTGACTGTGTTTGATGGAAATTATAGACTTTTAAATGATGTGTGCAACATTGGATACAAAATTATTGGCAAGTGACTTGATGCCTATACTGTGCTAAAGCGATTTAGAGTTGTTAAACGGGATTGACGAGTGTGTTTATATAACGGTAATATATTGTCCAAATTCCACTTTTAACAACCATCAGAATGTTTTATTTATTTATTTAACCTTTAACGATGGTCTGTTTTTCAGCCCTGTAATTACAAAAATGTACACAGCTGGTGATGCCTCATTGCGAATGGTTATTCCCAGTCATTTGCAACAATGGCATTGAGCGTCATCACATCTTTACTTTGCGGTATCTCAAACCGTCACGATTACCAGCTGAGATAAACCTTTATGAGTTTTTTTTACTCCTGGCTCAGAGTTTGTCTGGGTAGTGTCTGGACAACATCCTAAAACCTACTCTCAAAAACATGATTTTCCTGTGTTTCCACACTATGAGGTTGGAATAATACTGTGAAATTAGTGTAAGAGTGTAATATCAGCCTGTTTTTGTGGGATGGATTTTTGGCCTGCCTGGTGACATCACCAAGCTATAAAATAGTTAATAGACCAATCAGAAAGAGAGTTCCAAACCTCTCTGCCAATTACATCTAGTTTTCCATCTTCCCCTTCTGACTCAGACCACTCCCAGACAGTCCTAGCAAAAGTCTTGCTTGAGAAATTGTTCTTTGCTAAGAAGCAATTTTAGTTTATTTTTGGCCATTTTAATGAAAAATAATCACAGAATGGTACTTAATTGTTACCCAGAAATGATTTGATATTCAGATTAAAAACGGCTGCATTGGACCTTTAAAACAGGTTTTAACAGCATTCCTAGGACCTTTTCTGAGATGCTTTGTGGATACGGGCCGAGGTATCAACCGTCATCATGGCAGTTTACATCTTTGCTGAGTCGACAATCATGAACAAGGTCATAAGTGTTTTTCCTTTTATTCCAAGTGTCCTTTTCTAAGAAATCTGTTTGACTGTAAGAAATAGTTAAGAGGCTTTAAGATAATTAGTTAAGATAATTTTTTTACCACGGTCACTTAGATTATGCTGGCTGGCACAAACTTTTAAAATGGTAGTGTGTATTCAATTTAGCCCAGGGCCTGTACAGATGTAGGATCTTAATTTGAGCTAGTTTGCTACAACAGGAACATAATCCTGCAGTAACAGGACATTTAAATTATTATGTGAATTATAATTAATGGACATTTTTGTAGGGGTTGTACATTTTACAAAAATTCCATAGTGGAATGACTTGCCGTAAAGGAAAGATAGTAATGGCGGGTTGTGTCACAAAGTGCAATCAATTCACATCCCACAACAGTAGGCAGAAACACAGGGCTAGATAAGAGAAATAGATGAATATGGAGGCCGTGACAGGCCTCACACTCCAGTACAGTAGGTGGCGGTGTATGCACCTTTCACCTGGTTGCGATCTGCCAAAACATATTTAAAGAAGAGGAAGACGCTCATTGACATTGTTGCAAATGATGGGGAATAACTAATTGCGATGAGGCATCACCAGATGTGAACTCTATTGACAGCCTGGTCTCAGAGACTAGATGTAACATAGTAAATGTAAATTGAGGACACCTAAATTAGTATGATACAATGGTTTACATTTGGTATCGTTACATAAGACAGGTTGTTACTTAAGGCAAAAGCAAAATTAGTATATTGTAGTAGTATAATCTGAACTTCTAGCAACCCAAAGGTTGCGAGTTCGAATCTCATAACGGACAACTTTAGCGCTTTAGCTAATTAGGACTTTTCAACTACTTACTACTTTTTTGCAACTTCCCCTAACACTAACCTTAAACCTTGAACCTATCTCCTAGACTTAACCTTAACCCTAACCCCTAGCCTAGCTAATGTTAGCCAGCTAGCTAAAGTTAGCCGCCTAGCTAGAATTCATAACATATTGTATGTTTTGTAAATTCATAACATATAACATGAATTGTAATTCGTAACAAATCATACGAAATGTTTGATGGACATCAACAAATTAATAAATACCATATACGAAAGTAGCACATCATGAAAAATGGGGTGTTTCTCGTTTTACGTACATAATAATACAAATCGCTCTGAGACCAGGTTGCTTTAGCACACTTCAGACAACCACAGTGACTGTGACTGTACATCGAATGTTGCAATGATGAAATGTTTGATATAATTTTCACCTGACACGATCACTTTGCCTACCCACAATTATTGCCCACTATGCTGGCATGCAATATTTTTTTTAACCAATTCTGATGGTTGTTAAAAGCCGAATATGGACTATTAACGTTATATCAACACACTTGGCTCTCCCGTTTAACAACTCCAAATCTCTTTTGCACAGTAGGCATCAAGTCACTTGCTGGTAATGTTGCATACAACATTTGAAAGATCTACAGTGTAGTTTTCATCAGACACAATCAAAGTTAACATAAGGCTTAGATTCCTTCAATATTTTCTAACAACTTGATGTTACGCTCCAAAGAGATCATTTGAAATAACATGATGTAGGTAATTCAATTATAATTATTTATTAGCCTTGTGGTTATAAGTATTTAGGCATGTCGTGTGAAATAGGCCTCGTGAAATCCTTGTCAAAAGTGCTACTGTTGATACTGTTACATGTGCGTAGGTCTAGATTATTTCTGGACTGATCGTACCAAAACAGAAAATATCAAAACATTGGCTAGGTTGGAGTGTAGGACCGTTCTGGTTGGAGTGTAGGACCGTTCTGGTTGGAGTGTAGGACCGTTCTGGTTGGAGTGTAGGACCGTTCTGGTTGGAGTGTAGGACCGTTCTGGTTGGAGTGTAGGACCGTTCTGGTTGGAGTGTAGGACCGTTCTGGTTGGAGTGTAGGACCGTTCTGGTTGGAGTGTAGGACCGTTCTGGTTGGAGTGTAGGACCGTTCCTTTTTCCCTCTATTCCTCTCTCTCTCTCTCTCTCTCTCTCTCTCTCTCTCTCTCTCTCTCTCTCTCTCTCTCTCTCTCTCTCTCTCTCTCTGTCTCTCTCTCTCTCTCTCTCTCTCTCTCTCTCTCTCTCTCTCTCTCTCTGTCTCTCTCTCTCCCTCTCTCTCTCTCTCTCTCTCTCTCTCTCTCTCTCTCTCGCTCTCTCTCGCTCTCTCTCTCTCTCTCTCTCTCTCTCTCTCTCTCTCTCTCCTCTCTCTCTCTCTCTCTCCTCTCTCTCTCTCTCTCTCTCTCTCTCTCACCAACTCACTCTCTCTCTCTCTCTCTCTCTCTCTCTCTCTCTCTCTCTCTCTCTCTCTCTCTCTCTCTCTCGTGTTTTCTGAATCTTGCTTTGGTTACACAACAGGAGAACTGAGATATAACTAAGACATACGTATATTCTAATAGTGTATTGATTGTTTTCTGCTCTACATTACATATATATTCTAATAGTGTATTGATTGTTTTCTGCTCTACATTAAATATATATATTCTAAAAAAAAATATTCTCTCTCTCTCTTTCACTCTCTCTCTCTCTCTCTCTCTCTTCTCTGTCTCACACTCTCTTTATATTTTAGCTGGATGCTTTGTCTACTTCTCCCTCTCTCCCTCTCCTTCTCTCTCAGTCAGCCTGTCTCTTCTTTCATCGCCTCTCCTTTAATGTTCGCCCTCCTTCGTTCCTTTCATTTTTTCTCCCTCCTTCTTCTTCTTGATTGGGTAGAATGGAATCTGTTTTAAATGCTGTCACTGAAAGATAGGAGTTAGGTGAAGACACAAAGAGGCTTCACTCGTAGTTTGTTCACTGGTCTAAAGTTTGG
Source organism: Thymallus thymallus (assembly GCA_023634145.1). Classification (NCBI taxonomy): domain Eukaryota; kingdom Metazoa; phylum Chordata; class Actinopteri; order Salmoniformes; family Salmonidae; genus Thymallus; species Thymallus thymallus. The sequence continues at coordinate 6,545,790 of CM042414.1, forward strand.
CCAGACAGATACACGTAAGGATTATTATCCTCAGTGCATCTTGTCATTGTCAGGCTCTGGCCATAGAGAAGCCCATTTGCTTCTCTATGTAGCCATGGTCAGAGTCTGACAGTTCTATTCTTTCGGTTTTCTGGTGGTGGTTTGTGTGGGATCCCTAATTAGAGGCAGCTGTAGCGCATCGTCTCTAATTAGGGATCCTACATAGGTTGGTAATTTCCACACTGGGTTGTGGGTCGTTGTCGTTATATGTCGCAGTCACGGTGAAAGTAAGTGTGGTTTCGTTACGTCCGTTCATTCGTGTTTGTTTTTTGTGAACGTGACGTTTTGTCTATAGTGTTTGTTTCGGTGTTGTATAGTTCGTCATTTGTTGTGTTTATTATACATAGTATTTATAATATACAGTGGGGAGAACAAGTATTTGATACACTGCCGATTTTGCAGGTTTTCCCACTTACAAAGCATGTAGAAGTCTGTCATTTTTATCATAGGTACTCTTCAACTGTGAGTGACGGAATCTAAAACAAAAATCCAGAAAATCACATTGTATGATTTTTAAGTAATGAATTTGCATTTTATTGCATGACATAAGTATTTGATACATCAGAAAAGCAGAACTTAATATTTGGTACAGAAACCTTTGTTTGCAATTACAGAGATCATACGTTTCCTGTAGTTCTTGACCAGGTTTGCACACACTGCAGCAGGGATTTTGGCCCACTCCTCCATACAGACCTTCTCCAGATCCTTCAGGTTTCGGGGCTGTCGCTGGGCAATACAGACTTTCAGCTCCCTCCAAAGATTTTCTATTGGGTTCAGGTCTGAAGACTGGCTAGGCCACTCCAGGACCTTGAGATGCTTCTTATGGAGCCACTCCTTAGTTGCCCTGGCTGTGCGTTTCGGGTCGTTGTCATGCTGGAAGACCCAGCCACGACCCAACTTCAATGCTCTTACTGAGGGAAGGAGGTTGTTGGCCAAGATCTCGCGATACATGGCCCCATCCATCCTACCCTCAATACGGTGCAGTCGTCCTGTCCCCTGTGCAGAAAAGCATCCCCAAAGAATGATGTTTCCACCTCCATGCTTCACGGTTGGGATGGTGTTCTTGGGGTTGTACTCATCCTTCTTCTTCCTCCAAACACGGCGAGTGGAGTTTAGACCAAAAAGCTCTATTTTTGTCTCATCAGACCACATGACCTTCTCCCATTCCTCCTCTAGATCATCCAGATGGTCATTGGCAAACTTCAGATGGGCCTGGACATGCGCTGGCTTGAGCAGGGGGACCTTGCGTGCGCTGCAGGATTTTAATCCATGACGGCGTAGTGTGTTACTAATGGTTTTCTTTGAGACTGTGGTCCCAGCTCTCTTCAGGTCATTGACCAGGTCCTGCCGTGTAGTTCTGGGCTGATCCCTCACCTTCCTCATGATCATTGATGCCCCACGAGGTGAGATCTTGCATGGTGCCCCAGACCGAGGGAGATTGACCGTCATCTTGAACTTCTTCCATTTTCTAATAATTGCGCCAACAGTTGTAGCCTTCTCATCAAGCTGCTTGACTATTGTCCTGTAGCCCATCCCAGCCTTGTGCAGGTCTACAATTTTATCCCTGATGTCCTTACACAGCTCTCTGGTCTTGGCCATTGTGGAGAGGTTGGAGTCTGTTTGATTGAATGTGTGGACAGGTGTCTTTTATACAGGTAACGAGTTCAAACAGGTGCAGTTAATACAGGTAATGAGTGGAGAACAGGAGGGCTTCTTAAAGAAAAACTAACAGGTCTGTGAGAGCCGGAATTCTTACTGGTTGGTAGGTGATCAAATACTTATGTCATGCAATAAAATGCAAATAAATTATTTAAAAATCATACAATGTGATTTTCTGGATTTTTGACCTCTACATGCTTTGTAAGTAGGAAAACCTGCAAAATTGGCAGTGTATCAAATACTTGTTCTCCCCACTGTATAGTATAGAAAAAATAAAGAAATAAATGTCGAACTACTATCCCTGCGCTGCGTCTTGGTCCATGTATGCACCCAATCGTGATAGTCATTTATCAGGAAATTCTGCCTCAATAACATGGCTATTTTACATTTCCCTTCTCAGTGAAAGAGAGTACATAGTAGATTTTGAGAGATGGGGAGAGTATCTGTGAAAGACGTCGTTTTATACAGATAATTTTTTTACCATATATTAACTGTTGAGTAGAGGACCGGAGACTAGAATAGACCATTGGTACACAGTCTAGGATAACGGACCATTCAAAGTGCTTATGGAGAATTCTAGGGTCTCCTGTAAAACCAGACTAGGTGAAGACTATTGGTCTCAGGTCTGCACCCCATTGGACTAAAGCAACACAGGCCTTAAATGGACTCTCCTCCGCAGACCTCTTCAGAGGACCTCATAAAATGTTATGAGGTCCGATTTTTCAGGTGGTGCTGCATCACACCTACTACCCGCGGCTATGGACTCTCTCGCTTCCCTGTATCTAACCAGTCACCACTAGCCTATGGACTCTCCCGCTTCCCTGTATCTAACCAGTCACCACTAGCCTATGGACTCTCCCGCTTCCCTGTATCTAACCAGTCACCACTAGCCTATGGACTCTCTCGCTTCCCTGTATCTAACCAGTGACCACTAGCCTATGGACTCTCTCGCTTCCCTGTATCTAACCAGTCACCACTAGCCTTCTAGTTAGATACCCGGTGCCTGGTAAAGAAACACAAGCTGCTTTACCAAATTAAAAACAATAGCAGCATTGAGTTCAATAGTAAAACAACAGTCAAAACAAATTCAAATCAAAACGTCAAATCAAAAATGTTTTGAAAACAAGGTCTAGACTAACAGTAAAAATGATTACTTACAGGTCCTTTTCCAACAATGCAGAGTTAAAATAAATAGTGACATGAGGAATAAATACACAGTGAATAACGCATAACAATAATGAGTAAAAATAACATGCCAATATACAGGAAGTACCAGGTAATAACATGGCAATATACAGGAAGTACCAGGTAATAACATGGCAATATGCAGGAAGTACCAGGTAATAACATGGCAATATACAGGAAGTACCAGGTAATAACATGGCAATATACAGGAAGTACCAGGTAATAACATGGCAATATGCAGGAAATACCAGGTAATAACATGGCTATATACAAGAAGTACCAGGTAATAACATGACTATATAAAGGGAGTACCAGGTAATAACATGGCTATATACAAGAAGTACCAGGTAACAACATGGAAATATACAGGAAGTACCAGGTAATAACATGGCTATATACAAGAAGTACCAGGTAACAACATGGAAATATACAGGAAGTACCAGGTAATAACAGGTAATGTGTGTGTGTGTGCGTGTGTGCGTGCGTGCGTGTGTGTGTGTGTGGTGTCAGTATGCATGTGTGTGCATGTTGTGTGTGTTGGGGTGTCATTGTAAATATGGGTGAGTGTGTGGGTAGAGTCCAGTGTGTGTGTTGGGGTGTCATTGTAAATATGGGTGAGTGTGTGGGTAGAGTCCAGTGTGTGTGTTGGAGTGTCATTGTAAATATGGGTGAGTGTGTGGGTAGAATCCAGTGTGTGTGTGTGGTGTCATTGTAAATATGGGTGAGTGTGTGGGTAGAGTCCAGTGTGTGTGTTGGGGTGTCATTGTAAATATGGGTGAGTGTGTGGGTAGAACCCAGTGTGTGTGTTGGGGTGTCATTGTAAATATGGGTGAGTGTGTGGGTAGAGTCCAGTGTGTGTGTGTGGTGTCATTGTAAATATGGGTGAGTGTGTGGGTAGAGTCCAGTGTGTGTGTTGGGGTGTCATTGTAAATATGGGTGAGTGTGTGGGTAGAGTCCAGTGTGTGGGTTGGGGTGTCATTGTAAATATGGGTGAGTGTGTGGGTAGAGTCCAGTGTGTGTGTTGGGGTGTCATTGTAAATATGGGTGAGTGTGTGGATAGAGTCCAGTGTGTGTGCATAGAGTCAGTTCAAGGGAGTCAATGCAGGAAGTCTGGGTAACCATTTGATGAATTATTTAGCAGTTTTGTTTAGCAGTCTTATGGCTTGGGGTTAGAAGCTGTTCAGGGTCCTGTTGGTTCCAGACTTGGTGCACTGGTACCCCTTCCTGTGCGGTAGCAGAGAGAACAATCTATTGCTTGGGTGGTTGGTCTTTTAAAAACGTTTGGGCCTTCCTCTGACACCGCCTGGAATAGAGGCCATAGGGACTAATGACTCAACCATTGGTGACTTGGACTTGCAGTATCGATGCGTGGATTAAATGACTGGGGAAGCCAGCCCAGAAAAAAAAGACAGGCTTGTGTGTTGTGATAACTGCATTGTTTGCTCTATAACCTGTTAGTTCATATGTCTTGACAGCGTGATATATTGACCTAAAGGCTGAGACAATAAGAAGACCGTGGCAGAATACATTTAACCACACCTTTGTTTCATAACAAAACCGTAGAGAAACCTCTGTCTAGTGAAGTCCACTAAGCATAATGCATGTAACAAACAGTTACATGACCTACAGCATGGTCAAGCAAGTTAATGTTTCCGTCATTTTCAGACTACTAAACAACTATTGATTTAGAACCACAGAGAGTACGTATTGTATTGTTGGTCCTCACAAGGTCAAATGCTATTTCTGGGGGGTTAAGGGTTAAAGTTAGAATTAGTGTTAGGGTTAGAATTAGGGTTAGGGTTAGAATTAGGGTTAGGAGCTAGGGTTAGTTTTAGGTTTAGGGTTAGTTTTAGGGTTAAGGTTAGGTTTTCGGGTTAACGTTAGGGTTAGGGTTAGGGGTTATTGAAATTAGGATTTTGAATGGGACTGAATTCTGTATGTCCACAAGGTTAGTTGTACAATAGTGTGTGTGTGTGTGTGTGTGTGTGTGTGTGTGTGCAAGTAGAAAAAAACATGTTAATTCACCCTCCTCTTTCATGTTGTCTAAACGGTCTGTGACTCAGTCATGTAGTACACTCTTATAGTTTTTGTTGTCATAGGCTACCTGCCTAAAATTCTTGCTCGCTAGCTTAACTTCCTTTCATGGTCAACAATGCGCCAGGCCAGCTAGTTAACATTAGCATAATACATCTAGTTTCATGTTGAACTTCCATCCTCTCAGGCCAGGGGCACAACGGATTCATTTATAGTTGGATCAGAATCGATGTGATCTATTGTGATGTGATTGGCCTGAAGCCAAATCCAAACTGAACCATTCCTAGCTGAGCTCACTCAGTTTAGCTCAACGCTGATTGAGGGAGGTGCAACCCATACTTGCTTGGCTACTCAAACTCCTTGCTTTGTCCAAACTGTCACGATTGTATGTGTACAGAGACCAATGCGCAGCCCATTCATTATAGTTCGACATCGTTTTATTAACATAAAACTAAACTTGGTCAGAACTATCCAAAATAATAACAAGATACGTGAACTGAAGGAAACCACACTTACTCGAAAGATGACATTAAAACAATGACCCACACAACAGGTGTGGGATATGGCAACTTAAGTAGAATCCCCAATCAGAGACAACGTCTCGCAGCTGTCTCTAATTGGGGATTTAGCACAAAAATGAAAACATAGATCTAGGCCTTCTAGATCTGTCAGGCTCTGACCCTGGCTATCTAGAGGAGCCAAAGAGCTCCCTATGGCCAGAGCCTGACACAAACTCTACGCCTTGCCCACGGATGTTAGTTTCTTCTCCACAATGGATGGATCTGAGGACCTAACCGACTATTTTCTTAACGTAAACACATTCTAACTGTTCTGTTCTCCCTCTCCCTCTCCCTCTCTCTCAAATTGTAATGTACGTCCATTGACTAACACGACCAGCGTATTTAGTACATCGAAGTTCAAAAGTGACATGCTTGATGGCAAGCATGTTTGGTACGTGAAAGAGATTATAGATGTCTCTTTGGTCAGTATCTAGTGTAGCACTTACAAACACTTTAACGCTAATTGTGTGGTGGTCTTTGAACGTGAGGTACCGGTAGAGGCCATGGGGCATCATAGTCTATTACTCTCTCTCTCTCCCCACATCTGTCTCTGCTTGGACCCAATCTATTCCTGAACTGTTCAAAATGATCTGGGGCTTTTCTTAAGGCGGCATCTGAATGTAGTTTGCTCCCCCTTAACAAAGGGGAAGGAAATCGTTGTGAAAGGTTGCAAATGTGTCCCTTTTGTGTAGCCTCTACGAGGGCGGATGGCGCGGGATGGCGTGAGTGGGCCTTGAAATCGCCCACAAAAGGAGCCAAGGCACAGTAGTAGCCCTTGGCTGAGGACTGTTATCGCTAGCATCCGCTGCCTGCCTGCATAACTGCCACCGCGCTAAGTCACCATGGCTAAAACAGAACCACTACTTGAATCTGTTGAACCTTCTGCTGGAGGGAACTGGAAGGACCAAAGAGAAAAGAATCCCGCTAACACGACTGGCTAACTGAGAAATCACCTCAGCGAATAACGGCTAGGTCTTTTTTTGACGGGCTGGCCCGAGGTAGGCTCTTTAGCTCTTTGGCAGGCAGTCGGCATGACAATGGTGTTTCAGAGATAAGTTAAAGAGGTTGGGCTGGGATGAAATGGTGTCCGCTAGCATTGTCTCGCCTGCGATTCTCTGACTCCCCTATGACGAATCCCAGTAACAGAGACACTTGGCAGACCAAAGTGGGCCACGTCGCTCGGCAATAGAAGGGCCTTCGCTCCAGGAGAAGCCAAAAGAGAGCCCTTTAAAAAAAGCCAGATGTCATGCAGCTTTTTTATGCTCATTCTGGGCCTCTGATAGCAGGAAGCGGCATGGATTTGTATCCCAGTTACACTGAAAGGGCTGCTGAACTGGATCAAGCTTTAAAGTGACGGGAAAAAAAGCCATGGAAAATCGGCCCTCAAAGGCATATATCAACTGGAAAGCGTTTCTTTTAAGCTGTCAATCCTTGGTGGTTGACAATCCTATTATGGCACCAACTTATTGTAATTAAGGGAAGAGGAGATACAGAAGGAAACATCACAACACAGATCTAACTTTGTCGTTGTTTTTATGGTTTCGGGGATCTAGCAGTGCTGAGGGTCCAAATCCACTTATTTTGCATTGATGCGTGATTGACAGGGGACTGCTTGGGCCAATATTTTTGAGTCTGTCACTTCGGCACTGGGCAGCGCTTTAAAAAAGAGACGTAATGGAAAATAGGTTTCATGGCTTTAAAAAAGAGACGTAACGGAAAATAGGTTGCATAGCTTTTCTTTTCTTCCAGTTTGGGAGAAATGGAACTCTTCAAAAGAAAAGCCTGGTATATAATGATCCCTTACCATCATCAGCCTCTCATCAGCCTGGTATATAATGATCCCTTAACATCATCAGCCTCTCATCAGCCTGGTATATAATGATCCCTTACCTCATCAGCCTCTCATCAGCCTGGTATATAATGATCCCTTACCTCATCAGCCTCTCATCAGCCTGGTATATAATGATCCCTTACCTCATCAGCCTCTCATCAGCCTGGTATATAATGATCCCTTACCTCATCAGCCTCTCATCAGCCTGGTATATAATGGTCCCTTACCTCATCAGCCTCTCATCAGCCTGGTATATAATGATCCCTTACCATCATCAGCCTCTCATCAGCCTGGTATATAATGATCCCTTACCTCATCAGCCTCTCATCAGCCTGGTATATAATGATCCCTTACCTCATCAGCCTCTCATCAGCCTGGTATATAATGATCCCTTACCTCATCAGCCTCTCATCAGCCTGGTATATAATGATCCCTTACCTCATCAGCCTCTCATCAGCCTGGTATATAATGATCCCTTACCTCATCAGCCTCTCATCAGCCTGGTATATAATGATCCCTTACCTCATCAGCCTCTCATCAGCCTGGTATATAATGATCCCTTACCTCATCAGCCTCTCATCAGCCTGGTATATAATGATCCCTTACCTCATCAGCCTCTCATCAGCCTGGTATATAATGATCCCTTAACATCATCAGCCTCTCATCAGCCTGGTATATAATGATCCCTTACCTCATCAGCCTCTCATCAGCCTGGTATATAATGATCCCTTAACATCATCAGCCTCTCATCAGCCTGGTATATAATGATCCCTTACCTCATCAGCCTCTTTGCTAAAATAGAAATACGTTCCGCAATAAAATGGTGCCAAAACCCCAATATAAGCCACGTCTGGAGGTATTGTGTGCTGCTCGTCCATATGCCACTATTTATTTCCCTAATAATAAAATGATGATTCTTTCTCTCTTTCTCTGGTCTGCTTTTGAACTATAGGACAGACGATTGGCGGCCATTGAGAGATTTCCTCAAATTTGGGCCCTGATGACAGCCGTACAAAGCCACTGTTGCGTTGTGGTTGGAAGAGGCTTAGATGTGGCGGTCTTGCTGGGTCCTGTCCTTCCAGGGGACAATGCTGGATGACTTTTGACCAACCCCACACACTTACTGAACGCCTCTCCAAGATATCTGGGTCACAGTGAAGGCATGTGAAGAACACACCAATCATAATTTTGTACACTGACAAATTACTTTACACACACACACACACACACACACACACACACACACACACACACACACACACACACACACACACACACACACACACACACACACACACAGGGACTATTTCTCAGTGGGAGGCTAGTTGGCTGGGCCTCAGCCTCTCAAACCCCCTCTAGTGTGGAAGGGTCCAGTGATTTACACTGTGTGTGAAGGGCCTGCTCTGCCTGTCCTAATGCTTCTCAAGGGAGGGAGCAACAGCCCATAATGAATTGGTGTTAATGAGCTGTTAACTCCCAACCAGACTACCATAGAAACCTCCAAATGCCTGGCTCTCTAGACAACGCAAACACATCACACACTAAATCACAGACACAGATTACACACACACACATGTCACACACATCACACACACAGTACACACACACACACACACACACACACACACACACACACACACACACATACACACTAGCATCTCTGTCCCCCAACTCACACATACCCCCTCCCTCTCTCACCCCCCTCTCTCACATCCCTTAACAGGCCCTTGCTAGGAGGCAATCCATCTTCCTCCATGTGCTAGAGTACACAGAGCCGCTGTGTTGGACAGGTTCTCAGGCCCTCCTCCAGCTTTGTACAGTGGGAACCAGTGGGAGCCAGAAGTACAAAGGCCCTCTCACCCTCACAATGCTGACAACGAGCGAACCTGTGTAATGCTGATCCTGAGTCAGATAAGCATGCGCTGCACTTCCTCAAACACAAACACCCCATCGCTCGAGAACTGCTCGGTGAAGAGAAAACAAATATCTGTTTGTTTTCTGTTACCCCCTCACCTGAGGGGTCTGTTTGTGTATGTGAGAGAGAGTGTGTGTGTGTGTGTGTGTGAGACTTTTAAAACGTTCTGAGGTAAGAGGTAAGAGTTAAGAGGCCAATTAACGGAGGATGCCCTAAAGTGATTTCTTAATTAGCCTCTGACAGCGCTGCAGCTTTGGTGCTAACAGCTAGACCAAGTGTGAGCTAGCTGCAGTCAGTGCATACACACACATCCTGCTTCATTAGGACCATTGTGCTTTAGAGAAGGGATCTATTTTCAGCCTACCTGTATGGAAAGGAAGAAGGAAAAATGAGAGAGAGAGGGAGAGAGATAGAGAGAGATGTTTGTTGTCTCATATAAAATTCCTCAGAAACAACAACTGCATAGTTTCTGCCATAATACTAGACAACATTATGCAGTCCACTGTTTACAACGTCAAAACCACCAAATGTGTGTTTTTAAGCAGCCCTTTTATTTTTCTTCCTCATCTTCCCTAAACCCACGTATTATATTCGCACAGGGACATTTACTATGTTTTCGCAACGTTAAAGGTCTAGAGAAAGGGATTCGTTTTCCTTTTTTTTTACTCCTCTGAACAAGAATGCAATAAAAAAAAACAGTGACTAACTCCTTTATTGAAAAGCAGTTGATGTGCAATGAAACATTGATTATATGCGTATTAGAGGCACTTAATCAACAAGTGCTTCCTAGAGCGGGCCAACCTCGCCGGGGGGTGGACAGGGGACGTGGGGGTAGCGGAGGGGTGTATGGGATTCTCCTGCAATAATTGTAATTTGGGCGATAAGGAGCTTAGGAGCCAAATAGGGGGGTGGAAATGAGGAGCGGCATGGGAGGAGGAATACAAGAGATTATCATGTAGAGGACCCCCCCCCAACCCTCATCTCTCCCTCATCTCTCACCCAGCAACATTAGCTACAGGTCAGTCATCCCTAATGCTGCCCGGACTGTCCTGGGTGAACAAAGGTGTTCCCCTCTGTCCTCTCCCTCAGGGTCGGGTAATGAACATTCAGTAGCATGCTAAAGCTGTGCAGCATCCGCTTAATGTGGAAGCAATGTGGAAATATGATTGTATTTGAAAAAAGTCATCAACATTAGGGAATTTTGTATTTTTTTGACCTAAAGTTACTTAACACATTAGGCAACTCAACCAAATGTAAACCAAAACTAGATATCTGTGCCCAGTGGGTTAGGGTTAGCATGGCTGAGGGGAGGCATGCTAGAGAGAGAGATGGAGTGAAAGAGAGGGACTGTGACCGACCGTCTCCCCCTGAGAACATACTAGACTCCCACGCTTCTGTGATTTTCTGTGGCCACCCCACACACTCTCACACACCATAGCTAGCACTTAACGTTCTGAGAACCATATGTGAGTGTGTGATTGTCCTGTGGTTATTTTGCATATAACCTTTCCACAACATTCTGGGAATGGTGCAGGATAGTTGCTTGGCTTTGGAACATTCTCAGCACATTCAAGGAACTTGACAAAATGTCTTTTTTTTCTTGGTATTTCATGACATTAACAAACATGGTTACATTTAATTAAATATTTGGTGTTAAGGATGTTAAGAAAAAATGTTCTTCTTTGGGAATTCCAGTAACATTTTCTGCAGGTTTCCTCATGTTACTATTTAAAGTCATGTTCTCAGAACATTAACAAAACTTTCCATTAAAACATTAGTAACATTCAAATAACGTTCTAAGAATGTTATTTAAAAGCACCCATTCTGTTCTCAGCGTCAACAAAACTCTCTATCCTTTATCTGGTTAAGTGTGTTCAGGTGTGTTGGCCGAACCCACTAATTGACTACACCTGATCTTAATGAGTGCTTGTTTTCCTTTTGAAATGGTGTCTGTTTGAATAGACTCAAATGAACAGCTTTGTATCAGTTAAAAAACATGGCATGCTAGCTCCATCCTGGTGGCGCAGTGGACTAATTCCACAGCAGAAGATTATAGGTTTGAATCTCCCTGACGCCGTGCCACAATAACATGATTAATGCCTAAGCAAATTCATTTCTAGGTCCAAAAGGCTTCTCTAGGTCCAACCCCAAAGCCATAAGACTCCTGAACAGATAATCAAAGGGCCACCAGACCCCTCGTTTAGGCTGCTACTACTCTCTGTTTATTATCTATGCATAGTCACTTTAACTCTACCTACATGTACATATCACCTCAATTACCTCGACTAACTGGTGCCCCCACACATTGACTCTGTACCAGTACCCCTGTATATAGCCTCACTATTGTTATTTTACTGCTGCTGTTCAAATATTGTTATTTTTATTTTCTATAATTCTTAAAGCATTGTTGGTTAAGGTCTTGTAGTTAAGCATTTCACCTGTTGTATTTGGTGCATGTGACAAATAAAATTTGATTTGATTTGATATCAGTGGCTGGAGTTCAAAACATTTAACCCAAACTCTGTTAGCAGTGTTATTAAAAGCGCTTATTGAAACATGTTCTCGGGTCGTTATTTAATAACCTTCAAATAACCTATAATTTCCATTCTCAGAACGTTAATAAAATCTCCCTGGAAAACATTCAGGGAACCAAGGTAAAAAGCTCTCAGAACCTCCCTGCAACCTAAAAATGAACGTTCCCAGAACAGGTTAAATGTTCCCTTCCATTCTCAGAACGATTAGAAACGTTCTGTTTTACCGATCGGGAAACTTATGGCTTCGTTCCCAGAACCAATGGGAAACCAAAAACTTACGATCCCATAACTTCCAAGGAACCAAATGTGCTAGCTGGGACTCAACACACTTACCACAACCCCCCTAACACATACACACATCACCCCTCAGTCCTTCCATCCGGCCACACTCCCCTGGGGACTTTGATGCGTTTTACTTGATGTGTATGACAATAATCTGTTTCACCCATCCGAAAGGAGAGAGCCATTGGAAGAAAGCTTCCGCTCTATCTTTCGCCCCAGCTCTCGAGTGAGTAAAGTCCTCCATGGAGCGTCACGGTGCGGTTCAACTGCCGCTGAAAGGAATTCACCAAATCCCCTGTCATAAACAACAAAAACACTGTAGCCTTTTCAGTTACTGCCCAGAGGGAAAGGCTTTTTTTTCTCCGATCGGACACTGTGTCTGTCCCGCATCACAGATGTTGACACTGTTTGTTGTGGGTTAAGATGCCCCTCTAAAAGACCATTGTCCCTCTTGTATCTCCTTCGTTATTTCATAAAGAGAGTTTCCCTCTCTTTCTGTGAGAACCGGGCCCCCCCTCAGACTGGAAGCTTGGCCCTGGCCGAGAGAGGGAGAGCAGTGAAAGACCTCCGGATGGCGGCTGGAGCTCCAGGGGGTCTTTCTGCCCACAGCAGCCCAGCCAAAGGGCCTCATTGTAGGGATCAGCAGGCAGCAGCGGAGGGCTGTGATGGCTGGATGGGGCATGAGTCCCTCTCCAGAGTGAGGGCTAGAGGTCAGACCCCCACTGAGCTGCTGCATACAGATGTAGGACCTTAATTTGAGACAGTTTACAACAGCAGGAAAGTTCTCCTGCAACACGGTGATCAAATTAAGATCCTACATCTGTACCTGCCCTGCCCTGCCCTCTGCTACACTCTCAGGGAGAGGAAGGCTCAGTAGAGAGCAGTCAACGAGGCATAAAGGGGGCACTTAACATTAAGAGGTAGCAGAGCGGACAGCCCAATTCCGTGCAGTCTCTATTTTTCAATGAAAAGGTAATTAAATGAATGGGCCTGTAAGAGGCAATAGCTAGTGGTGAGGTCAGAGGCTTGTGGCTGAGCTCAGAAGAAGTCCAAACATTCTCAGGATAAAAAACGTATCTCCGACTGAAATCAAAACTCTGATGGCACCTAGACTATTTCCATTGTTGATATAGGTGTGTGTGCCTGCGTGTGTGTGTGTGTGTGTGTGTGTGTGCAAACATGCTGTGTGTATGTGCAAGAACATTCTTGTGTGTGTGTGTGTGTGTGTGTGTGTGTGTGTGTGTGTGTGTGTGTGTGTGTGTGTGTGTGTGTGTGTGTGTGTGTGTGTGTGTGTGTGTGTGTGTGTGTGTGTGTGTGTGTGTGTGTGTGTGTGTGTGTGTGTAGGGGGGATGGGGGGGTAAAAAGGATGGGGTGGTAAAAGAACGTGTCAAACATTTGGATCTGCTAAGCCAAGAACCCATCCTTCCTCCTTATCACACTCCTGTGCCTCCAGGGAATTTTCAGTCATGCCTGCATGCACCGTCAGCAAGGGAAACACAAACACACATTTTTTGGACCACACAGAGTTTAGAAATATATAATATGGTTTAGAAATATGGAATATGGTTTAGAAATATGGAATACGGTTTAGAAATATGGCATATGGTTGGTTTAGAAATGGAATATGGTTTAGAAATATGGCATATGGTTTGTTTAGAAATGGAATATGGTTTAGAAATATGGCATATGGTTTAGAAATTAAATATGGTTTAAATATGGAATATGGTTTAGAAATATGGAATATGGTTTAGAAATATGGAATCAGCATCCACTTCACCACACAGAGTTTAGAAATACGGTTTAGCAATATGGAATATGGTTTAGAAATATGGAATATGGTTTAGAAATATGGAATCAGCATCCACTTCACCACACACACATGCTACTCCGGACAGCCTTTCCTTCTCAGAGTTAGAAAACAAAATGTTCTCCACCATGGATTCCTCGATGAATGGCCTTGCAGTGCCATCTAGCACTGGTATTGATTTTCTTTGGTTTAGTTTAATATGTTTTAACAAATAACAATAACAGCAATATAGTGGTTTGTCATTTTATTGTCTTAGGTTTTGACTCTATCTAGCTTGTCTTGCACAGACACGCTCCTTTTCAAGATATTTTTTATATTCACTTACTTTAATTAAGACAGACACAGACACGCTCATTTTTCAAGATATTTTTTATATTCACTTGCTTTAATTAAAACAACTTCCATATATTCCACAAGTATTGAATTTTGATCAGTGGGCAGTTCACCTAGAAACCAGAGTGACCCAGTCTGAGACAGAAAGCCTTCAAGTTGTGTCGGTCAGTGAGAGAGAGATGAAATAACTTAATTCACGTAGCGTCTGACAGAGGACTTACTGTCATCAATGAGTGCTGCTGTCAGTTAGTGATGTATGTGGGCCGGGGCGCATCCCTGACCCCAGATTAACAGTACATGAACCTCCTCCCAGGCAGGGGGCACCTAAAAACCTGACCCTTAAGCCCCTCTCACAGCCACAGGGGGGTCCCCCCTGCGCTTCCCTCTGAACTCACCACATTGTGTTCTCCCCCTAGCCATTGTGTGTCCCGCTAAATAATGTCCCCCTTGTATTCCTCATTGATTCCTCCACTCTTATACAATAACCCTCACAACCTCCAGAGCAGCGGGGTAGAGTTGTGGCCGTGCTGCCCAACGTGAGTGTCCTCCCAACGGGAGCTTGACCGGGAGCTGCAGGTACCATTCATCTAGACTGGCAGGCCAGCTCCGGTGTCCTGCTGCTGGAAATGTGTAGTCCACCTCTGGGTGTCTTTCTGGGAGTGTCAGGTCGCTGGGCCCCTGATGAGAGATTTGTTGATATAATAACTCGATTAGACCTCAGGATGGATGACACGGTGGCAGAGAGCCAGCCATCGATGCCCAGGGAGGCCCTGATCACACTCCTTAACCTCCCCTCAGGAGATGGCAATTAGTGCTAGTAATTGGTTAATTAGCATGCCGGGCCCTGGCTTCATAGGTTTGTCCCATCCTAGATCAGCATTCCTACTCTCGGATGCTTTATGAATGTGGTCCTGGTCAGAGTAATGGGTGTTGGTCCGGTTGGTGATTGTGCTGACTGGGCTGATTCTACAGGGCTCAGTCTGTGTAACAGATGGCACCAAATTCCCTACGGTTCCTAGTCAAAAGTAGTGCCCTATATACAGTAGGTGAATAAGGTGGCATTTGGGACGCAGACTCATTCTACTTGTGTTTGTCATTTGCGTCCTAAAACTGCAGCCGAAGATCTTATAACATTTTATCCATTTCATGTTGGGAATGGGGAAATACATGTACATACTGTAAACTGCTAAGCAAGGATGTATCCATGGTTACAAGTGGAGGCATATATTTAGATGGCTCTGGCTACAACTATATCCCCCATATTATTATCTATCACACATCGACATCTATATGGTTTTATTTGACTGGGACAGGCATTTCTGAGGCGGGTTTTCAATTCAATGGATGTGTATGGTCCAATAAAAAATACATACATGCATAAATAAAAATATACACATAGCAAATATACACATCAAAACCATTATGAACACCTGCTCTTTCCATGACAGAATGACCAGGTGAATCCAGGTGAAATCTATGATCCCTTATTGATGTTAAATCCACTTCAATCAGTGTAGATGAAGGGGAGGAGTCAGGTTAAAGAAGGATTTACCAGCCTTGAGACAATTGAGACATGGATTGTGTATGTGTGCCATTCAGAGGGTGAATGGGCAAGACAAAAGATTTCAGTGCCTTTGAACAGAGTGTGGTAGTAGGTGCCAGTCTCACTGGTTTGTGTCAAGAACTGCAACGCTGTTGGGTTTTTCACTCTCAACAGTTTATCAAGAATGGTCCACCACCCAAAGGACATCCAGCCAACTTGACACAACTGTGGGAATGATTGGAGTCAATATGGGCCAGCATCCCTGTGGAAGTCTTTTGACACCTTGTGGAGCCCATGCCCCAACGAATTGAGGCTGTTCTGAGGTCAACAGGGTGGGGCTGCAACTCAATATAAGGAAGGTGTTCTTAATGTTTTGTACACTCAGTGTTCAGTGACAAGGGGAAAACGTGACTCATCAGTATGTCATTCTCCATGAAGGTCAAATAGTTAGATCACAGGGTTATGAATAATAATTAGATCACAGGATTATGAATAATAATTAGATCACAGGGTTATGAATAATAATTAGATCATAGGGTTATGAATAATAATTAGATCACCAGGTTATGAATAATAATTAGATCATAGGGTTATGAATAATAATTAGATTAAAGGGTTATGTATAATAATTAGATCATAGGGTTATGAATAATAATTAGATCACAGGGTTATGAGTAATAATTAGATCATAGGGTTATGAGTAATAATTAGATCATAGGGTTATGAATAATAATTAGATCATAGGGTTATGAATAATAATTAGATCATAGGGTTATGAATAATAATTAGATCATAGGGTTATGAATCACTGTAGTGGAAGTTCTACTACCTTCGTACTGTTATTCAGGCACTTCTGTGGACGGTAACTTTGATTGAATGCTGTTATTCAGGCACTTCTGTGGACGGTAACTTTGATTGAATGCAAAACTACTTGGCCAAGAAGCAAAGACCCAACCCTTCAGTGGTTATAAGTCCTCTGGGGCAGCACATGTAAACACATTTTTAAACCAATTCCACTTCAAAACAATTGCACCAATTTCTTAGTAAAATCCAAATTACGCCAAAGTTAACATGCAAGTTGAAATTATTTCCACTGGGCGGGATTTACATGTACATTTTTACTATAGTCCAGTGATTATTGTATGTCTGTTTTCTGGACAATATACTCCAATTACCTCACTGGTTTTAATTGGGACTTCCAATGGGCTTCAGGGTTTGTGGAGCTTGTCGACATTGGTGACCTCTGACCCGAGCCAATACTGTGGGTTTATTCCGACGTATTCAAGGTGTTACCGTCTCTGTCCTCCTCCTCTTCTATGATGAAATCTTTCTCCCCTCCACTCCCTTTCTCCAGGCTATCTGCTGTGTCCAGGGTCGCTGGGGTGGAGAAGTTGCTTACTGTGGCCTATTTTGTTTGTCTTTGTCAACAAAGAAGCTGTCTCCTTTGAGGACACTTGTATTTGTTTAGGGTTTTATCTTGTAAGCACCCAGTTTCAGCTCCCCCAGTCCCTTGAATCAGGAAAGAAAAGAGCAGTAACAATACTGTGCCTACTATTTGGAGATCTTTAATGATACAGTGTGTGCGAGTGTAAACTGTGAATGCATGTTCGTGCGCGTACGCCGTACATGTGTGATTGCTTGCACACATCCAAGTGTGTGGATGTGGTAATATGCAGTTGTCAATGTGTAATTGATCCAGACAAGTGTGTTTGAGACGGTGCATGTGCATCTTTCAAATCTGCATTGAGTTACCCAAGAATCCCTGGCATGCGCTGGTTTTGACTGTTGACGTGCGAGGGAGGCGCTCATTGACTGTGAAACTGGGATGCGTCCTCTTATGGGGATACTTCTGACGTCTGTGTGGTTGGGCCTCATTTTGTAAGATCGTAGCACAAATCAACAACGGAACGGTCCCCTCGTTCTAAACCCTTACAGATGGAGAACATGGCAGTGACACACAGCCATGCTGCACCTCAAATGGCACCCTGTTCCCTATAGGCCCTGGTAAAAATAAGCAGTGCACTTTATAGTGAATAGGGTACCCTTTAGGACTCACACCTCGTTACATTTTCAATCTGTGATTTATCATCTTAGTCATCTTACTGAGGAACGAACACTCAGTCCATGTTAGGATACATTGGAAGTCATTTTCATACAGAATCAGCACACATCGTTACGCAATAATCGTCGTTTTGCTGCAAAAAAAACTTTAAAGTGTATAGAAATTATCTGTGATGGGAGGAGAAATTATGTTTGCTGAAAAGTAAGTTGCTTTTATAAACAAACCAATTATCTCTTGTGCATCCAGCCTCTCTCTACCGATGGTTTGCTGGTAGATTGATGTTCTCAAATGATTCATACAGCTGAGTCATCAATTGTGCTATGGTGGTGCTGTTTGTGTATTTATATATGTTCTGTCTATTGGTATAGTGCTTCCTCTAATTGAGTGGTGTGCACCTTTGACATAGTGGTAACGAAAAACTGCCAGGGGAAACTTTCTCTCTCTAAATGTGTTGGTTCACATTGGAGAACAGCACCACCTAGTGGAAACAATTGGAATGAGGACACTATGTCTGTGTTGTTCATACTAAATAAAATAACGAAATAGATATTTAGGTGCATATTTTTCTAAACTTAGCATAAACTCAACACATACAGTGTCAATAATGATTATGCTTGATATCAAATATTATGCAATGTTTTCCAGAGGGCCTAAGAGACATTGTACAAAACCATTAGTATTCAGTCTGCCAATATTATCCAATCCTGCCATCTAACGGCTATTCTAGACTATAACGTCAGAAAGACTTTCCATCAAATCAAGAGCATGAATAGATATTCCATACCAACTGTATACTTCTGCTAGTAATCTTTGACCAGGTCAATAGTATTTAATACAGTACTGACAGTAGTTCTCCATATACCACAGTGCTAGGACTGAAACTGGATCTATATGCGTGAATATGCGTGGTTAACTTGATTTAAATAATTAATGTCTTGTAGTAGCACCTGTAAGATGTATTTATTACATTTTAGGATGCAGCCTCTAATGAGCATTGAACAGGTTGCCTCCAATTCGACCAAAGCCCTGGCCAAACGTAGTGCACTAAATAGGGAATACGGGTGCCATTTGGGATGCTGCCCGTGCCTCCAGTGACATGTGACTTGGTCCGTGTCACGGCTACACAGCTGATAGCCCCATGCACTTTGAAGACCTCCGAAGGGTTTGAGAGAGTCACAGCTCTACTGCGAAATAGGTCAGGACTGGTCATCTCTCCATCCTCTCCACTCCTCCCTCCGCCTCCGCCCCTTCTCTCTCTCTCCCTCTCTGTGAGCAAGGACAATGGCGTCATTCAGCCCTCCAATAACATGTGATGACAGTGGGTTCACCGCTGGGCCGTGCCCCCCCTCCTCCACTTCTTCTTCCTTGGTTAATGAGTCTGGCTTCCTGTCCTGCACCTGTGCTGGCTTCCTGCCCTGCACCTGCGCTAGCTGCTAGCTGAGCTCCTCATAAAGGGCTTAATTGAGGTATTTAGCGGTTGGCTAACAGACGCACTCCCTCCAGGGCCATGCCCGGGCACTGACCTGGGTCACGCCAAACACACAGCTCTTCTCAGGCGCTCCACTCCACTGCCTTTGTGTTGACTGATCCCCAGCCTGTGGGAATGAGAGGTTCCATACACTGTCATGTGTTATTGCTATACTGGATTTTCACCACTTTGTCCATGTCGTTAAATGTGCTCAGTGAACTGCTTTCATTTGATAACTTAACTAGTTTATTTCTTTTTTTTTATTTCCAACTTTTTATAATACATTTTTTTCCCCTTCTTTTTGTGAGGGTTTTTGGGACCAAGGCACACGTGAATAGAATCAGCCTGCATACATTGATGATTACATTACATTAACTCATAATAAGCTTTTGACTTTTTCGACTGCACTATTGAATGTATCTAATGTTGTTTCCTTGGCGCTGTTCACACGTTGCTATGGAGATCTCTAGTGATAGAATGGCAAGGAAGTTTTGTTGCCATTGAGTTATGCTGAGTTTATGTGGAGGCTTCCATCTGGTCATTAACATTATTTTTGCCTCAGTCAGTCCAGACAACCGTACTCGTCTTTTCATACAACATCTGTGCTTTGAAGGAATCCCTCTCTGAATCATTCCCATGCACATTATTGTAATGAGTAGGATAATTATTGGTCTATTTCAGAAGACGTAAGTACTGTGTACTGTGGTTACAGTATGCTGTGTTTTCCCACTCATCGTCTCATGATGAACCACCTCTTATTCACCTCTAGCTTCACCTGTTGGTGGGGAATGACAGTGTACTTAATATACTGATGTACGGTGTCCATATTAGGACAGCCTCCGTAATGATACTACCGGTGTGTATTTATCTGAAGATATGTTACAGACATGCAAACCTTCAGGTCCCAACCCTCTCCTCAAGCCTCCCTCAAGTTATAACCCTAAACTGGCACACCTGATTTAATTAGTCAAATAACCATCAAGCCATTGACTAATTTAATCAGGTGTGCAAGTTTAGGGTTAAAACAAAAAAAACGTCCGGGGGGGGACCCACAGGAAAGGGTTGGGAAAACCTGCTCTGGGCAGTGTTACCTGGGGAAGGGTAATAGCTACAGTAGCGTTTCCCAAACTCAAAACTAAAACGTGCACCCCTTGGGGCCCCCCAGGACTGAGTTTGGGAAACGCTGAGCTAGAGGATGAAGGTAGTGAGTAACATGCTACAGATGTGCCATGTGGATTCTAGAATCAGCAGGAAGCCGATACAGATTAATTTGTTATGTGAAAGGCTTGTTAGTGTGGACATGCAGTATAAAGAAACAGTCCAAGTACTCCACCGTGGCCTTGATTCAATCAGATCCAGTGCTAACCGGCGATAGCCAACACCTGCATAGCTGATGTTTTTTGCGGTGTAACCTCCAGAGCGGCTGCTCTTCATCACGGAGCCACAACTGTCCCACTGGCGTTAGAATTCAGAATGAGAAAGTGGAGCAATGCGGATATTGGCTAAAGCAGATCTGAGTGAATAGAGCCCCTAACGTTCCTTTTGATTTGATTTGATGTATTAGAATCCCCATTAGCCGACGCCAACGGCGACATCTAGTCTTACTGGGGTCCGACACACAACGAAAAACATATTACAGACCAAAACACTTCACAGTAGACAATGCAGATAGACCTTTCTACCATGACTGTTGATTACAGGAACAACATTTATTTTGTTTTGAAAATAAAGAATAGTATCAACGATGGACAAATGAAACTACTATTATCATGTTATAGCATAATGTAACGTATACAAAACACAACATGATGAAGGGGAGGTGACAGGTTAAAGGATGTTTAAGCCTTGAGACAGTTGAGACATGGATTGTGTACGTGTGCCATTCAGAGGGTGAATGGGCAAGACGAAAGATTTCAGTGCCTTTCAACCGGGTATGGTAGTAGGTGTCAGGCACACCTGGGTGTGTCAAGGAATGCAACGCTGTTGGGTTTTTCACACACAAGTTTCCTGTGGCACTGTGTCAAAGGTCACTGGCTGATGTAAACAATGGCTCCTTTTGAATGGTACTGCTGCAGAAGTCACAGACACATCACATGCAGCAGGGGGAATCATTCCTCAAGTGTAGCAGATTGGTTCAGAGAATGAATAATGAGGAGTTTCCGTATTGTTTTCATAAACTAGCAGGTTCATGAAGTAGTAGCTAGAAGTGTTTCGTTCATTCATTTAGGAAAGTTTAGGTGGCAATTTCTTCATTTACCTGCTGAAAGTTAGGTGAAAGCTAAAATGCTGCATTGTTCAAGAATAATTCAGCCTATAAAGCCTACACCTTAATCTAAAAAGAGACTATCCATCCAGCTCTCTTGCAATTGTGTATAATTGTGTGTTTAGTTGTTTACTTCCTGTATCCTGTCTGTTTGAATTTAGCCTCATGTGTCCTCCACCACCACTCAGTAGCACCATTCTGCATTTGCAGCTTTCTTACCGAAATACTACAGGTACAATCAAATGTTATTTTGTCAAACCAGGACCGGGATAGAACAAATAAGTTTGGACGGGCATTTGATTTCCATAGGGGACGTGTTTTTTTCACGAGACCTTGAACTCACAAACTGTTTTAATGGGTTTTTATAGTAAAGATGTCATTTAACGTTAAAAATGTCATAGGGTTATGGATGCGCTCCCCTGCGGAAATCTAATTAGCATAATAAGAAAAAAAATCCCCATAAAAAGCCATCAGTTTAAACTAAAGATATCTGTTGGATGCGTCTCAATATACTGCATCAGCCGATGTCACACATCCGCATCGGCAGTGAAAGGTGACAGAGCTAGAGCGGTGTTTGTCAGACCACGAGGCATCCCAAATATCGGTCTTCTCACAACATCTTCTGTAGCGAACACCTCTCACGAACACGATGGTGTTCTCCGTTTTGCTCTACGACCCTTGCAAGCGTCTTGGGATTCGTCTGAAGTCGTTACAGCCGATCTGCCAACTTCTGTCTGTAGTGTCTGAACAGTTTGGGCTATACACTAGTTAGGTGAGACTCTCACGAACACGTACATGTTGGTTGTTTTGATCAAGGATGCCCCCAGGCCTCGCAAGACTCGTCTTGAATAAATGAATGGTAGTACACTACCGGTCAAAAGTTTTAGAACACCTACTCATTCAAGGGTTTTTCTTAATTTTTGCTATTTTCTACATTGTAGAATTATAGTGAAGACATCAACACTATGAAATAGCACATATGGAATCATGTAGCAACTAAAAAAGTGTTAAACAAATCAAAACATATTATATATTTGAGATTCTTCAAAGTAGCCACCCTTTGCCTTGATGACAGCTTTGCACACTCTTTGCATTCTCTCAACAAGCTTCATGAGGTAGTCACCTGGAATGCATTTCAACTAACAGGATTGCCTTGTTAAAAGTACATTTGTGGAATTTCTTTCCTTCTTAATGCGTTTGAGCCAATGGTTGAGAGAATGCAAAGAGTGTGTCATCAAGGCAAAGGGTGGCTACTTTGAAGAATCTAAAATATTAAATATAACACTTTTTTGTTTAATACATGATTCCATATGTGTCATTTCATAGTGTTGATGTCTTCACTATTATTCTACAATGTAGAAAATAGTAGAAATAAAGGAAAACCCTGGAATGAGTGGGTATGTCCAAACTCTTGACTGTTACTGTATATTTATTTGATACTTCAAGACTGTTATGGTTGATGTGGCATTAACACAACCAGTCAGTATGTTTTTATCTGATTGTCAAACCAATCACTTCAAAAAGTAGGTTACCTTCTCCTGTTTGTCCAAAATAATTCCAGCATCCCAACAGTGCTGTAAGGGCCTGACTGAGGCTCTCGGACTCCCACTAGTGGGAGTGGGATGGCCACAGTCAGGTCCTTACATTCACTAGGTTGGTGTTGGGTTTTGGGTGATCCCCAATTAGAGACAGTTGTCTTGAGTTGTCTCTAATTGGGGACTATATTTATGTGCACTTCACATCCACCTGCGGGTGGGTCATTGTGTGTGTGTGTGTGTGTGTGTGTGTGTGTGTGTGTGTGTGTGTGTGTGTGTGTGTGTGTGTGTGTGTGTGTGTGTGTGTGTGTGTGTGTGTGTGTGTGTGTGTGTGTGTGTGTGTGTGTGTGTGTGTGTGTTATCGTGCCTCTGGGTCTGCACTTAACGCCAGCTCACGGTCTGTTACGTTTATTGTTTTTGTCAGTTTCATTATTTAATAAATATGTTTGCACCGACCTCTCGCTCTGCACCCGCCAACTTTCCTTCAATTCGAAAGTGGCTAAAACTATCTCCCCGGAGAAAGCATCCGAGCGAGCGAAACAGCGCCCCTCTGTCTTACTATGTGTAGCCCATGTATCTGATGCGGTCTGGACAAAAATAGTATGACATGCATAGTAAGACAGAGGGGCGCTGTTTCGCTCGCTCGAATGCTTTATCTGAAATTGATGCGACTTTGTGTCGGCGCGCGCCTCGGTCAAGTATTGCCAGTCCCAATATTTTATTTGGACGGGCAAGGAGGTTTAGTAGACACTGCATGTTTGACACAGGGCCGACATTTGACACGGGACCAGCATTATGGGCGGGCCTTAGAGGGGCCTGGCCTGACCTTAACGCTGGCCCCGTGTTAAACATACAGTGTCACAGTTCTCCCTTGAGGAGAGGGATTGATGCTTATGAAATTGAAATATATTGTAATATATTGCTGCTAATACATTATACATTTTACAATGTGAATCACTATATTCTATTCAATATTCAAATGTATTGTGACTTATGTACAATATAATAATGTTATTGTTCAATTCATCAGTTATTTTTAAGAGAAACTGTCTTCAAGAGGCCAATGCTGTCAGAAATTAAATGACCGGGACTAGGACTACTATCTTCTTCCATAATGAACACAAGTGATTAAGGCCTATTGATTATAAGCAATTTCATGTAGCCTAGGTAGGTGTTTTACTGGCCATTTCATTTCTGACAGATTTAGCCTCTTGAAGACAATTCCTCTTCACAATAACTGATGAATCCTGTTCGGATGCTGGAATTATTTTGGACGAAAGTGAGAAGGTAACCTATAATTAAACATTAATAATTATAGCTTACCTGAAAATACCTAATATTTAAGACAAACCTGTACCACATTCTCGCCACTCACAGATCCCTGCTCTTGTGCGCCAAAGGAATTAAAATAGAAGTTCACCCAGATCCCAGCAGTCTCAGGTTTCATGGAAAACAGCTCTGAAGTTTGAAGTTGACAAAGTAGGAGACTTGCCTCTGCTCCAAGTGGTCAGTTTTGACTTGGCTAATAGCCATTTTTGGATAAGTATTTTTATTTGCTTGTTAGCTCATTATTAGTTTTACTCCTGAATACAGACAAATAACAAGTTAGAGAGTGTAAGTTAGATTTTCCATTAGTTTTATACAGGTATTGGGACGCAGACTCATACTGCTTATGTTTGTCATTTGCGTCATAAAACTGCAGCCGAAGATCTTATAACGTTTTATCCATTTCATGTTGGGAATGGGGAAATACATGTACATACTGTAAACTGCTAAGCAAGGATTTATCCATGGTTACAAGTGGAGGCATATATTTAGATGGCTCTGGCTACAACTATATCCCCCATATTATTATCTATCACACATAGACATCTATATGGTTTTATTTGACTGGGACAGACATTTCTGAGGTAGGGTTTTCAATTCAATGGATCTGTATGGTCCAATAAAAAATACATACATGCATAAATAAAGAAATACACATAGCAAATATACACTGAGTGTACAAAACCATTATGAACACCTGCTCTTTCCATGACAGAATGACCAGGTGAATCCAGGTGAAATCTATGATCCCTTATTTATGTCAGCTGTTAAATCCACTTCAATCAGTGTAGATGAAAGGGAGACAGGTTAAAGAAGGATTTTCAAGCCTTGAGACAATTGAGACATGGATTGTGTATGTGTGCCATTCAGAAGGTGAATGGGCAAGACAAAAGATTTCAGTGCCTTTGAACAGGGTGTGGTAGTAGGTGCCAGTCTCACTGGTTTGTTTCAAGAACTGCAACGCTGTTGGGTTTTTCACGCTCAACAGTTTCCCGTGTGTATCAAGAATGGTCCACCACCCAAAGGACATCCAGCCAACTTGACACAACTGTGGGAAGCATTGGGCCAGCATGCCTATGGAACGCTTTCGACACCTTGTAGAGTCGAAGCCCTGACGAATTGAGGCTGAAGGTGTTCTTAATACTTGGTATACTCAGTGTACAGTTGATATTGTATGGGCATTCGACTATTAGATGAGTATGAACTAAGTAGGCCTATTCACTATAAGCAACAATTAACCCAGAACGGACAATATCTTTATGGCTTACATAACGTGTTACTGTATTGGATGACTCCTGGGCTGCTGCACCCCAAAGATTTGTGTTCATTTATTTTTCAGAAAAGATAACCCACATTCCTTATCATCTTCCGCCTTATCCCATTACTAAGAACCTGTGTTTTGTGCAATCATGTGACATAGCAATACTTTATCCTGTATTCTAAGCCTTATCCAGAAATTAGAATTTCACCAAAAATGAAAGCAATTGTCTGAGGATGGAGCTGGACCCTCTGCCATAAAATCTGGCAGAGGCCCCACTCCCCGCCTGATTACAGACCCACAGTCTCTGTCACATTGACTGGCCTTAGCGTGACCTCCTTCCTGTAGGAGAAGTGAGTCAGGTTGACCCGGGTGTACAGCGCCTCCCTGCACTGGAGCAAGCGGTACAGAGACAGGGTGAACTTAGCCAGCACCAGGGTGCAGCCTATCTCCACCACCAGCATGGCTGTGTAGGATATCATCCTGGCCCTGCACTGCGAGACCTTGCTCCAGGCCTGCCGCGTGTAGTAGGAGGGGGACGGGCGACGAGAAGGTGTTATGTGAGGACAGATCCTTGGCGTGGACAGTGGCTGTGTTGAATCTCTCCGGGTGGTTCTTGTGATGGTGGTTGTTGGGAGAGTGGTAGAAAGTGTGGTGGTGGGTATTGGGGCTGTGACAGTGGTTGTGGTTGTGGCTATGGTGGTTGTGGTTGTGGTAGGAGCTAAAGTGGTGGTTGTGGTTGTGGTGGGAGCTAAGGTGGTGGTTGTGGTTGTTGTCGGAGCTAAAGTGGTGATTGTTGCAGTTGTGGGTAATGTGCTTGTGGTCAGTTCTGTGATTGTCCCTTTGGTGGTGGGTATCAGAGTTGTGGTTATTAGTGTGGTGGTCACAATGATGGTTGTAGTTGGGGTGGTGGCTTCAGTTATAGTGGCCATTGTGGTTGGCAAAATTGTTGTAGTTGGCAGACTGGTTGTAGTTGGCAGAGTAGTTGTAGGCTCTGTGGTTGTTGGTGTCGTAGTAGGCAGAGTAGTTGGCTGAGTGGTTGTAGGTGGATGAGAGGTTGGCAATATAGTTGTGACTGTAGTAGTGGGCATGATGGTTACAAGTGGTGTGGTTGTTTGGGTTGTGGTGGTTGCTGTGGTGGTGGTGGTGGTGGTGGTTGTGGTGGGTAAAGGGGTGGTGGTCAGAGGAGATATAGGACATATCAGCTGGTCCTCTGTCAGAGACATGATTTCTTGTCCCTTTAAATCCTCTGGCTGGTTACAGATCTCAGGAGACGTAGACTTGATCTTGCCAGGGTTTGCCTTCATCCAATTAAAGAGTTGGACCATCCTGCAGTCACAATGCCAAGTGTTGTTGTTTAAATAGACCTTGCTGAGTTTTGGTAAGGTGTCAAATATATCCTCTGGAAGTATCTCCAGGCTATTATGAGACAGTCTAAGGGTGGTTAGTGATGTCAGCTTTTCAAAGGTGTTTGCTTTCAATGATTTGATCTGGTTGTATTGAAGATTGAGTTCTGTTAGCGTCTCAAGGCCCTCAAAAGACTCTTCAGACATGGTGGAAAATTGGTTGTTAGACAGATCCAACTTCTTGAGTTTCTTAAGGGGACTAAATACTCCCTGAGGAAGGCTGGTAAGACTGTTTCGACTGAGACTCAACTCAGTCAGTTTAGGCATCTCTCCAAAGAGGACAGGAGGTAGACTTGCAAGTTTATTTCCATTCAGTGTCAATGTTTTAAGCAGAGGAAAGCCCACAAAAATCTCTGGAGGCAATTCAGTCAAAATGTTATTGTCCAAAAGTATCTTCATTAATTTGTCTTTATGCTGGAACAAATTGGCTGATATTGCAGTGATTCTGTTACTCTGTAGAGCGAACTCTTTTAAATTTGATAGATTTTTTAATATATCGTCAGGAATGGCGGTCAGTTGGTTGTCATAGAGCCTCAGAATCTGCAGTTTGTGCAGCTTTGAGAACAGGGTGGAGGACACAGAACTGAGGTGGTTTTTGGCTAGATGGAGGGTCTGAAGGTTTTCTAGGTCATCAAACGTCCCCTCCTCGATGGTGTTGATCTCGTTTTGGTGTATTTGGAGATCTCTCAGTTTCTTAAGGCCATCAAACAATCCTTTCTCCAGACTACGAATCTTGTTGAGTTTCAGAATAAGTTCTTCCAAGTTGTGCAGGTCTTTGAAGACGTCTACAGACACGGATGTTAGTGGGGTATTGGAGATCTCAATATGCTTGAGGTCGACCAATCCCTCAAAAGCACCGTTCTCTATGGACATGGTGGGGGTGTTGATGAACTCCACCTTTTCCAGCTTCGGGTTGGTGGCGAAGGCCCCCTTTGGGATGACAGTGATTTGACTGTCCACAAAGAAGACCTCTGTGACACCTGCTTTCAGACTTACCGGGATCTGTGTCACATCCAAGCTATAAATTTCCTGGTTCTCTTTGGGGCAGTCGGTCTCCTTCTCACAGGACTGAGATGAATACCCAATCAGCAAAGGCAGAAGACAGATGAAGGTGTGTCCTCTAGTCATTTTTCCTGAAAATATGTACACGTTTTTTATGGAAAGATTTTGTTTTGATATTGCAATTAACTTGATATATTCACCTTTATATGACTTATTCACAGAGAAAAACATCTGTAAAGTGATACCTGCAGCCAAATGATAAATGCTAAGCAGAGAAATGACAGTATACTGTACATGCTAGTCAACTAATACATATAATGCTAAGTGACGTCTGACACAAAAGGAAACAGCCATACCTGATGATTTCCTCTCGTCTTGAGGCTTATAACTGAGAGAGAGGCGATTAAGACAGTTATAGAGAGAGCCAGGCAAACACACCGTTGTATAGTTTACTCCTGTTAATCAGCTAACATGGGGCA
The DNA here is from genome assembly GCA_023634145.1 of Thymallus thymallus. Taxonomy (NCBI): domain Eukaryota; kingdom Metazoa; phylum Chordata; class Actinopteri; order Salmoniformes; family Salmonidae; genus Thymallus; species Thymallus thymallus. The sequence goes on from CM042414.1 coordinate 6,574,311, forward strand.
TGGATAGTGAACCCTCTGCTTTAAGAGATAAGAAGGAAAAGAGCAGTGAGCCTATCCAACACACGTTAGGTGGGGGGTGGGGGGGGCTATATTAAAATGTAGAAGCTAAATGGTGCCGTGTTTAGCTTCAACATTTTAGTTTATAGCTTGGATGTGACCCAGGTGGAGTTCATCAACACCCCCACCATGTCCATAGAGAACGGTGCTTTTGAGGGATTGGTCGACCTCAAGCATTTTGAGATCTCCAATACTCCACTAACATCCGTGTCTGTAGACGTCTTCAAAGACCTGCAAAACCTGGAAGAACTTAATCTGAAACTCAACAAGATCCGTAGTCTGGAGAAAGGATTGTTTGATGGCCCCTAATAAATTGAGAAATCTCCAAATACACCAAAACGAGATCAACACCATCGAGGAGAGTCATGCAATATTGTATAGTTGTATAGTTTACTCCTGTTAATCAGCTTCTGTCCCACAGCTATCATGGGGCGTGGATAGAGGACCCTCTGCTTTCAGAGATAAGAAGGAACAGAGCCGTGAGCCTATCGAACACACATTGGGGGGTGGGGTGGGGGGAGGTTTATGGGTATTTATGGTAAACAACAATTGAATCCATTTTAGAATAAGTCTGTATTGTTTTTTTTTTTCACAATATTTTTTATTGAACAGGTAGACAGTAGTGACAATGAAAACTAGCACTCAGAGAGTAGACCACTGCTCAGTTTTTTTCTTTAACCCTATCCCCCATCATTCCCAGTAAACCCCACACACACACATACACATTCACAAACAAACACAGACTACATACCTAAAAACCAGGACCTGGAAAACAAAAGGCACGAGAAAACCAACACAGTACAAGGGAACGAGAAATAAGAAAAGAAAAGGGAGGAAAGAAAGATAAGTAAACTAATCAGGGGGTAGTGTCTCTAACTTTTCAAAGTAAGAAATAAATGGCTGCCATTTTTTTGTAAAGTTGAAAGTGGAGCCCCTTATTGAAAATTTAATTTTTTCCATTTGCAAGAAAAACATAACATCCCTGAGCCATTGAGAGATGGATGGGGGGTGGACTGACTTCCAATCCAAAAGTATTCTACGTCTGGCCAGTAAAGAAGTGAATGCAACCACCTCTGCCCGTCTGTGGTTCAAGGAGGACATGTCAGCAGGGATGCCAAACACTGCTAACAGAGGGCACGGCCGCAAGGCCACACCCAGCACCTCAGACAGTACCTTGAATATAGAGTCCCAATAGCTATTTAAGGCAGGGCATAGGGCAAACATATGAGTGAGATCACAGGGGGAGGCATGGCATCTATCACACTCATCCTTTACGTCAGGGTAAATACAAGCCAGTCTGGCCTTGGAGAAGTGCACCCTGTGTACCACTTTAAATTGGATAAGACCCAGGCGAGCACAAGGTGTCGTGGAGCGTATCCTGTCTATTGCCTCACTCCACCACTCCTGCGTAAACTCAACCCCCATCTCCCGCTCCCAAGCCGACTTGATTTTATCAGTGGAATGCACATCAAGAGACATAATGCACGAGTAGATTTGAGAGATTAGCCCACTCTGATGGGGCAGAAGAGATAGCACAACATCCCAGGGTCTACTTGGGGGCGGGGCAGGAAAGCCTGAGAACTGGGAGGAAACAAAGTGGCGTACCTGAAGGTAGCGGAAAAAGTGAGATGGAGGCAAGGAGCGCTTAGAGACAAGATCAGGAAAACTGTCAAAACCACTGTCACCATACATGTCCTGAAAGGTCGCAATACCCTTTCTTGACCAGAGGGAGAAGGCAGTATCCACTATGGACGGGGGAAATGCATGATTTCTATTGATAGGGGCTAAGGTAGATGCAGAGGAGAATTTAAAGTGCTGTCGAAACTGGTACCAGATCTTAAGGGTGGAGAGTACCACAGGGTTGCCAGTATAACGGGAAGGTGCTATTGGAGGGAAGAGCAGAGCAGGGCAGGGAGAGAAGTAGAGATGCAGGAGCGTGACTCAAGGTGGCACCATTGGGAGTCTGAAGCATGTAGCCAGAATGGCAGTTTCTGACACGAATAAGTCTGTATTGTAACAAAATGTGGATAAAGTGAAGGGGTCTGAATGCTTTCCAAAGGCACTGTACATCTATTAATTTCTACAATATGTCTTGATATCAAAATCACACATTAAGTAGCCTAATTCCATTTAATTAATCATAGAAAAAAAGCTTTACTTGAAAATCAACAGCTATGTGATTAGACTATATGTTAGACATTAGATTCACACATTAAGTAGCCTAATTTCAGTTAATAAATCATAGAAAAAAAGCTTTACTTGAAAATCAACAGCTATGTGATTAGACTATATGTTGAACATTAGACTTGTTTTTGTTCCTGTGGCTGCCTCTCCTCTTCCTCCTCCAGCAGACGCAGCAGACGATGAGACTGCCGATGACGGCGGTGAAGACCACTGTGGTGATAATGATTTGCATGTTCCTGGACACGCCCTCTCCGTTCCCCCGCCCACTACTGGTGTCCTCCCCCTGCTCCTGGGTGGGTGTGGCCTCTGCAGCAGGAAAGGGGGTGCTCGTCTTGGGAGGGGGGGTTTGGGGTTTCCTCCTCTTCTCTGTGGGGGCGATATCAGGGACAACGGTCGTAGTGTACTGCAACAGCTCGTCGTTGGTCAGGTTGGCTATGCTGTCACCGCTCAGGGCAGAGGGTGTTTGGCACACCACAGCGCTGACATTGGTTGTGGTTGTGGCTATGGTGGTTGTGGTTGTGGTTGTGGTAGGAGCTAAAGTGGTGGTTGTGGTTGTTGTCGGAGCTAAAGTGGTGATCAGAGGAGATATAGGACATATCAGCTGGTCCTCTGTCAGAGACATGATTTCTTGTCCCTTTAAATCCTCTGGCTGGTTACAGATCTCAGGAGACGTAGACTTGATCTTGCCAGGGTTTGCCTTCATCCAATTAAAGAGTTGGACCATCTTGCAGTCACAATGCCAAGTGTTGTTGTTTAAATAGACCTTGCTGAGTTTTGGTAAGGTGTCAAATATATCCTCTGGAAGTATCTCCAGGCTATTATGAGACAGTCTAAGGGTGGTTAGTGATGTCAGCTTTTCAAAGGTGTTTGCTTTCAATGATTTGATCTGGTTGTATTGAAGATTGAGTTCTGTTAGCGTCTCAAGGCCCTCAAAAGACTCTTCAGACATGGTGGACAATTGGTTGTTAGACAGATCCAACTTCTTGAGTTTCTTAAGAGGACTAAATACTCCCTGAGGAAGGCTGGTAAGACTGTTTCGACTGAGACTCAACTCAGTCAGTTTAGGCATCTCTCCAAAGAGGACAGGAGGTAGACTTGCAAGTTTATTTCCATTCAGTGTCAATGTTTTAAGCAGAGGAAAGCCCACAAAAATCTCTGGAGGCAATTCAGTCAAAATGTTATTGTCCAAAAGTATCTTCATTAATTTGTCTTTATGCTGGAACAAATTGGCTGATATTGCAGTGATTCTGTTACTCTGTAGAGCGAACTCTTTTAAATTTGATAGATTTTTTAATATATCGTCAGGAATGGCGGTCAGTTGGTTGTCATAGAGCCTCAGAATCTGCAGTTTGTGCAGCTTTGAGAACAGGGTGGAGGACACAGAACTGAGGTGGTTTATGGCTAGATGGAGGGTCTGAAGGTTTTCTAGGTCATCAAACGTCCCCTCCTCGATGGTGTTGATCTCGTTTTGGTGTATTCGGAGATCTCTCAGTTTCTTAAGGCCATCAAACAATCCTTTCTCCAGACTACGAATCTTGTTGAGTTTCAGAATAAGTTCTTCCAAGTTGTGCAGGTCTTTGAAGACGTCTACAGACACGGATGTTAGTGGGGTATTGGAGATCTCAATATGCTTGAGGTCGACCAATCCCTCAAAAGCACCGTTCTCTATGGACATGGTGGGGGTGTTGATGAACTCCACCTTTTCCAGCTTCGGGTTGGTGGCGAAGGCCCCCTTTGGGATGACAGTGATTTGACTGTCCACAAAGAAGACCTCTGTGACACCTGCTTTCAGACTTACCGGGATCTGTGTCACATCCAAGCTATAAATATCCTGGTTCTCATAGGGGGTGCTCGTCTTGGGAGGGGGGGTTTGGGGTTTCCTCCTCTTCTCTGTGGGGGCGATATCAGGGACAACGGTCGTAGTGTACTGCAACAGCTCGTCGTTGGTCAGGTTGGCTATGCTGTCACCGCTCAGGGCAGAGGGTGTTTGGCACACCACAGCGCTGAGATTGGTCTTGGTGGGGTGCCGTGTCAGCCAGTCTCGCAGTGGCACAATGTCCTGGTCGCACCTCCAGGGGTTGTCAGCCAGCAGTACCTCCTTGGCCACCGTTAGGGTGCTGAGGAACTCTGAGGGCAAGTTGGGGAGGGAGTTGTTGTGGAGGACCAGCTGGCCAAGTTGGGACTGGCCCTGGAGAAGCCTGGCGGGGAGGGAACGGATGTAGTTGTGCTTGAGGGAGATGTTGACCAGCTTGGGCAGCCCCTGGAAGGTGCCCTCCTGCAGGCTAGTGAGGAGGTTGGTGTGCAGGGACACTTCCCCCAGCTCGGCCAGCCCACTGAAGGCCCCGGGGGAAACAGAGCTGATCTGGTTCCGGCTCAGCACCAGCAGACGTAGCTGGGTCAGGTTGCTGAAGGTGTTTTCCTCCAGGCGTGTCAGTCGGTTGTCATACAGCCACAGCTCCTTCAGGGCCATGGGGCCGAAAACCCCTGGAGACAAACTCTGGAGCTCATTCACATACAGGGAGATCTGGGCCAAGTTTGGGAGATTGAGGAAAATCCCCTGTGGGAGGGAAGTCAGCCGGTTGCTGGAGAGATAAAGCTTCTGTAGGTTCTGCAGCTGTGAGAACAGGTTAGAGGGGAGATGTGTGATTACGTTATCCTGCAGAGAAAGCTCCTCCAGGCTCACCAGCTCATCCAGCACTCCGGCAGGGATCTCCCTGAGAGCGTTCCGGTTCAGACGCAGGGATTTGAGCTTGCTCAGGCCCCTGAAGGTGTCATTTGAGAGCTGACTGATGTTATTCCTGGCTAGGGTGAGATGCTGCAGCTCAGTGACGGAGCGAAAGGCCTCCTCAGGTACATACGTGATGAGGTTCTTGCCTATGTCCAGGATCCTAAGTGCAGCGAGGGAGTAGAGCCAGGCAGGGCGGAGCACCGTGAGTTTGCTGCCGCTCAGAGTCAGAGATTCCAGATTCACAAGATTTAGAAATAGGTCCACAGGCAGGTCATTCAGCTCAGTGCCTGTGAAGCCCAGGGCACCCAGGTTATGACTGAGGTCAAAGGTGCCAGGGACCACCTCTCTGATCCCAGTGTCTTTGACAACAAAGATGTTAAGGGCCTCGGCAAAACCAGCCAAGTCATGGGGTTTGAGAGCGGTGATATTGGTGTTGGAGATGAAGAAGGTGGTGGTGGAGCCAGGCACCGAGGACGGGAACTCTGTTATTGACCTGCCTTGGCAGAGGATTTTGCTGTCTCTGCACTGGCATCCATCTGGGCACGCTCCGCGAACTCCACTGATGGCAAGGAGGAGGAGAAAGGGGTGGAGCTTAATTGACAGGTCCATTGATGCTCCTAGAAAAGAGGAAGAGGGTTAGCTTTATTTGATGTCATACACAAACAAAATGTAAATGTTATAAAGCAGTATGTGTTTGCGTGTGACACAAAACAAAAATCCACAAAGTAATAATGTTAAATGAGTTGAGGTGAAAAATGCATCAAACAAATAAAGCGGCATAATTTCTTGAAAAAATGTTTTGTAAAATTGGTTTTATGTGGATATAAGACCATAGGAGGGTTCTTGGAATCAGGCCATCTGTTGACTTAAAGGGTAATGGAAGCACTAGGATTTAGAACGCCAGCTAACTGTAACTGCAAATCACCATATTGGCACTGTTGCGTCACTGGCAGGAGAGATAACGTTGGAACTCCCCAAAATGGCTGAATTTACTGAGTAGCTCCTAATCTGGGAATTAGTTTATTACAGAGAATGTAATGGTTGTCAGTAGTTAGTTAGGGAGCCAATAAACCTGCTGAAGCCGTTCATGTTTGAACCAATCGTTGCCCCAGGTCAAATAGTTTGTTCTGGTAGCAGTAACAACACAGACATGCCTCAGCTAGAGGGTCGGCGTAGCCAAACATCAACTGGTGTGAGTGCGAATGCTGCCAGATAATGGATGGAGTAGGAGTGTGTGTGTGTTGTAGAGAGATGGTGGCGATACAGCACAAAATCCCAGTGGATGGTGGCTGTATTACATCCAGTCAGAGGTTCCTGTAAATCTGTCTGCATGGCGATGTATTTGTTGGACGTATCACTAATCCTTATGAAGGACTCCCTGGCAGAAGAGGTTACTCGACCAGTCAGCAGCCGATATGCCAGTTAAATGATTGGTGAATTGTTGCTTGATTATAAATTGTTTAAGCTTAATATCAGTAGTGGGTAGGTGCTCAATATAGGCCTATATATATAATGAGTATTCTATGACAATGTTTATCACTGTTGGCGAGATGGTAAGACATTTACCTTTTGATTAGATGACCTGAGTTTGAATCGCAGACAGCATGCTGTCTGTCTGGGGCGTGCTCATTATAAATACATTGTGATTTAGTTTCGGTATCAGACTAACTTTTACTAAATTAACTGGTTTTATTCAAACTTAAACTATATGTAAATGCCTTTGCTTCGGGGTATACACACTTTATGGAAGAAACGACACACACAGGGACGAGATGCTGTACACCTCATCCAGTTATCTCTTGTGCCCATGGGGTGAACTGGCGATAAACTGCCAGCCTATATGCTCTGCAAACAAAATCATAAGATATCTATCCTGCTGTAAATTTTTTCAGGACATAGACCTAATGCATGCGCCTTATGTAAAAATAGTATTAGTTAGCTTGTCCAATATAACAACAGGGTCAAGCGTAACCAGATAAAGTTGTTTTGAAGATAAAACTACTTTCATCGCGCAGTAATCCTGTGTACCTGGTGCTAGAGAAGTGACTTCAATTAGCTTTGGCTGCCATCTATTGGAAAGGAATGGTAACTACACTGGGCAGCTAGTCAAAGTAGACTTTAATAATATATGCCATTTAGCAGACACCTTTATCCAAAGCGAACTGGCTACATGGTAGTGGAAACAGATCATAGAAACAGGATTACAATGTTGATATCATGGATGGTCAGTCCTTGCATCTATAGCTCTTTCTATGTATTTGAGAGTGGTTACATTTCTCCAGCCCCATCCCTCAGCTTTTTACCAAAAGGAGCAGGGAGAATGCCACTTTAAGAAGTTAAAATGCAGATTAAATACACACCAAAATAGGTTACAGATACAATACAAATGTCCCATCACTCAGACAGTTAGTGAATATACAGCATCCAGCACAGCAAACAATCAATCAATCAAATGTATTTTACAAAATCCCTTTATGCCACAAAATAAGAACCACATTGGTTATAAAGGGTGCAGCAGTTCAACACTTCAGGAGCACATGTAAGTTGGCTTTTCATAGCAGAGCATTCATAGGTTGAGAGAGAGAGAGAGTGGAAACAGCAGGAACGGGACAAGGTAGCATATCCGTTGAAACGCAATCTAGCTTGGCCCCGAGCTCTGACACAGGAACACTGACACCAAGGGGTCCGTTTGACATGCTGTACTAATCGTTCTTTCCTGTTGGTAGAAAACAATTAAGGCATCTATTAGGCTATAGTTATAGTCAAGAATCACTGCATATACTTGAAATAAACAATAGCCTTAGAAATAACATGGATTTGCATGTACCTCCTCTGCCTCCTGGACAGTCTCCTCCAGGATGAATACATTCTCAGGGATGAAGATGTCATATATATATCAGTTGCTACCTTGTATGCTTTGTCAACACACACACACACACACACACACACACACACACACACACACACACACACACACACACACACACACACACACACACACATACAGCAAATACAGGGACATTTATTTTTCAGCAAACATGAGCTATATCAACTTCTGTCTAGCTAAATGAGGTGGAGCTAACAAAACATTACAAAAACTAATCTGCTAACAAAATGTATTACTTTCCTTGACTATCTGAGGTGGAAGCTAGCTACAGTAACGACCTAATAATAGGGTTACACTGAGAAACTGTGTTGCAATTTTAGTTGCAGTTGAGTTGCTTGCTAACGTTATTTAGTTGAGTTGCTTGCTAAGTGTTACGCAAAACACTTCAGATGCAATTAGGTAGTTACCTCCAACTAGAGTTGCAACAAAATTGTCCAGTGTCTAATGCTAGCCTAGTCAACAACAGTCACCGGTTAACATTACCTCAGGCTCCATTGCATTGACTTGCGTCACCTCCTCTGTTCAGTCGCTTTTGCTTGACTACAAAGTCAGCGATGTTGATAATGGTCGGTCGGAAACCCCTACACCATAACCCTTGAAATCCCTTGGAATCTCCCGGTTGCCGCATCGAAAGTGCCCTTCATCACGAAGTCTGCCTCCACGAAGTGCTCTCTGCAGATCTTGCTAGCTCGAGATGGCACGTCGTTCCTTTCCAGGACTTTCTTCAAATGTTGTGGGTCCTTGGGCAGCCGATAGTTTACAGAGGGATTTTTTGGGAGCAAATTCATACAGCCTGGCTCTATACAGTTCTTGTTTGAATTACTACTTGTTGTTGCCATCTTTATCTGCACCTTACATCACTCTCTTCGATTCACTCTCGCAAAAACTCAATACCACAGACAATTTGCTGTTCCTGCCAGTGACACACTGGCGTCAGTTATTTCTATGGCAATTTAATATGGCGCTGACCTTACCAAAAAAAAAAATATATATACATTTTTATGTAACCTTAATTTAACTAGGCAAGTCAGTTAAATTGTGTTGCCTACCACTTTGCGGCTGAGACGTTGTTCCTAGACGTTTCCACTTCACAATAACAGCACTTACAGTTGACCGGGGCAGCTCTAAAAGGGCAGAAATTCGACAAACTAACTTGTTGGAACGGTGAAAGTGAGCTTTTCAGTAAGGCCATTCTACTGCCAATTTTTGTCTATGGAGATTGAATGACTGTGGGCTTGATTTTATACTCCTGCAAGCAACAGGTGTGCCTGAAATAGCCAAATCCACTGATTTGAAGGGGTGTCCACATACTTTTGTATATATAGTGTATGTACCCATTGATTCTTGAAGAATATAACTTGTAAATTACTCATGTGCTTAGTTCAACTGTCGTACCACATCAGAACCCCAAACTGTATGAGATAGGCAACATAAGAATGTGATGTTTTGGTTTTCATGTTTCTCTATCTTTCATTGGATCCACAATGGCTGTTGTTTCCAGGGTAGGAAAGGAGTATGTTGTATTGATCTATGTGGTTTCTCCCTTGCCAGAGTCTAAAGTTAGAAAGACATGTCTGTCTCACCATGCTTACCCATGTTACCCCTACAGTACCATCTGAACAGACAGACAAGTCCACCAGCCTAGAGGCCTGGCATGCAAGGCTACCTTTAAATATATTTTAGTTAGTTAGTTAGCAATAAGGTTGCAGAGGGTATATCACTGGAAACTTTTGAAGTTTACCACTAAACTACCAGAATTTTGTCAACTTTCAAGTGTCTGTAATTATCTTTGGCCCTCTGTGTGGAATTACAAAATAGAATTACAAAGCTGTAAATTATTATCCGAAATATAAACCATCACCTTAGTGAAGACCATTGGTATTTAATATGAGGTTTTCAGCATGAAATATCCTTTAAATATTTTTACACACTGTGATATATTTAACTATGGCAATATGTCTTTGTTGTAAATGTTTTGCGGCCAAACTGCGGCATTTGTGAAAAAAGACAATAGTTGGAAGAGTATTAGAGTTATTAGTTTTTTTCATTAATGAGGCTATTTTCTCTTGAACCATATGATCTATCCACTAGCAACTCATGGACAATATGGACACATATTCAAAAAATGAATACTATATATTTCTTTATGTTATTAATGTATTAATTAGCAAAATTATCATAGATTGCCATAGATTGCCTGTTTAATTACCAAAATTACAGAAGATTCCGGTAGCTTTGCAACCCTAGTTAGCAGACACTAATCCAGAGCCACTCACAGTAGAGTAAGTGCTTCAAGTAAGGAAGATGAAACAACCGCAAAAAATGTAAGGAAAAACATGCACTAATAATGAAAGTTGAAAAGTTGTACCAGTAAAAGAAGTGCAAAATTCAACATAAAATATAAAACATTTAAGTGTGGCTTAGTGCACCACCTAATTTGTTCTTAACTGACTTGCCTAGTTAAATAAAGGTTAAATAAAGGTTAAATAAAGGTTAAATAAAAGTTAAATAAATAAATAACGACCTGATCCGTTATTAAAGTCAAATGGCAGCAGAATGTTATTTTCCCCCATTGAACACAGCCACAGAGGAATTGGTTTTTATTTTTAATAAATAACATAAAATCGTTCCTGGTGTTTCCCAGATGTTACCCAATTCAATACATTTTAAGTTCAGTGAGTATGTAGCCTATTTGCTTTGAGTTATAATAACATAGTTCTAGTTTCTTATCTAAGTATTGGTGTCATATTTTACGACTGGGATTAGATTTTGATAACTTTTGTCCTCCTCTGACCCATTGCAACCCGTGTGGGTGTGTATGCAACAAGCTGCTCCCCACAGGACATAATGACAACCACTGCAACTAAAATGTTATGGGTTTGGTTCAAATATGGAAATTGGTATATACTATACTATACTATACTATACTATACTATACTATACTATACTATACTATACTATAGCAGCAGTATGATTACAGAAGAGTTTCCTGGCTTTATCTCTGACTCTTAGGCAGATGTTTCCTCTTAAGAAATTGCAGTTGAACGTTATCCTATCGCAGTTCCCCGCTAATTGTTGGAAGGGTCGTTCAGAGGTCATTCTGAGATGGTGAATCGCAAAACAAACACTATTTTGCCATTTGATGCCATAAATAAGTTATAATCACTGCTGTTTTGCAGTTACACACAGATTAATCTGTAATAATCACTGCTGTGTTGCAGTTACACACAGATTCATCTGTAATAATCACTGCTGTGTTGCAGTTACACACAGATTCATCTGTAATAATCACTGCTGTGTTGCAGTTACACACAGATTCATCTGTAATAATCACTGCTGTGTTGCAGTTACACACAGATTCATCTGTAATAATCACTGCTGTGTTGCAGTTACACACAGATTCATCTGTAATAATCACTGCTGTGTTGCAGTTACACACAGATTCATCTGTAATAATCACTGCTGTGTTGCAGTTACACACAGATTCATCTGTAATAATCTTGCTGTGTTGCAGTTACACACAGATTCATCTATAATAATCACTGCTGTGTTGCAGTTACACACAGATTCATCTGTAATAATCACTGCTGTGTTGCAGTTACACACAGATTCATCTGTAATAATCACTGCTGTGTTGCAGTTACACACAGATTAATCTATAATAATCACTGCTGTGTTGCAGTTACACACAGATTCATCTGTAATATTCACTGCTGTGTTGCAGTTACACACAGATTAATCTATAATAATCACTGCTGTGTTGCAGTTACACACAGATTCATCTGTAATAATCACTGCTGTGTTGCAGTTACACACAGATTAATCTGTAATAATCACTGCTGTGTTGCAGTTACACACAGATTAATCTGTAATAATTACTGCTGTGTTGCAGTTACACACAGATTAATCTGTAATAATCACTGCTGTGTTGCAGTTACACACAGATTAATCTGTAATAATCACTGCTGTGTTGCAGTTACACACAGATTAATCTGTAATAATCACTGCTGTGTTGCAGTTACACACAGATTCATCTGTATTAATCACTGCTGTGTTGCAGTTACACACATATTAATCTGTAATAATCACTGCTGTGTTGCAGTTACACACAGATTCATCTGTAATAATCACTGCTGTGTTGCAGTTACACACAGATTCATCTGTAATAATCACTGCTGTGTTGCAGTTACACACAGATTAATCTGTAATAATCACTGCTGTGTTGTAGTTACACACAGATTAATCTGTAATAATCACTGCTGTGTTGCAGTTACACACAGATTAATCTGTAATAATCACTGCTGTGTTGCAGTTACACACAGATTAATCTGTAATAATCACTGCTGTGTTGCAGTTACACACATATTCATCTGTAATAATCACTGCTGTGTTGCAGTTACACACAGATTAATCTGTAATAATCAGTGCTGTGTTGCAGTTACACACAGATTAATCTGTAATAATCACTGCTGTGTTGCAGTTACACACATTAATCTGTAATAATCACTGCTGTGTTGCAGTTACACACAGATGAATCTGTAATAATCACTGCTGTGTTGCAGTTACACACATATTAATCTGTAATAATCACTGCTGTGTTGCAGTTACACACAGATTAATCTGTAATAATCACTGCTGTGTTGCAGTTACACACAGATTAATCTGTAATAATCACTGCTGTGTTAAAGTTACACACATATTAATCTGTAATAATCACTGCTGTGTTGCAGTTACACACAGATTAATCTGTAATAATCACTGCTGTGTTGCAGTTACACACAGATTAATCTGTAATAATCACTGCTGTGTTGCAGTTACACACAGATTAATCTGTAATAATCACTGCTGTGTTGCAGTTACACACAGATTAATCTGTAATAATCACTGCTGTGTTGCAGTTACACACATATTAATCTGTAATAATCACTGCTGTGTTGCAGTTACACACAGATTCATCTGTAATAATCATTGCTGTGTTGCAGTTACACACAGATTCATCTGTAATAATCACTGCTGTGTTGCAGTTCCACACAGATTCATCTGTAATAATCACTGCTGTGTTGCAGTTCCACACAGATTCATCTGTAATAATCACTGCTGTGTTGCAGTTACACACAGATTAATCTGTAATAATCACTGCTGTGTTGTAGTTACACACAGATTAATCTGTAATAATCACTGCTGTGTTGCAGTTACACACATATTAATCTGTAATAATCACTGCTGTGTTGCAGTTACACACAGATTAATCTGTAATAATCAGTGCTGTGTTGCAGTTACACACATATTAATCTGTAATAATCACTGCTATGTTGCAGTTACACACAGATTAATCTGTAATAATCACTGCTGTGTTGCAGTTACACACAGATTAATCTGTAATAATCAGTGCTGTGTTGCAGTTACACACAGATTAATCTGTAATAATCACTGCTGTGTTGCAGTTACACACAGATTCATCTGTAATAATCACTGCTGTGTTAAAGTTACACACAGATTCATCTGTAATAATCACTGCTGTGTTAAAGTTACACACAGATTCATCTGTAATAATCACTGCTGTGTTGCAGTTCCACACAGATTAATCTGTAATAATCACTGCTGTGTTGCAGTTACACACAGATTAATCTGTAATAATCACTGCTGTGTTGCAGTTACACACAGATTAATCTGTAATAATCACTGCTGTGTTGTAGTTACACACAGATTAATCTGTAATAATCACTGCTGTGTTGCAGTTACACACATATTAATCTGTAATAATCACTGCTGTGTTGCAGTTACACACAGATTAATCTGTAATAATCACTGCTGTGTTGCAGTTACACACAGATTAATCTGTAATAATCACTGCTGTGTTGCAGTTACACACAGATTAATCTGTAATAATCACTGCTGTGTTGCAGTTACACACAGATTAATCTGTAATAATCACTGCTGTGTTGCAGTTACACACAGATTAATCTGTAATAATCACTGCTGTGTTAAAGTTACACACAGATTAATCTGTAATAATCACTGCTGTGTTGCAGTTACACACAGATTAATCTGTAATAATCACTGCTGTGTTGCAGTTACACACAGATTAATCTGTAATAATCACTGCTGTGTTGCAGTTACACACAGATTAATCTGTAATAATCACTGCTGTGTTGCAGTTACACACAGAATAATCTGTAATAATCCTTGCTGTGTTAAAGTTACACACAGATTAATCTGTAATAATCACTGCTGTGTTGCAGTTACACACAGATTAATCTGTAATAATCACTGCTGTGTTGCAGTTACACACAGATTCATCTGTAATAATCACTGCTGTGTTTGCAGTTACACACAGATTAATCTGTAATAATCACTGCTGTGTTGCAGTTACACACAGATTAATCTGTAATAATCACTGCTGTGTTAAAGTTACACACAGATTAATCTGTAATAATCACTGCTGTGTTGCAGTTACACACAGATTAATCTGTAATAATCACTGCTGTGTTGCAGTTACACACAGATTAATCTGTAATAATCACTGCTGTGTTGCAGTTACACACAGATTAATCTGTAATAATCACTGCTGTGTTAAAGTTACACACAGATTAATCTGTAATAATCACTGCTGTGTTAAAGTTACACACAGATTCATCTGAAAACATTTTTGCATGCCGCTTCTGACTCAGCAATATTTTAATTCATAAGGTCCCTATTTGAAAGACGGTTTACATTTAAAACCATGACTCATCCCTGATATAATCTGTCCCAGCCTCACCAAACCACAGTCTGATATAATCTGTCCCAGCCTCACCAAACCACAGTCTGGAGTGGGCTGGAACTTTCTAAAACATTTCCAGTTCACCATTAATTGCTGTGATTTTTTTCCCGATTTCCAGGACTGAAGCAGTCACCAAAGATCCATCCAGCGAACAGGAGGGGGAGCGTATGTGGAAAGTTACCCAAAATAATACAGTTTATTGATGGTTACAGAAAACCATGCTTAACAGTCGTCTACTTTATAATCACAATGATAACTTTGGTTTAGCTTGGACAATTAAAACTTCACAATTAAGTTTAAAAAACATTTGACACTCATTAAGCAGTGCCCTGCTAACTATTGTAAAACAAGAGGCTGTAGTCTATGTGGTAGAGCAGAGCTTACCTTGTACAGTACTTGGCAGAGGAGTACTGAGAAGAAATTAGTTGGTGGGGGCCGTCTGTTATCTTTTATCCTCTCTGGTCACTGTGCCTCTTCTCTTCTCCAGACTGCCAGATATGATTTAATTAGAGATTCCAGTCTCATCCAGAACTACACATCTTCACATTGTTCTGCTCTTCGTCATCAGGTCCATCATCCTCATCAATGTTTTCTCCCTTGCTTGCAACGCCCTGTGCTGTGTGTCTGTCATTCTCTCTCACACATTTTTGGGAAATGTGGTGGAGGGACTGTGAGCGGAAAGCCCCTCCCTTGGGCTGGGTTTGAATTTGTGTGAGTGTGCGCTTGGGATTACTTGCATGAATGTGTGTTCCTTGAGGCGTGTTTGTGTGTCCATAAGTGTGGAATTGTTGCATGCAATGTGTATGTGTTTACTGTATAATGGAGAATTGTTAAGAATTTAGGGGAGGGGGATATATGTGTGTATGGGACTTTGTAGTTGTGTGCCTGCATGAGCGTAAGTTTGCGTGTGTGTTAGGCACTGACAGTGGGCTTTCGGTTGGGTTGGAGGGGCTGCCCAATGCACTGATGACCAAAAGCCTGATCACGTTCCCAACATAAGAGGGGCGGGGCCAGGGGTTTCTTCTCACGCATAGCTCACAGCAGGGACGTCACTAGAGATTCATGAAGAGGGGGGCTAAGCCTCTTTTAGGGGGGTCTGGGCATACTCCCCAATGATTTTTTTTAAAGCCCCCAAAACATATTTTCATCATGTATTTTTAGAGTAACAACATTTTATTTAACTAGGCAAGTCAGTTAAGAACAAATTCTTATTTACAATGACAGCCAGAGTAGTACGGCGCCCCTGGAGCAAATTAGGGTTAAGTGCCTTGCTCAATGACACATCAACTGGTTTTCACCTTGTCAGCTCAGGGATTTGATCCAACAACATCTTGCTTACAGGCCCAACACTCTGACCACTAGGCTACCTGCCATAGTTTGAGAGAGAGGGCGAGAGCGAATGAGAATGCAGGTCATATTATACCATTAGAATTTGTTCACCCTTTTGTTAATTGTTGCTGAACATTTCAAAAAAATTAACCCAATAATTCAGACACATGGAACATCTTAAACAGTATCATCTACAATGGGGCAAAACTAAATGAATGTAACTTTACTTAAGATGTCTATGTACACTCTAGAATGACATATGACATGGTTATGATATCCATAACTCCATTCAACGTAATAATGTGGCACAGAGTTTGGTATGTGATGTAACGCCCTGTTTTAACATCTGGTATGTATCTTATGACAGCTTATGAAAAACGTTATGTGTTATATATTAACTGACTTGCCTAGTTAAATAAAGGTTCAATAATTGTCATATTTTAGAACCCCTCATGACGAATGTTTCAGAACACCTTAAATCTGTCTCATAACCCTCACAACCATGTGTTTCAATACTCCAGCAAAGTTAAGGTTTCATCTCCTTTAAGGTGGTGGCAGCTCAGTTGCCACTAGTTTTAAGTGTTACAAAGCACTCCATTTTAACAGTGTGCACAGCCGACTTCTTTGGAATTCCCTTTCGTGAACTGAAATGTTTTGATTGGCCAGTTTACAATCACTTCCCATTTACTGAAAATATTCTGACCATTCAAACTCTAGCCCTATAACCTATGACGACTGGTTTCAAGGCATAGTTCTTGTGACTTACGGTTATGGGTAAAAACAGTGTTGCTATTTCCTGTCCATAATCTCACTCTCTTTCCCCTCAGATCACGTATTTGATGTGAGCCATTTTAGCGTGTGTCAGTGATGTGAATAGTGTGATCTCTGCCCACTATTATGTGAGCTCAATGTAATTATCTTTTGTTTGCTGTTTGTTTTATATTGTCATGGAATTTATTTGCCTGGCTACCCAAATTCCTTGCTCCGGCCAAACTCTACTCCAGGCCCATGAACGTTAGTTTCTGCTCCGCAATGAGTCTGCATCTGAGGACCTAACCATTGATTTCTAGAATGGAAAAACATTCTAGCCATTCTTATTGGTCCCAGAAACCGATGGGTTGGACCAGAGCCAGAACACTCTTGGATAAAGGGGCGGTTTGAAAATTCGGCATTGGCTTTGATATGATCCAATCGCTGATGACTTTATTTTGTACAACACCCCTCGTTTCGAAGTCACCACAAACAACTTCAACGATGGCAGTCTCAGACTGAAGTATGTAGAGAACATAGAGCAGAGGAAGAATTTAGTTTGAGTCATCAGGCAAGGAATTTATGTCATTAATTATGTCATTAGTTATCCAAAGTATTTTGAATTTGTGCCCTTTCAGATTTGATAACCCTTTCAGGGACTTAAATCCTAGTACTTTGTACTTGTGTTCAAAGTATTTATTGTTCTAAAATCTGCAAACACAATTGAAATGGAATAAAGCAATTGTATTGAAGAATAGGCAACTTTGTACATGGTGCTAAATTAATCCCTTATGCAATGTTTCATATTGATGCTGTTTTTATAACTGAAGAATAATATACTGTCAGTATAATTTACTGTCCCTTTCAGTTAGAACTACACCTCAAACCTCCCATAGGGAATGCTAACTATGTCCCCATCATTGTGGGTTTGTTTGTCATGGCGGTTTGTGAAATTACTGGCTCTTTTCTTTGAAGGAATGTTGGAAGGAACATTTCCAAACGATAATGTGTTACTACAATATGAATGATATTGAGAAATGTACGCCAGCTTCCTGTTTTTAGGACGGTAAAGGATGTAGTTGTAACGAATGTCCCTCTCCGGAGCTCCTCCTCGCCGGTGTACTAACCGGCGGCAGGGGAACGATGGCAGCAACACCCCCATCACTGATTACGTATGTTTTAAATAGATCTTAGTTTCTCTTCCCCTCACAGATTATTGTTTTCTCTCATGTTTGACCCGGTGAGGTGCTGTTATTGACGTTCTCTTTATTTTCATTAAAGTGTCAAAGTATACCCTCGTACCTCACAGTAGTCTAGCAATACTGCCCTTATTGTCCTGTGATTCAGGGGGTTTATGACCCCTTAAGCAATAACTTGTTTCTGCTTTTTTTCCAATGTGTTGACACATTTCAGTGACAGAAATGTGTCTTGTGATGTGTGGGGTCACCCAAAAGAAACATTTTCGTCAATAACACCTGTTGGCCTACCAAGATGTCTCTCAGTAATTAAATAGGTGCGGCCCATTAGGATCACTCATAATGGCGAATGTGCATAAAGACGGTACAATTCAGATATGATGTCATTGTTTTAGCACGACCCACTAACTGTTTAAAACTATGGCGAGCGACATGGTTCAATGTGCCATTAAATCAGCACAATCTATGTTTTCGGTTATTCAAATGGCCGTTGTCTTGAACCTTAAATTGTGATCATGTACTGTATACTCTGATAACGGCCTTACGAAGAAGAAAAAAAATTGCGGTGAACAATGAACAATGCGGGGAAGGAAGTGCATGGGGGCCGCCATCTTTATGCACCTCCACTATTACTAGTGGGAGAGGCAGGAATAAGATCGTCTTATGACAATAAGACATTTTTATTAAGGCGGTTAGGTCTACTTTCCCCAACTGCAAAAACAGTGTGACCTCTATCAACTGGAGCATTTCTGTCAACCTAATAAGCCATGATCACTTTCTTCCCCATTGTTCAGCCTATGAAAGCGTGCATACTGTAACCATATGGCCATGACGTTAAGTATATGTTTTGACTTTATCCTGTGATAAAGAATTGTTAGGATTAATAAAAGGTTGCTTAGCTTATACTGTGGCAGGGAATATTACCAACCGTTTAGGAGAGACATGGTTCAACCAACATAATTGAGACATTGTTTGCTAAGTCGGCGTAATCATCAATACTACTGACATAAGTTATTTTCACAATTAAAATTAAAATAGTTTTTATCTGAAATCTGTAATTCTCTGGCCCTTTGGACCAATGCTGTCCTCTCCCCTCAAGATAACCATTCTTTGCGTCTGTAGTTCAAATGTCATACAACTGGCAAGAGAGTGACAGTCTTCCAAATCTAAATAACTTCAGACAATGTTGGATTTGTAATGACGCATTTCCAAGGTTTTATTCCACTATTCTTGTTTGAACTACTTTACTACAATAGTCTACTTTTAATGGCTCAAGTGAAAACGCATTATCAAAACAAGCAACACATAATCTACGCCTTTGCTAAGGGAGATCTTTCTGCTTACTCTCTGATATTCTGGAGTGTTTCCTGTTTGTGAGTATTTGTCCCCATTAGATGTTGCCAAGTCAGCAGATACTCTTCCTGGGGTCTGGCAAAATTAAGGAAGTTATACAATTTTAAAAACATTACAATACATTCATTACAGAATTCACGAAACACTAAGTGTGTGCCCTCAGGCCAATATATCTACAATACAAAAGCCATGTGTACGTGTGTATAGTGCGTATGTTATATGTGTCTATGCATGTGTCTATGTTTGTGTTGCTTCACAGTCCCCGCTGTTCCATAAGGTGTATTTTTATCCTTTTTTTCTTTCTGATTCTACTACTTGCATCAGTTACCTGATGTGGAATTGAGTTCTATGTAGTCATGGCTCTACAGTATGTAGTACTGTGCGCCTCCCATAGTCCATTCTGGACTTGGGGACTGTGAAGAGACCTCTGGTGGCATGTCTTGTGGGGTATGCATGGGTGTCTGAGCTGTTTGCTAGTAGTTTAAACAGCCAGCTGGGTGCTTTCAACATGTCAATACCTCTCACAGATACAAGTAGTGATGAAGTCAATCTCTCCTCGACTTTGAGCCAGGAGAGATTATTGCATATTATTAACGTTAGCTCTCTGTGTACATTCAAGGGCCAGCCGTGCTGCCCTGTTCTGAGCTAATTACAATTTTCCAAATCCCTCTTTGTGGCACCTGACCACACAACAGTAGTCCAGGTGCGACAAAACTAGAGCCTGTATGACCTGCCTTGTTGATATTGTTGTTAAGAAGGCAGAGCAGCTCTTTATTATGGACAGACTTCTCCCCATCTTAGCTACTGTTGTATCAATATGTTTTGACCATGACGGTTTACAATCCAGGGTTTCACCTAGCAGTTTATTCTCCTCAACTTGCTCAATTTACATAATATTCATTACAAGTTTTAGTTCAGGTTTACTGTTTACTGTCTGTCTGTCCGATCACTAACCACAGGTTGCATATGGGCCCAGAACACCTCGGGCGGGATGTGGGTGAACTGGTTGTCGTGCAGTTTGAGCTCCAGCTTGGCCAGCTCATCGAAGGCTCCTGCCTCTAGCTTGTTGTTGTAGAGCATGAGGAACTGCTGCTGCTGCGTCAGTGAGTGGAACAGGGAGGCTGCAAGCTTTTTTGTTTTGATTAGGCCATCAGTGATGAATAGTTCAGTCTATCCTGTTGTCAGCTCTACCATTCTACAGCTGCAGTGAGTCAGTTGTGCTTCAAGTCACCAGTTTCTCTCCAATCATCCATTGTTGTTTTTTTGACAGTGAAGCTGATAGCACAGACTGACTGGTTTCCCAGAGACCCTCCTTCCACTCTCTGTGTGATTTAGATAGAGCCCTATCAGTTAATCTGCCCATTGTTCAGGCCCGACCAATGACTCAGCTCCCATATACACCACCACAGTGACAATGGGGATAATTAGGATACATAGTGTTACCACACAATTTACTAGTTTCTTTATTGCAAGCATGAGTAAATATGGTGTATTACTCTACTGTACTTAATAGCCAGGATTGTTTGACCTCATCTTTTTGCCTGAGTGACACATATTTATAACTCAGTCCAATTATCATAGCTGCCAGTATGAGATCCAGAGAAAATATTTATCTTGTACTAAACTGCCCATCGGACTATCAGTCTCTCTTCCTGAAATAACAATGACACGTGTAGCAAAGACAAAGGTTAGCATGATAATATGTTATTTATTCAATGTAGGAAACAGTAACACATTCAAAAAGCTATACTTTATAATATTTGACTATGGAAAGTAACGTGAATTGCGTCACTGCCCCAGTTTACCACTAGGGGGAAGACAAAGTCAACGTGTTGAGAAGAGGACGGTTCCTCTGGGTGTGGATTCTTTATGGACCAAGGCCTTGCCAGCAGATCTTTGGTTAAGACAACAACCCTCTCCATCTTAGAGAAATGCTAGTAAGCCCTAGTCATCTCAGATGTTTGATTCCTGTAGTAGCATCTGATGCAGTATATCCAATACAGACCCGATCAAGTAATTTCCGTAATTTACGTCATTATGCATTAAATACAACACCAATGAAATGTCCCTTATGCCCACCGTGATGTAGACCCCGAAATCATTGTACCTATTATAAATACCTGTAGACGTCAGGTACGACAACATCAGCAGTACAATGTGTGATGAGTGCATTAGTTATGTTACAACATTTCAACAGTTGGTGATGTTAATGGGGTGGTTGTGTTGATGTCTGTGAGCGTGTTGAGTCTTATGGCTTTGGAGGGTTAGAACGATGCAGCAGGACCTAGTAGACTGAGGCTCTCTCCCTTAGGCTGTCACACACAGTACTTCCAGAAACAATCTGTGGACACAGAGAAAAACGCTCTTCAGTCTCTCTTGCTTTATTAGAGGGAGCAATATAATTTTGTTTTAAAACAATAAGCAAGAAGAAACTTGCACTAACCCCTTTTCCTCTGTATGGACTTATCCTCTGCTAATACTTTGGATGAGAGCTCCCTCTCCAGCTCCAAGCCCTCCTTCAAATCTTCTAGCTGCAAGAAGAGAACACTGGTTACAGACGGCCAAAGGAACACTGTGTTGGTCTCTATGGAAGGTCCCTTTTGCCGGTGAATCATACAAAGGTGACACCCGAAGGTAATTTTTCCAGAGAGTGTACAAAGTACCTCAGTCAAAGATAACTACGTTTATCTGTCCGTTTCATTAACCCTGCCTAAAAAGTATCTTATCTGCTAAGGAAAATAAATACCGGTATGACTGCACATTACTCTAATATTTTACTGTATGTAACAAAAACACTTTAATGACCTACCTCCTCCAACTCTGCTAGTTTTCTGTCCAAATGTAAACCTGCAGAGAAAAAAATCAGATAACAGGGAAACCTGAGAAACACTT
This sequence comes from Thymallus thymallus, assembly GCA_023634145.1. Lineage (NCBI taxonomy): Eukaryota > Metazoa > Chordata > Actinopteri > Salmoniformes > Salmonidae > Thymallus > Thymallus thymallus. The sequence goes on from CM042414.1 coordinate 6,596,450, forward strand.
GGTCAATCCCATGAGTAATATTATGCACCATCTACATTGAGACTGTTAGTGATATTTGTGTGCTGCTATACTGTAAATGCCTTACCTAAAGCGTAATGTCTTTCAACAGGTTCTAAGCTTTTATGTAGTAACAATTCTAGAATCTTGTTCTGCCCATCTGTGCCTTCCCTCGGGTGATAAACATGGTTTCCTGAATATGTGGGAAATTACAATACATCTGTAATTACTATAAACGACTTCAAAATAAATCTAGAATTACACAATGTTTACTTAAAAGATACTGTATCCACAGTATTGAACAATTTAATTGGCAATTATTATTTGCCACATAATACCAGTAACATATTCATCCTCTTTACATACAATTCGGAACTATTGAACTCGTCAATAATTAAATTATTAATTTATAAAAGATGAATGGCTTGTCAAATGTAACAACTATTGAAACTACCTGTTGCACATCTGGTGTGCAATTTTCCCCAATTATTCACTTTCTCATGCCTACATTTTGACAAAAAGTTGAACAACTAACAGTGCATGCAAGCCAGTGATGGAAAGGAGCCCATTGTTGCATCCTCAGACTACCTACATTGTCAGGTATATTACGCCTCAAATAAACCAGCTAGTACACGCAACAAGCTAGCACATTCACCAAGCCAGCAGACTCACCAGGGTTGAAGATGCTTCTCCCCTCAACTCTGACTACCCCTTGTAGAAGCAGGAAGGCTAACAGTCCCAGCCAGTAGTTCACAGAGACAGCCCTGTCCATGACAACGAAGCAACTGTCCCAAAGAAGGGTTCAAGTATCATCTGGTTCTCAACCTGCCTAATGGATCTGCTGCATTTGGTCCATCCCAACCATACTTTTATCCTGTCTGACGTGGAAGAAGGAGACGGGGGCTCAGCCCCCGGTGCACTCAATCAATAGGTAGACACCGTGGATTTTGTCAATGGACCGCTGTCCTTTGCAAGAGGGATGTTGTAGTGGCTGACCAGCCTGGTCTAATAGACTGGACGTAAGATAGTAAATGTAAATCGGGAACACTCAAATGAGTATGATATGTTATATTTTACATGGTTACATAAGACAGATGGTTAAATAAGGGAAAAAACTAAAGTATCATGGTTGGTCGGGTGGATGGGTGGGAGTATAACGCGACCGTCTAGCAACCCAAAGGTTGTAAGTTCATGTCTCATCACGGACAACATCAGTATTTTAACTACTTTGCAACTACTTAGCGTATTAGCTAAGCCTTCCCCTAACCCTATCCTTAACCCTTTTAGCTAACCCTAACCCTAACCTTAAACACCTAGCCTGGCTAACATTAGCCAGCTAGCTAACGTTAGCCACCTAGCCACCTAGCTAGAATTCATAACATATCATATGTTTTGCAAATTCGTAACATAGTGTACATTTTGCTAAATCATAACATATTGTACGTGTTGCTAATTCTTAACCTATAATATGAATTGTCATTCGTAACATATCATACGGAATGGGTGATGGACACCCACAAATTAATACATACCATACAAACCTAACCTAACATGTCAAACTAAATGGAGCGTCTCGTCTGTACGTACAGAATAATAAGTAATACTCTGAGTCCAGGTTGGGCTGACGGAACTATTATGATCTGGATCTGGGGCCAGAGACCCTTCATCAACGTGACAGATACAAAGCCAGCATAGTGAGGTAGTTGTCAATCACATATTATTTACTGGAGATGACAGTCAGATGTTCTTGGCACTTTCAGTCCTTTACTTTTATATAAATTAGTTCCTTAAGAATGTAGAGGGAGAATCTTGGACAGGGGTAAGAGGATGAGAAGTGAATTCCCTGTAAAGTGCACCGTGCCCGGAGATGAGCTCTTCAGTCTTGGCTCCAGATCTGAGCATTGGCACAATTGTGGAGCTGATTGAACATCCACCACCGAGGTCAAACCACGCGACCCTGGCCTGTCTGTTGCATCCGGAAATCATGACTCAATGCCTGCGTCAGTTTAATGGCTGCTGTATTTATGTACGGTAGTTTTAGTTAAATTAAGTGTTTGGCACTCATTGTGTTTGGCTTGTTTCATAAAGCTTCTTGGCTGCTATTTCATTGACGCCTTGTGTCTTCAGCTGAGGAAGTTAATGATGGCTAGTCGTGTCTCTCATCCAGAAACCCATCACATATCCATCTCCTAATGATTCGGATTTCAGAATTTGAGGTCTTAGAGAACCTGGTTGAGTGAGTCACAGTGAATTAACCTTGTTACATCAATGAGATATTGCATCTTGTGAAGGAGTTCAGTAATTTTGTTGAAAATATAATCAATACCTTGATGGATCTCCAGGCATGACACACATTGCAGAGGACAACATTCCTAGACACTGTGTGTTCCTCTGTACGATGCCCTTCTGGAATCATTCAAATCATATCAAATTGTATTTGTCACATGCGCCGAAAACAAGAGGTGTAAAACTTACCGTGAAACGCTTACTTACAAGCGCTTAACTAAGAATGCAGTTTTAAGAAAAATAAGAGTTATGAAAATATTTACTAAATAAACTAAAGTCCCAAAAAAGTAACACAATAAAATAATACAATACAATAACGAGGCTATATATACAGGGGGTACCGGTACCGAGTCAATGTGCAGGGGTACAGGTTAGTGAATGTAATTGAGGTAATATGTACATTATACATGTAGCTAAGGGTAAAGTGACTATGCATAGATAATAAACAGTGAGTAACTTCAACGTAAAAAAGGGGTAGTCAATACAAATAGACCGGGTAGCCATTTGATTAGCTGTACAGCAGTTAAGAAGCCTTCTGGACATAGACTTGGCGCTCCGGTACCGCTTGCTGTGCGGTATTCGAGAGAACAGTCTATGACTAGGGTGGCTGGAGTTTTTGGCCATTTATAGGGCCTTCCTCTGACACCACCTGGTATAGAGGTCCTGGAGGCAGGAAGCTTGGCCCCAGTGATGTACTGGGCCGTACGCATTACCCTCTGTAGCGGCTTGCAGTCAGATGCCGAGCAGTTGCCATACAAGACGGTAATGCAACCAGTCAGGATGCTCTCGATGGTGCAGCTGTCAAACTTTTTGAGAATGTGAGGACCCATGCCAAATCTTTTCAGTCTCCTGAGGGGGAATAGGCTTTGTCTTGCCCTCTTCACAAGTGTCTTGGTGTGTTTGGACCATGGTAGTTTGTTGGTGATGTGGACACCAAGGAACTTGAAGCTCTTGTCCTGCTCCACAACAGCCCTGTTGATGAGAATGAGGGTGTGATCAACCCGCCTTTTCCTGTAGTCCACAATAATCTCCTTTGTCTTGCTCATGTTGAGGGAGAGGTTGTTGTCCTGGCACCTCACTGCCAGGTCTCTGACCTCCTCCCTATAGGCTGTCTCATCGTTGTCTTTGACCAGGCCTACCACCGCTGTGTCGTCGGAAAACGTAATGATGGTGTTGGAGTCATGCTTGGCCACGGAGTCGTGGGGGAACAGGGAGTACAGGAGGGGACTAAGCACGCACCCCTGAGGGGGGCCCGTCTGGAAGTCCAGGATCCAGTTGCAGAGGGAGGTGTTTAGTCCCAGGGTTCTTGGTTTAGTGATGAGGGCACTATGGTGTTGAATGCTGAGCTGTAGTCAATGAACAGCATTCTCATGTAGGTGTTATTTTTGTCCAGGTGGGAGAGGGCAGTGTGGAGTGCAATAGAGATTGCATCATCTATGGATCTTTTGGGGCGGTATGCAAATTGGAGTGGGTCCAGGGTTTCTTGGATGAGGGTGTTGATGTGAGCCATGACCAGCATCTCAAAGCACTTCATGGCTACAGACATGAGTGCTAAGGGTCAGTAGTCATTTAGACAGGTTACCTTGGTGTTCTTGGGCACAGGGACTATGGTGGTCTGCTTGAAACATTTAACAGATTACATTATATAATGGTGTCAAAGCAGACATTACTGGCTTGACAGATTGGCCTGACAAATTGTTCCTTTGTAGAAATCCTTTGTTAAACTGAAATTGGTACTTAATACAGGTAAAAACCAAGCATTGTGATATTATGTTATTTTCCAAAACTAAAAAATGTATCTGAAGATTTATTGATTATGTACATTGGATGGTGCCCACATTGATCGTGTCCCTGCTTATAAATATCTGGACATCTGGAATGACGAAAAGCTATCTTTCGAAAACCATATTGATGAGTTAGTTAGAAATAGGCCATGCTTTTCATGAAATAGCAGAAAACAAATAATTCAGTCAACATTCATTCCGGTTATAGATTATGGCTCTATCGTCTATAAGAATGCAGCTGCCTCTGTATTGAAGCCATTGGACGCAGTTTATCAAAGCGCACTACGCCTTTTTTTCTCTTTTACCGCCGACAGGTTCAGTGCACGTCACTAAATTCTGTATGAGAAAGTAGGCCCTCTTCAAAGTCTCATAGATCGATGCATTGCACTCTTATTGTTTAGAAAGCCTTGCACAAACTTTTGCCGTACCTTACTTCGTTGTTAACGATGTACAAGTTACCAGATCCCGTTCGATCTCCACTGATTTAGGTACATCTGCTTTTAGTTTTTTTGCACCTTACTTGTGGAATAATCTCAAACTCTAAAATGTTATGATTTGGTGCCTCTTGGCCAATTCAGACAGCTGACTGATGACCTTTTTACTTTAAATGTGTTTGTTGTCTATGATCGTGTTTTGTATCTCTGTTTTGCTTTTCGTAGTGTATTGATATGTATATTCTTTGTAATTAAAGGGCTCTTCTGTAAAAGAGACCTTGGTCTCAGCTTGACTCTCTGTCAAAATAATAAACATAGAACACTCAAAAATAATTAGCGTTATGTTATGGCGGTGCATTATGGTTATCTGGTAATAGCATAATTGATTGAACTTCCAATAAACTAAAACACTTAATTGGCCTCATCTGTCACAATCATTCTCACACAGTGTAACGTATAGACAGCCAGGGCTTTGATAATTGTTATGCTTGTGTAATTTGGTCCTGCATTTAACAGGGGAAGCAACTGTGACATCCATGCAGAAAGAAATAGTGTGACATTTGCTATCAGAAACAGCGCGTGTGTCCTTATCCTCCCCAGTGAAGATTTAAATAAAACTGATTGAAGTAGATCTGTACCAGTACAGAGGGATAAACCAACAAGTGATATACTATATGTTTCAGTAAGATTAGATATTTGGGTATTTATAGCACTGGTTATCAACTGTACTGTAGGGATGGAACGTAAGTCGCAGGAAATAGAAGTTGTGGTGGCAGCTGCAGAGAGGTATTTGGTTGTGTGAGACTTGACATCAGAAGAGTTACAGGATGTGTTAAGTGGTGGTGTCCCATCATTTTAGGCTGTTGGCCTAAATATATTTCAATAGTGGAGTATGGTATTTATTATTATTATTATTATATAAAAAAAAACAATTGTGTAGTGTTAGATGGTGGGGTATTAGTTTAGTTATTAGTTTGTTTGTTATGTTTTTATTTCATTTGTTAAAGCAAAGTATAAGGGAGTTAAACTCCAGTCAAGTAGGTGGCGGTAATGCAACATTTGTTAGCTGCTAACCGCCGTTAAACCTCATCGAAGAAGAAGAACTGATTGAAATGCAATTTGCTGGGACTGGAGATGGTTCTCAAAATTGTCAAGAACTATCTTATTCATTACTAACTATGTTGTGTTAGGTAAAAACCCAAGTGATTACAACTATGTCGTGTGCAAATCAGGGCATGTTTTAATGTTGATATTACACTCTTTTGTTTTTACATAGATAAATAGGCTAATCTCCTCTATCCTATTTCACTCCTCACATATTCAGCAGTCAATGATATGACCCGTCCTGCATCCCGTAGCTGGCCTTGAAGCAAGCTAGCCAAAAAGCTAGTTAATGAAATCCACAGCTGCAGATGAGGAGGAAGAAGAAGAAGAAGAAGAAGAAGAAGAGAGAGGGAGGGAGGGAGGGAGGGATGCCCACAAGAATCGGACTGGCGAAGCTAGGTTTCGAGGTGGCTAGGCACCGAAACTAATCAAAGGGACATCCGTACTAGTACTGGGATCATCAATTGGGTTTATGACAAAAAACTATAAATCAGATTCCGGTGCTGTAACCTTCGGGAAATCGTGGAAGCGTAATTCAACGTGAACGGCTTCGACACCTCCCTGACAACATGGCTGAATTTAGCATCGATCAGAACAAACTGCCTGGAGTGAAAGAAGGTAACGTTTGCTAACCAGCTACTCAGCAACCACGTAAATAAACTGTATCTAGATCTAGCTGTGTTTACACCTGTCTGACAGCTGGTTCTTTTCCACATTGTAGCTGTCAAGGGCCTGCATCATACATGCTTCATATGTTTGATTTGTCCAATACATAACGTATCTCACTGGGGACCAGTACGAAAGGAGAAAAAGTATGATCATGTATGCACTAACTGTAAGTAATGTAGTTAGCCAATTTACCTAACAGTGACCCAGTGTAACGTTAGCTCTCATGTTTTTGCTAGTTCGCTAACTGGGACAAATAAATTCACATGTGATTCTGGAATGTGGGATACTTGTGCGAGTTTTTAACTGTCTGGTAGCGAACTAACGTGTAGGTATCTCTGGTCTGTAGAGGTGGCAATGGATTCTCGACTCTTACTTCAAACTGTCTGCTTTCCCCTAGCTAGATATGTATCGTGTCATCATCTGGTGGAGCCAGATGCTGCCCCTCAATCTCTAGGATACGGTCTGGACATCTAAAGATGCTGTGGGCAACTTCAGAGCGTGGTTTTGTCATGGTTCTCCATACCTGTTCTGAACACACAGTCCGTGTTCCCCTGACCTGTTAATGCCCAGGTTGGTGGACAGTGCTATGTTGGCCCACCTAGCTATGGGTTGACAAAAATATGGCATGTTAGTGTGCAAAACATTCCCAAAACTAATTTCCTTTACTCACAATTAAAGGTTTCCTCAAAATGGCCGAGCTAAAGGTGATTTAGTTTTGGGCCACAACAAAATGTTATTCAGAATTTGAAGAGTGGTGTAGCTCAGTTGGTAGAGCATGGCGCTTGCAACGCCTGGGTTCGATTCCCACGGGGGACTAGTATGAAAATGTATGCAAGTCGCTCTGGATATGAGTGTCTGCTAAATTACTTAAATGTAAATGAGATTGGATGAGCTCTAGCTCTTCTCCAAAACAATAGCACATAAAAACTGGACACTACAGACAGACCATATCACACTTAAAACAATCCTCTTGTTTGGATATCTCCTACAAAAATATCCTGTTCCTGTGTATGCTTTCAATCTGCTCGGAATGGGGATGTGGAAACGGACTGTCTCTTCCTGCGATTGGGAAACAGCTGCTCCGGTCCGACTCCATTAAATGTTTGACGTGCTGGTCTGGAAGAGAGCACGATGGGAGAACGTGCCTTTCCACTGCTCCGCGGCTGTCTCCAGAGAACCATCCAAGTGATACATATGGTTGTTTGAGATGGTCCCCTCCTTATTTGTTCATCTCTTTCTGCTTACAAATGACAAAAGGATTTATATTCACAGGAAAAATAAGAACATATTGCCAGCCTGAGTTAACCCACACTGTTGTGTCCAAAAGTAATTTCTTCCAGGCCTGATCTAGCCTATTCCTCAGCATGGTAGACAGACTTGTTTGTCTTTGCTCTTTGTCTGTGATCCATGCATGGTACGGTAGAGGGGCCATGCATTGAATCTCCTGGGGGTTTTGTTTGAATATTAAGAGATTAGGCATATGGTTGAAACGTGGTCAGTGTTAATCAAAGCTTATGTGAGCCTTCCTGGGGTGGGGGTTTTATGGAACGGGACCTAGTTCATTCTCTCTCGCTAGGACACAGCCATCTATCTATTAACCCCAGTGGAGCTGCAGCTCATCCCTCCCCTACCCAGCAGTGACATGTGTCAGGGGAGTTTGATTCACTATGGGGCTGTCCATTAATCACAAGGGTTCTGGGTTGTCTCCACATTGCACTACAGCAGCTGACACACAGTGATTGGAGAAATACTGCTGCACAGTTTGTGGACTGCTGCTTTTGTCATTAATTATGTATGATATGGATGAGGTCACCTCTGAGAACAGATTGTGGCTTGCCTTGCTGTGTGAGGTTGAACTGTGTCAGGCTCGCTCAAATGCTTTAGAGTAGCAGAGCGGGGGAGGAGAAACAGTCAGTGGAATAACCAAGTTGACAGAGCCTAAAGATGGGCCTATGTCCCTGAGATTGGTAGGGCTATTTGAAGATTATTTGAAGAAAAAAAACAATTTTATATGGTAGGAAAATTAGGCTAGACGTTAGCCACACACTGCCAGTAACAGATAGGTACATGAATAATTACATATTTATAATCACAGATTTTTTCTTTCCTCCTCTAAGATGTCAAATAAAATGTTATTGGTCACATACAGGTGTTTAGGAGATGTTATTGCAGGTGTAGCGAAATGCTTGTGCTTCTAGCTCCGACAGTGCAGTAATATCTAACAAGTAATATCTAACAATTACACAACATATACCCAATACTTTTTTTTTTTTTTTTTCACATATTTGGACAGATGGATATGTAATCTTCACTTCAATACGATTGACAGATAAAGGTTACCCAATTTAACAAATCACACACAAAAAAACAACTTTTGAAAATGTTATGCAATTAAAATAAACAAAAATGTATTTTCCTTATGGGGGAAAAGTTCGTACACCCCTACCTTTACCATCACATAAAATGGCTAAAATTAGAATTAGGTACCAAAACAAGTGTAAATGATTAGAGGGAAACTTAGGAGGGTCCAGCCTTCCATAAAGATAAGAAAATTGGTCTGGTTTGGTCTTAACCATATTTGTGTGTGGTAACATCATTCAAAGATCAAAAGACCTACCCGAGGCCCTCAGAAGAAAGATTATTGATGCCCATGAGTCTGGGAGGAGTTACAAATCCATTTCCAAGCAATTATAAGTACATTATTCCATTTCCAAGTTGTTTTCTAATCATTTACACTTGTTTTGATACCTAATTGTAATTTGAGCCATTTTATGTGATGGTAAAGGTAGGGGTGTACTAACTTTAATTTTTGTTTATTTTAATTGCAAACAAGTTTTTTTGTGTGTGATTTGTTAAAATGGGTAACCCTTATCTGTCAATAGAGTTGAAGTGAAGATTACATATCCATCTGTCCAAATATGTAAGATAAAAAAAGAGAACTCCCCAGTGGGCGTACTTACTTTTTCACATGACTGTACATCTACATAAGGAATGAATGAAGAATATATACATCTATGGACGAGCGATGTCAGAGCGACATGGACTAAGATACAGTTTTTGGGCCAGTCGTAGCAAAGTCACTTAATAGCATTTCCAGAATGATTCCATTCCAGTTAAACAGAAGAGGCTTAAGTACATTTTACCCAGCCTTATACAACAGAAGCCATTTTGAATGTTCATCAACTAAAATCACCTGTTTTTACTCACCTTGAATGTTCTAGATGAGAACAGCCCCTACGGCAGCAGGGCTCATACAAGTGTATCTGCTTTATTGGACTGATGGAGTTAAATGCAAAAAGACAGTATAATAATTTTCTTGTTGGGTGTCAACTGATTGAGATGGGTTGTGGTGCGTACAGGTTTATAAGAAACATGTACAGTAGGCTAATGCCTATTATGGTTTATTTGCTATGACAGGCCTTTTGTGATTAGGGTAGGGCTGCGAAGGTCATGGAATTTTGGGTGACGGTAATTGGCCAGCCAAATGACTTTTTAGTGTACCCATGTCAGGGAGTAAAATCATAAAGTGTACACTTGTTTTTTTTTTTTTTTAACCTTTATTTAACTAGGCAAGTCCGTTCTGTGGGCCTGACGTTCTGTCTGTGATTGTTACAACAGCTTTGCCAATGCTCCAATTGATGCTGTAGTTCAGCCCCAATAGCCACTACTAGTGCAAAGTGCGAGTTTAGCCGTTAAGGTTAAATTGGAGAGCTTGTGTTATTAGGGTTACAAACCCTTGTTTAGTCGTTGGTTCTCTGTTCAAGTTCATTTCCTGCCCTTGATTAGGGCGTATCTGTTGTTATCAGTGCTCGGAACAATGGTTATCAAGCTGAGTTCATACAGCACCAACAAAAGCAGTTTCTCAAAAGGCCTTTTGGTCTGTGTTTCCATAAGAACTTCAGCCATATCGCAACAACCCAGACATAGCTGTGACACAGACATAATATCGCAACAACAGTCATAACTTTCCAAGTGTGGTGAAGCATTGCCTATTTTCATTTCAAACTTTCATTTTAAAGTTGACAGATAACCTTCAGAACAATTTCCTAACCTCCTGTCTCTGTCTGCAGTTGTTCGGGACTTTGCCGTGCTGGAGGACCACTGCCTGGCACATAACCTCCAGGAGCAGGAAAGTAAGTATACTACCACACCTGAGGATGACCTGGAGTCAGCTTTACTCTCCCATCCCTAATGGTTTCAGGTCGTCTTGGCTGTTCCCAAAGCAGCACTCCCAGGTCAAAAGACGACAGACCTTATATTTAATGATTTAGGAAAAGGCTGAGCGCTGTTCCATTTCACTCATGTCATTATTTTCCTTTGAATTTGGATGCAGACAGTCCGCATCATGCACAGGAAACCCCCTCCATCGAAGTCTCATCTATAATAGCACTAACTATTTTAGGCAAGCTGCTCCTCCGGTCTAGAAGAAGCACATTGAGCTTCCTTAGCAGCATATGGCCATTTTAGTATTCCAAGTCCCCATTTTGCTTTCTTTACGGGAATACAGACTATTAAAATTTTCCACGCGCACAAATGCTCCCGTTTCCCCCCTGAAAAGCTGTCACATCTGACACCCTAAACCTCAGCGTCAGTGGTAGCAGGCAGTAAGCAGCTGTAGAACACAATGACCCACTGGTTCTGTGGTGGCTGTTAACAAACTGGGCCGGGCGTTTGCACGCTGTGTCTGGATCACATTATTAATGCCCGTCTGCAGTAGGACAACAAACCAGTCCAGTCTGGTTTCTCTCTGTCGGACTGGTCTAGTCTGGGTGGACATTAGGTCAGCACAGTGAGTTCAGCAGGGATTTGGTGATGTCATCAGGGAAATGTTAAGAGATCCTATGATTTTCCTTGAGAAACCTGTGTGTGTGTCTGTTTGTATCCCTTGGTTAATTATTGTCTGCGTACAGGGTTGGGGAGTAACGCGTTCCATGTAAGGGATTACAAAAAAAGGTAACTGTAATCCGTTACCAGCAAACATATTGTAATCAGATTACAGATACTTTTGAAAGCTAGATAATTACTTCGCGGATTACTTTTAAATTCAGAAAGGATGTTTGCGAGAAAAAAATCATCTTTGACGCTTCTCTGTTTTCTCAATGACATTAAAATCAGCATTGAAAGAAGGTGTGCATTTTAAGTTTGTTGGAGTCAGAGACCACTGTGATGACACACCAAATGTGTTTGATGGATGACTGGAAAAGAGGAGGAATAGGCTTTTGTAGGCTACAGTCCAAGCTATGTCTTCCAATGGTGCAACTGCTGTTGTGGACGGCTGTTCGCGAATCTAAATGTGTATTTGAACCCAATAACGGTTGAATTCAAGACGTTTTAGCCCCCTATCAATCATTGTTTTTGAAACCAGTGGACAGCTAGTGAAAAATGTTCTCTTGCAACAGCTGCATAGTGCGGATTCAAGCCTATTGCTCAAACTTTTCATAGACTGAAATGGACAATCTGTAGTTGCTACATCCATAAATTATATATACAGTACCAGTCAAAAGTTTGGCCACACCTACTCATTCAAGGGTTTTTCTTTATTTTTATTATTTTCTACATTGTAGAATAATAGTGAAGACATCCAAACTATGAAATAGCACAAGGAATCCTATAGTAACCAAAAACGTGTTAAACATATAAAAAATATATTTTAGATTCTTCTAAGTAACCACCCTTTGCCTTGATGACAGCTTTGCACATTCTTGGCAAAGCATGCCATTCCATGAGCGCAGCATTTATTTTTCAACTCGAATCAATGACCCCAATCAGTCCTCCATGACCACAAAATCATAAACAGAGTAGGGCTGGCTAATAAATCCTTAGTTTTTGGGGTCATGCTCGGGTAAAACAATTTGGCTAATCTATGCTTCCATATTTCCAAGTCCTATTCTTGAAGATCAAGGGGTATAACATTTATTGGAATGACTGGGATTCTGATAGACAGACTGGTTTTTAATGTAAAGATATAATTGAATCGTGTTATTTTATGTAGTAGAAAGTGATGGGTTAGAAGAAGCCTACATAACCAACCCATAATGTAAAATGTAACATCCATATATGGCCAGCTATGTAAACTTAACATTGATTTATCCTGCAATAGATGTTGTTCAATAGGTAACATACATGTTTGTCTTCTTCTAATGCCTCTTAAAGGGAAAGTAATCTAAAAGTAACTGAATGTAATCAGATTACTTTACTGAGTTTGGGTAATTCAAAAGTTACGTTACTGATTACAATTTTGGACAGGTAACTTGTAACTGATTACATTTAGAATGTAACCTTCCCAAGTTAGGGCTGTGTGATATGGCCTAAAAATCATATTGATTTTTATCAAATTTACAATATATATCGTGCATCGCCCGTATCAACAAAAATATAATACATTTTTTCTCTAAATAAGCATTGTTGTAAAATTAAATGTAAAATGCACTGTCAGCAATAATATAATCAATTAAGTGCTTGTGAAGTTATACCTAGGCAAAATATAAGCCTTCCACAACCATAAGCCACTAATAATTTAAGTGTTGTCAAAATAGTTTAGCCTGCTTTATTTCTTGCAATAATCCCTGATCTGTCTTTCAAGTCTGTCTATGGAAATGCCCTTTTTAGTTACAAACTTAACTAGAACCATGCATAATCACTAATATTGACTAACTTCTTGTAGCAGGCATTAGGCTATAGAAAATGAACACCGGTCTCATCAACAATCTCTCAAACCCACCTGCTAGTGATTATCCAGCTAATCTTTATATTTCAAATTTAGCCAGCTTGTTTCTATTTGCTAACGAGGTTGAATTGTTATGAACACACCCTTCTGTTTTTCTCCATCTGTTTGAAAAGCATGTTAGTCTGTCCACTTTGTTCAGATGTTAAAATCAAGTGGCCTGCCTTATTTCTCAGAATGATAACGAGTTGCCAATTCTGTTATGCTAATTATGCTTATTGCACAATTATAACACAGACTAGACAGCTAGTATAAGTCTTTGGCTAGAATGCTGCTAGCGGTACCCTAATGCCGCACGTGACTCACTGAGCATACATTTTCCAGAATCAAATTGGTACTAGTTTTAACAGTGTCTGCTCTGCGCACAATTTGAGTAGTTGAGACATAAAAAGGGTATCGTTAGAAAAGTGAACTCTATTACAGTAAAATAATATCGCAGTGTGTTTTGGTGTCCATATGAACGATTCTGTTGAACCAAACCTCAAATAGCAAGTTGAAACCGCCTGTCAGAGAGGAAGATGTGATCGCTCAACCTTGTTGGCATAAGAGGCGGGGGGGGAGGGGCAGGGTTGTGTGTAAACCATAGAGGAAGAGGTAAAGCGATAGTGAAGCTATAGTCTGTCCAAAGTAAGCCCAATGGGCTTATTTTGTTCCGTAAGCTTGTCACCTGCCTCCCCGCCTTTGGGACAACGACTCCCATTGTTGGGGCGGAGTCGTGCATCTCTTCATTATATACAGATCTCTGGTGTAAATACAGGCTGCATCACATCCGGCCATGATTGGAATTCCCATAGGGCGGCGCACAGTTGGCCCAGCGTCGTCCAGGTTTGGCCGGTGTAGGCCGTCATTGTAAATAAGAATTTGTTCTTAACTGACTTGCCGAGTTAAATAAAGGTTAAATAAATCAAAAGGAAATGAGAAGGTTCACAGAGGAGTGAGGGAAACGAGACCAAAAATGAGAACCGAGGCATGGGCTTTTAACCGCAGACCTTTCAACCGCAGACCACGTATTACCACGCCAGCCCAGGACCTCAACATCCGGCTTGTTCACCTGCGGTGGGTGGGGCATTCAGATTGGCTGGGCTTGGGAGGGCATAGGCCCAGCCACTTGGGAGCCTGGCCCAGCCAATCTGAATACCCCCAAAAAGGGCTTAATTACAGACAGAAGCATTTCTGTGGCCTTTTCTTGTGCACCTGTGTAATGATTGTTTAATCAGCTTCTTGATATGTCAGGTGGATGGATTATCTTGGCAAAGGAGAAATGCTCACTAACAGGGATGTAAACATATTTGTGCACAGAATTTGAGAGAAATAAGCTTTTTGTGCGTATGGAACATTTCTGGGAACATTTGTTTCTTTTATAAAACATGGGACCAAAACTTTACATGTTGCGTTTGTATTTGTGTTGTTCCGTATAGCTTGTTTTGACTGATTTCATGGGGATGCAGATGAAAAACAATCTGTTTCCCTTCCATTTGGGACTTATTATACGGATCCACAACATTTGCATAGAAAAGGCTGCCTCTTTAAGACCCATGACATCGTTCAAACACAAGATCAGTTTGGGTCCGTGCTATCAAGGATGGTCTGTGCTATCTGGGATCTTTGGGACATCCCAACCCCGTTGAAATGTAAAATGGTTAGGGTAGGGGTTAAGGTTCTGTTTTAGGGTAGGAATGTCCCAAGGATCCCGTATACCATGGACCATAAGTTTGGATGATCCCTGTGAGACATTTTCTGTAGAATGACTGTGAAAAGGCTCTGTTGATGATTTTTTAAAAAGGGACCCCCTTCAGCTGGACGGCAGGTAGCCTAGCGTTTAGAGCGTTGGGCCAGTAACCGAAAGGCCGCTGGTTCGAATACCCCGGCCGACAAGGTGAAAAACCTGTCGATGTCTCCTTGAGCAATGCACTTAACCCTAATTTGCTCCAGGGGCTGACCCTGTAGCTAGGCTGTCATTGTAAATAAGACTTTGTTCTTAATTGACTTGCCTAGTTACGTAAAAGTTTCCTAGTTAAGTATTCACACCCCTTGACTAAAATCACATTTTGTTGTTTTACAGCCTGAATTGAAAAAGGATTCAATATATCTGTTTTTCTCTCACCCATCTATACACAATACCCCATACTGACAGTGAAACATGTTTTTAGAGACATTTGCAAATTTATTGAAAATAAAATACAGAAATATCAAATTTACATAAGTATTCACACCCCTTAGAATCAACTTTGGCTGTGATCACAGCTGTGAGCCTCTAAGAGATTTGCATACCTGGATTGTACAATATTTGTACATTATTTTTAAAATTCTTCAGTCTCTGTCAAGTTAGTTGATCATTGCTAGACAGCCATTTTATAGTCTTGCCATAGATTTTCAAGTCAAAACTGTAACTAGGCCAACATAGACCAAATCTCTCCACCACATTAGGCCTATAAACTAGGGACTTGTTATGCCTCAATGATTTCCCTTATTGTCCAGCATCACTGTCTCGTGCACTCTGTGGCATTGTCCAATGCCGTCTGGCCTTCTTGGATGCCAGCCACCGAGAACTGGAATAATTATTCCATACAGAAACTTCTGAGGCCATGCCAAGGTTGAATATGCACAAACCTTTATCCTGAGTTCTTAGAAATACAAGACTACGACCAACAGTAATTTGTTTTCCCCCGGAGTAAAGTAAAATAAAATAGCATTGAACGTAACAATATTTTGTTCTCTTACGTCGTATATTTACCCTCAATTTTGTGTGGCACCGAAAACCCACTACACAATCGATCAGCGTTGTCCTAAAATCGATATGTCAGGCTATTGGTTTCCTTCATATCCCTGTGATTCACTGCTTCCCCCCCGTTGTCGTCTCGCAATCTCAGAGTAGGAACGTTATGTAGCCTCTAGTAAATTGTGGAGTAATTTGGTCATTTTCACTTGGAACCTACCAGTGGATCAATAACCAGTCCAGTGGAGCTGAATGAGTAGCAACGGATTGAGCGATGCTCTCCACCTATTTTGGGCCGGGAGTGCGTCAGCACCGAGGATTTAGAACCTTTCCTGTCCAGGTCTTTGATCGGTCTCATCAAATGGGGCCAGCCTGAGAATGGCACCTTGTCGTTGAGTTAATCACGTGGGCTAGTTTGTCATAGCTAAGCTCAATGAGTCAGACCCTGTAACTTCAGTGGTTTTTCCTCCTCGTCTCATCCACTAAACATGCTACTTCCTTGTCCAAACTGTGTTTTTTTTTAAATAAACAACCTCTCGGCTCAAGTACTTGCATCCGAGACCTGCGGTTTAAAAGGCACCAAAACAAATAAACTGGAGGGTTGTGAATGGTGTCGTCCATTTCGTTCCTCGGGGTTGTGGTTTGGCCAGTGAGAGGGAAGAAGAGGTTGATTCTGAGTGCTGTGTTTGTTGCCATGTTTGTCTCCGCAGTCGAGAGCCACTTGGCGTCCAACGTCCACAAGAACCGTCTGGTGCAGCAGGATGTAGCGTTGGCCAAGCAGCTACAGGAAGAGGAGGACCGGAGGGCCAAGGCCAACAGACAGCACCGAGCCATGTGAGTGAGATACTATTATACACATTATTCCACCACACCCTATTATGACCATGGCACAACAGCAGACATTTGGTAGGATGTAGGAGAAAAAACACACTCACTATAACAGGGATTTCGTTGATGATATCAATCAAAGAATTTAAGGAGACCCCTTCAGAACAGAAGCATAGTAAATGTCTCACTGGCCTCTTGGAGACAGCCCCTTTATAGTCTAATCAGACCGTACCAAATGTTCTCCAAACATCAGCCTGAGAGGCTTGTACGAAGTCAAAACAATAGACGATGACTTTGCCAGCTGCTACAGAATCAGTGTTCATAATGTCATCAATACTCTAATAACCAGTGTCCTTCAGTAACTCTGACGTCAATCACTATCAAATGATATGAGAACAACCCTTAACATTCAGTATCAAGTGTAGTGACTATCGACCCCAACACAAATCAGTGTCACGAAGAAAACACTGGAAATCATGTGTTGCAGAAAGGGAAAACATATGCTAAACATTGTGAATTACTCAACTGAATATGAACTTTATTCATCTTAAATATTCCCAGTACACACACACACAAATTCAGTGTACTACCTTATGCTCTAGAAACAGCAGAGGGTACGTTATGGAGACTCACAATCTAACTCACACCTCAACTTAGTCAGAGACAGCATAACTTGTGTGTTAAATTGTGAGTCTCCTTGACGTACCCTGTGCCATCTCAAGAGCCTAAGGTGGGTACACTAAGTCACACACGTACTGTATTTTACATCAGGGCTGGGTGGTATACTGTATTTTACATCAGGGCTGGGTGGTATACTGTATTTTACATCAGGGCTGGGTGGTATACTGTATTTTACATCAGGGCTGGGTGGTATACTGTATTTTACATCAGGGCTGGGTGGTATACCGTATTTTACTATATTCCGGTATTGATGCACGGTCAGGTTTGGGTTTTTACTTTACCTTCTATAATGGCATTTGTTACATGTGATATGCTATGTGTAAAGTCAAATTTTATAATTTAATCTGCTACTTGAGTCATATCTCCCTCTCTCTCTCTCTCTCTCTCTCTCTCTCTCTCTCTCTCTCTCCATGCTGCTTTCCACACAGACCTAGCCCCGCCCCCTGTCACTAAAGGGCATTTGTTGTTGCTCGACCACGAGACACTTACGTTCAGTCTGCACGGTCAATGTAGCACATGCAACAATGTTGATGACAACGATGCTGTTTCCACTTGGCGTCTTAATATAATTCCGCAAGTGTTCTATAATAACACTCTTTTGTGTTTCATACATCTGCAAACCGCTAGTTTGTCTTTTCGTAGCAAGTTGTCACTAAATCGTATTAGCTGCTAATGCTAATCACTAGTAAGCTGGCTAACTAATGAATGTACACAGTCAGAACAAACGTAGTTAGCTATACAGCCTGATACCAATGATGGTGTAGGCCTAAATCAGCATGTTGTTTTTGCATCAGGAAACACTGACCAACACTTTGGTTCCTACCCTGTCACAATACAGTGCATTCAAAAAGTATTCAGACCCCTTTACTTTTTCCACATTTTGTTTCCTCACCAATCTACACACAATACCCCATAATGACAACTCAAAAACAGGTTTTTAGATATTTTATCACATTTACATAATTATTCAGATCTTTTACTCAGTACTTTGGTGAAGCACCTTTGGCAACGATTACAGCCTTGAGTCTTCTTGGATATGGCGCTACAAGCTTGGCACACCTGTATTTGGGGAGTTTCTCCCATTCTTCTCTGCAGATCCTCTCAAGCCCTGTCAGGTTGGATGGGGAGCGTCGCTTCACAGCTATTTTTAGGTCTCTCCAGAGATGTTCAATCGGGATCAAGTCCGGGCTCTGGCTGGGCCACTCAAGGACATTTAGAGACTTATCCCGAAGCCACTCCTATGTTGTCTTGGCTGTGTGCTTAGAGTTGTTGTCCTGTTGGAAGGTGAACCTTCGCCTCAGTCTGACAACCTTCCCCAGAGCACTCAGGACTTCATCAAGAATCTCTCTGTACTTTGCTCCGTTAATCTTTCCCTCAATCCTGACAAGTCTCCCAGTCCTTGCCGCTGAAAAAAATTCCCACAGCATGATGCCGCCACCACCATGCTTCACCGTAGGGATGGTATTGGCCAGGTGACGAGCGGAGCCTGGTTTCCATTCAGGCCAAAGAGTTCAATCTTGGTTTCATCAGACAAGAGAATCTTGTTTCTCATGGTCTGAGAGTCGTTTAGGTGCCTTTTGGCGGGCTCCATGTGCCTTTTTTACTGAGGGGTTGTTTGACTGGAAATGCAGAGACAATTGTATCGGAGCATACTGTATATACTACCCATGTATACATGATGTGTTTGTGTAGATATTAGAGGATGGCAGGTAGCCTAGCAGTTAGGGCGTTGGGCCTTTAACTGAAAGGTTGCTGGTTCGAATCCCTGAGCCGACAAGGATATAAAAAATATACCCTAATTGCTGCAAGGTTGCTGTTGATAATGACCCCACTCTCCGAGGGTGTCTCAGGGATTTGGAATATGCAAAAAACACATTTAGGACAAAATATATATAAGCACCCACCTAATAATAATAATAATAATAATTATTATTATTATTATTATTATTATTATTATTAAAGAAGAAGTAGGAACACCGGTGCACAGGTCTTGTCTCATCCATTGTATTGAACATTGTTCTCTTAAGCCACGTAACGTGATGGCTGATTTGATTTCGAGCTGATTTGAGAACCTTGGGCAGAGTACAGGTTTTGGGGCGGTTGAGTTTTGTGTTATATACGCTTCAAATTGTGTTTTGTCATCTTATTTGTCTCCTCCTCCTCCACACACACCTAGTGAGCACAGTGACAATGAGATCGCCCAGGAGATTCAGGAGGAACTGGTCCGACAGGCGAAGGAGCAGCGGATGCAGGAGGAGAAGGATGCGGTAAGGGACACTACACCCCTCCTCAACCAATCAACATGAACATTCCTCCTCCTCCTTCCAATCACTGAAACTGTAGTACCGATGAGTCACCATAGGCGGGTCACCCGATTGGCTTATTGAAGTCCACTACTGGTGTTACAGCTTGTACTTGTTTATTCTACTTTAGTGTTAGAAAGAATGTCTAGCCCAACGGTGACCTCATGTCTGGTGAACTTCAAATACTATACTTAACAAAAATATAAATGCAACATGTAAAGTGTTGGTCCCATGTTTCATGAACTGAAATAAAAAATCCCAAGAAAATTTCCATGAGCCCAAAAAGCTTATTTCGCTCAAAATGTCTTTCTGTTAGTGAGCATTTCTCCTTTGCCAAGATAATCCATCCACCTGACAGGTGTGACATCAAGAAGCTGATTAAACAGCATGATCATTAAACATGTGCACCTTGTGCTGGGGACAATAAATTAGATTTTTTTGATTTAACCTTTATTTAACTAGGCAAGTCAGTTAAGAACAAATTCTTATTTACAATGACGGCCTACCTACAGAGCAAATTAGGGTTAAGTGCCTTGCTCAAGGACACATCGACAGGTTTTTCACCTTGTCAGCTTGGGTATTCCAACCAGCGACCTTTCGGTTACTGGCCCAACGCTCTAACCGCTAGGCAACCTGCCGCCCAGTAATGTCTGTATTTAAGCCCTACAGTATGTCCTCCCAGGCCCACCCATGGCTGCTCCCCTGCCCAGTCATGTGAAATCCATAGATTAGCGCCTAATGAATTGATTTAAATTGACTGATTTCCAAATGTGAGCTGTGAACTTCTACTCAGTAAAATCTTTGAAATTGTTGCATGTTGCGTTGATTTTTGTCCAGTGTATTTGAAATAATTTCAAATACTTAAAGCTGAAATATGTGTGGGCAACCCGACCAAATTCACATAGAAATGTTACATATACAGTCGTGGCCAAAAGTTTTGAGAATGACACAAGTATTGGTCTCCACAAAGTTTGCTGCTTCAGTGTTCTTAGATCTTTATGTCAGTAGTTACTATGGTACACTGAAGTATAATTACAAGTATTCCATAAGTGTCAAAGGCTTTCATTGACAATGACATTCAGTTTATGCAAAGAGTCAATATTTGCAGTGTTGACCCTTCTTTTTCAAGACCTCTGCAATCCGCCCTGGCATGCTGTCAATTAACTTCTGGGCCACATCCTGACTGATGGCAGGCCATTCTTGCATAATCAATGCTTGGAGTTTGTCAGAAGTTGTGGGTTTTTGTTTGTCCACCCGCCTCTTGAGGATCGACCACAAGTTCTCAATGGGATTAAGGTCTGGGGAGTTTCCTGGCCATGGACCCAAAATGTTGATGTTTTGTTCCCCGAGCCACTTAGTTATCACTTTTGCCTTATGGCAAGGTGCTCCATCATGCTGGAAAAGGCATTGGTCGTCACCAAACTGTTCTTGGATGGTTGGGAGAAGTTGCTCTCAGAGGATGTGTTGGTACCATTCTTTATTCATGGCTGTGTTCTTAGGCAAAATTGTGAGTGAGCCCACTCCCTTGGCTGAGAAGCAACCCCACACATGAATGGTCAGAGGATGCTTTACTGTTGGCATGACACAGGACTGATGGTAGCGCTCACCTTGTCCTCTCCGGACAAGGTGTTTTCCAGATGGCCCAAACAATCGAAAAGGGAATTCATCAGAGAAAATGACTCTACCCCAGTCCTCAGCAGTCCAATCCCTGTACCTTTTGCAGAATATCAGTCTGTCCCTGATGTTTTTCCTGTATGAGAAGTGGCTTCTTTGCTGACCTTCTTGACACCAGGCCATCCTTCAAAAGTCTTCGCCTCACTGTGCGTGCAGATGCACTCACACCTGCCTGCTGCCATTCCTGAGCAAGCTCTGCACTGGTGGTGCCCCGATCCCGTAGCTGAATCAACTTTAGGAGACGGTCCTGGTGCTTGCTGGACTTTCTTGGGCGCCCTGACGCCTTCTTCACAACAATTGAACCCCTCTCCTTGAAGTTCTTGATGATCCGATAAATGGTTGATTTAGGTGCAATCTTACCAGCAGCAATATCCTTGCCTGTGAAGCCCTTTTTATGCAAAGCAATGACAGCACAAGTTTCCTTGCAGGTAACCATGACAGAGGAAGAACAATGATTTCAAGCAACACCCTCCTTTTAAAGCTTCCAGTCTGTTATTCTGACTCAATCAGCATGACAGAGTGATCTCCAGCCTTGCAATTCATCTGATCACTCTTCATGACATTCTGGAGTATATGCAAATGTCCATCATCAACACTGAGGCAGCAAACTTTGTGGAGACCAATACTTGTCATTCTCAAAACTTTTGGCCACGACTGTAGATCTGTCATTGAAGCAAGTCTAAGAAGTGGTAGATCTAAGTGCGCTATTTGTATGCTTCCTGTTAAGTTCCGTTTTGTACAACAGCTGAAAATACTATTTTGAGTTATTGAAAATATATTTCACAGCGGTTTAGATGGTACAGGCATTCTCTACATGATACATAGCTTGTTTTGTCACATAAACAGAAATTAGGCCAACTATTAGAATTTTAGCACCCAGGAAATGGTGAAGTGATTTCTGGATATTGCAGCTTTCATCTGTGCTTGATAGAGTACCTGGTTCAATGGAACCAATAGAATAATCCCAAAACTTCAAACCCTCCATATTTGGCACTAGCCCAGGCAGGCTAAAGCAAATGCTGAAAGTATTTATAAGATTTCAAATAGTTTTTGAATCCATGTCTGATTGGCAGGGCCATACTACTGATGCCTCATACTTCTTAAAACCTTCTCCTTTAAATTCCTTTCGTTGTACAACTGACTAGTATCTCCCTTTCCTCAGGGGAAAACCGCTCAATCTAGGGTAAAAATAACAAGTGAGGTGTCAGCAGTTTGGAGGTGTTTTGTTTATTTGTGTGTGCGTGTGTGTCCATGCACGTTTCCAGGCCATCGCTCGTAAACTGCAGGAGAAGGAGATGAAGGAGGAGAGGAAGCGACAGAAGCAGCTGGAGGCCAACTTTGAGGAAGAGTACTACGAGGATAAAGGTACTAGAGCGCCCCCTGTCAGTGGATATAGGATTATATTCCTGTTTGTGTGAGGGATATAGGATTATATTCCTGTTTGTGTGAGGGATATAGGATTATATTCCTGTAAGTGTGAGGGATATAGCATTATATTCCTGTTGGAGTGAGGGATCTAGGATTATATTCCTGTTGGAGAGAGAGTAGGATTATATTATTCTGTTGGAGGGAGGGGTATGTGCCACCCGGGGTATGTGTAAGGGTGTGATGGGTGGGTTATCAAATCCAAGTAAAATGTTATTGGATTGGAAAGACCATACATAGATAGGTACTTTATTGATCCCCGAGGGGAAATTTCTTGAGGTGTGTGTGTGTGTGTGTGTGTGTGTGTGTGTGTGTGTGTTGGTCAGGGATGAAATGTTGTGTGCTAGAATATAGTTGATTTAGGACAAGGATTTAGGAGGGCTGTTTTAAGAAAATAGTTGACCTTGAGGTAGACCATGTGTACTGAGGAGTCATTTTGTCATCTTGCTCCCTCCTTCTCTCCCGCCCTCGTACACACACACACACACACACACACACACACACACACACTGCGGTTCTGCTCCGTAGTGGGCTGAGACGGTTCTTTGCAGGGCTGCGAGAGTAGCTTCGACTCATCTGCAGCAATAAGGCTCCATTTTAAATTGATAGAAGTTTACCTAATGTCAGAACTTCAAGGAGACTTTTTGTCAGTTAATGTTTCTTTTATTGTGGGTTCCAGTCTTCCCATCCCCCTGCCTTAAAACAATAACTAAATGCAGAACAAGCTCTGGTGGCCTCTGGTACATTCTAGTACCTTGATTCCACCTGAAATACACCGCAAAATTATTTGAATACTTGAGTTGTTGTATTGAGTAACAATGACTGAAAATGTAGGAATTCAGTATGTTAGTTGTTTTGGATATCACCTAGGCCTATGATCAGGACTGTTTTCTAAGTAAGATGACCTTTTTTTAACATTAAAGGGATACTTCGGGATTTTTGTAATGAGTCAGATGAACTTGTGGATACCATTTTTATGTCTCCGTGTCCAGTATGAAGGAAGTTGGAGGTAGCTTCGTGAGCCAATGCTTACAGTATGTAGGTTAGTGGTCACAGGTTTCCCCTCGCTGAAGGGAAGGTCACTGCTGCCAGGAATGTTCTGCCGTCACGTTGTCTTTCCACACTAATCTCTTCTTTCCTAATGGAAGGCCTCTTCCTGTAGATGCGTACCCAACCCAGGGCTGTAGCCACAAAGCCTCTTAGAGTAGGACTGCTGGTCTTGGATCAGTTTTGCCTTTTTAGAGCACAGTGAATAAGATTACATGGACAGGAGGGGCCTGATCCTTGATCAGCACTCCTACTCTTAGACACTTTATGAATATGGGTCCAGAGCTAAAGCCCTGTATACAGTACTAATTGACCCTGCTCTTTTTACTTACTGTCTAGCTGGGTTGGCTTTAGAACGTTCTCGTGGTTGTGTGTAAGCTGGGACGATAAATCAAACTATTCTTGACACCAACCATGTTCTAATATTTTGTAATTGTTGATGGGACAATAGAACTAGAGCATTTAAAGTAGTTGTTTTAGGGTAATAAATAAATAACTGGTGCACATTAATATTATAAATGTATTGTTCAATTGATCCTTATTGTGATAATTCAGTAAATTTGTTGCGATATGGATTTTCTTTCCATATCGCCCAGCTCTAGTGCGTACAGGCCCCTCCACACACCCACACGCTCTGCCATGTCTTATCTCGGTCGAGTCGTTTGCTCAGGCCGTGTGATTGGCCACCCTTCTCAAAACGTTACGGGCCGCTGCCTGGCTGCCATGTTTGTCTCAGTCTTCTCAATCAGAGAGAAACAGAGGTTGGTTTAGCGTTCAGCCTCTGCAGATAAACCACTGGAAAGGGGAGGGAGGGGAGACTGAGGGAGGGGAGACGGAGGGAGGGGAGACGGAGGGAGGGGAGACGGAGGGAGGGGAGACGGAGGGAGGGGAGACATTTGTCTACGTTTGTCATTGAGAGAGAACAGCAGGCCAGACTACTCAGTCAGTTTATAAGACTTGACAGTTTACTAAATTATTATGTAATTAACAAGACATTAGAACTGCGTGATTTCTAACTCCCCTTAATTTCAAAAGTAAAAAAACAGAGTTGTTTGTGTTTCTCAGATTAACCTCGCCAACTGCTGCTGGATGACTGAAATTCCATTCGGCTGACGACACACACACACACACACACACACACACACACACACACACTTGTGTGCTTCACACATTGTTTGTTTTCCCTCAAATGCAGGCCTGTGATTCGTCAGTGCATATTAGGAAGGTTAACTGTGGTTGTAAAAGTGAATTTACTTTTAAGTAATTGAGCAGATGCTCTTATCCAGAGCAACTTACAGTTAGTGCATTCATCGTAGGTGGTCAGGTGGTCGGATTATAAAAAAAAAAAAATATATATATAAGATGTTGATTCTCTAAATCCAACTAAATCATAGTCCACAATGCTAGGAAGTGATAGTCCAGCATCCCATTATGACATAGCTAGACCACCACCCGCGGGGGACGAACGGCTCGAATGCTCACTTCCCCAAAATTCCCAAGCAACGCCTCTCTTGGTACGCATCCTCTCTTCATTTGAATGTGTTGACAGTTTGAGAAATGGCTTGAGCTGCGCTGAGAATTTGAAAGTATGAAATCCAATGTTCTATAAATGTGATGCTGTCCATGACATAGGCCTGCCTACCACCCATTGCCATACTATGTCCATATTGTTTCATTTCTTTCTCATTGAGGTCACTTTCAGTGTCACTGAATGCCATAATATGGATGCCTGCATGTCATCCCCTCTCCCTTCTCCCTGTCTGAGGTGCCATAGATCTAAAGGAATCGGCAAACTACCCTCCATTTTGGTTCAAAACTTCACATGACAATTACATCTTACTCTGCATTCTAACTTGTAACCAATTGTCTGTTAACCTTTTGGAGCCAAAATGGCACCCGTTTAATTAGCAAACTTAAACTGAGTTTTAGGGATGGGAATTGCCAGGTATCTTACGATATTTTCAC
The DNA here is from genome assembly GCA_023634145.1 of Thymallus thymallus. Taxonomy (NCBI): domain Eukaryota; kingdom Metazoa; phylum Chordata; class Actinopteri; order Salmoniformes; family Salmonidae; genus Thymallus; species Thymallus thymallus. The sequence goes on from CM042414.1 coordinate 6,622,087, forward strand.
GATACTTAAGTGCCGGTACGATATGTATTGCGATTCTCAGGATTCTATATGCTGCAAAAAGCCTAGCCGTTAAGAGTGTTGGGCCAGTAACCGAAAGGTTGCTTGTTCAAATCCCTGAGCCGACTAGGTGAACAAATATTTTGTGCCCATGAGCAAATCACTTAATCCCAATTGCTCCTGTAAATTGCTCTGGATAAGAACGTCTGCTAAATTACTAAAATGCCAATGTATATGTATTGAGATTTGATGTTGCAATAAATATTGCTCTCCACTATGTGTCTGCTGCAGAAAGACGAGCAAGCATGAGAAAATGAAGTGCTGAAAACACGTTGGCTCACAATTTAAAAAGAGGATGGCGAAAAAGTTATAGGATGAAAAATACCAGTCTTGGCGCAGGTACAGTCGAACTAGCGCTCGCTAATGCAACCTAGTAAAAAAGAAGTAATAAATAACTTTTATTGCGCTATGTAACTATCGATTTTTTTTTTTTTTTTTTTTTTTTTTTTTTTTGTCCCCCCATCACTACTGAGTTTGCTGAAACTGTATATCCATGGCTCAGCATTTAACATTGTATATCCCTCGCTGTCCTCACATGCAGGTGCTGTGACTTATAACCCTGTGTACTCACTAACCAACCCAGCTTTACTGACATCTCTGTTATTGTCTTGTTCTGTCCATCCATGTCTTCCTTCCATCTCTTCATATCCACCACCCCTCCCCTCAACCCAGCCATCCGAGCCCCTCTGGACCTGGACGACAAACCCAGGCGGCCTGGTTCTAACTCTCACTCTTCAGAGAGAGGTGCTGTGGAGCCTAGCACCAGCTCTCTTTCCAGATACCCCGAGCACCATTTAGAGAGTAGGGGAGAGGGTAGCAGGGGCAAGCATGGAGACTCATACCCTGAGCAACACCACTCCAATAGCAGGGGGAAGCATGGGGACAGGTACCCCGACTACCACCACCCCACTGAGGGTAGAAGCAGATGGAAGGAGGGCCAGAGGAGCAGAGACCCCCAAGGGTCCCCGTCTATCTACTTTACAGACAGCCTTGAGCCCAGGAGACTGAGAGAGGAGAGGGGGGAGGAGGGGGATAGGGTGGTGAGGGGGAAGGAGAGGCCCGCCCGGCTGCCTCCGCCGTCCTACAACCCTGTGAAGAGAGGGGAGACTTGGGATAGAGAGAGAGACCGGGAGCGAGATGGAGAAGGAGACCGACGGAGAGAACCCAGGAGAGATGAGGAAAGTGGGAGAGATGCACCGAGACAGGAAAGACATGGGGAGCGATTGCGAGACCGACAGCATAGCCGAGACAAACTCAAAGAAAAAGACGGACACCGAGAGAGAACCGAGGAGATCGGTCTTGATGAAGACCTGGAAGAGCCCATCCCCAGTAGCCGCAGCCGGGCCTGTAATGGTGGTGGGGAGGAGGCTCGTGGCAGTGGGGATGATGAGGAGGGAGGGGGGGGGCCCAGGGCCCGCCTGACCCTCCACTCTGGCCCCAGTGAGCTGTGTGAGGAGGAGGTGAGAAGGAGCCCCAGGATGGGGAGGGAGAGAGGGGAGAGGAGAGGGAACAGGGCCCCTGGGGAGGGCCCCAGCACGGGCAAGGAACGCTCCCATACTCGCCCCTCTCCCAGGGAGCCAGGTACGGCCTAGCGCCGGGCCTGTGGCCGACCGTGTGGGTGTGGTGTGTGTGTGGGGCCTTGATTGGCCCATTGCTGGGAGCTGCTGGTGGTGGGTTTTCACTCCCTAACTCATCAACAATAATCTTCATCATCCTTTCACTCCTTCCTGGATCCTGTGATCATATTGGTGTGATTCCACTGTAATTCACAATAGAAATCTCTGATTCACAATAAAAGGCCCTGGTGCCAAAGGCCTCTGATGTGAAACAGTTGAATCAGCTGCTGGTGTTTAATTGTGTGTGGGGTTGATGTCTCAATCTGGGGAGCTGTGGCGATTTTAATAGATCTAGTTCATCAGCGAACGCCCAGATAGAAATGTACTGCGTAGAACAGACATGATTCTAGTATTGATCATCTCCTATGCATTACATTTTCTTCTGCAACCTTCTTACCGCTGCACTCCAATTCTATTCCTCAAGGGCTTCTGTCGGTGTGCAGTTTTTTTTTCTTTATCTCTGTCTAGCCTACTCACCACAACTGATCAAGTACTGGCATGGATTTGCCATCGATTTGTGTACAATCAGTGATTTAAACCAGTAGACGCTGCAGCCCTGGAAGAATCCGAGTTGGTGATACAGTAGCCATCTCATTCACTCTAGTCCAGTGTTTCCTAGTTCTGGGGACACAAAGGGCTTCACGTTTTAGATTTTACCCCGGATTCAAGTTAAAGGCTTGATGATGAGTTGATAAGTTGAATCGGATGTGTGGTAAAATAAAAAAAAGTGCACTCCTTTGGTTCCCCAGGGACAGCATTGGGAAACACTGCTCTAGTTTACATACAGCTGTGTTGACTCTGTTGTACTTGGCGCCCCCTGCAGGTCGTATCGTGCAAGGAGGACCAGGGGGTCGTGGAGCAGTGGTAGTGGCAGGGGAGTATGGGCTGGGCGAGGCCACCGAGGGCATCGCAATGCTGGACCTGCGGGACCAGGAGCTGCTGGACATGGAGGTGGCACGGAAATTACAGGAGGAAGAGATGAAGGTGAGAGAACTGGTCTAGGACTTCTTAGAACACAGTTATTAGGACAAAATAATGAAACCCTTGGGACAACATGATAGCTAAAACTCTGTCCCATCTCAGTCAGGACGCATTTAGTTACAGCAGCATCATAGAGAAGTTCTGTATTTTAATGGTTTCATGTTATATCTTAGGGCTTCTTTGATGTCAATTTAACTTCCAAGAATTCATCAACAGAAACACAAAAAAAATGACAGATTTTTGTTATCCTGACCAGTGTCAACATTGGAAGATATATTCAGTAGACCTCAGCTTTGTATTGTCTGTGAGAGAGGCTCCGTCAACAGTTTTGTGCTGAGGGAAAATATGACTCAGTTGGTTCTTAATTGTTTTCCGGTTCCAGGCAAGCAAGATGGACAAGCGTGCGGCCCAAGTGGCTCAGGATGAGGTGAGTGGACAGCCGGCTGCTTCTCTGTCTGGAACAGTCTCACTGACCGACTGCTTCTCTCTCTGGAAAAGTCTCACTGACCGGCTGCTTCTCTGTCTGGAGCAGTCTCACTGACAGACTGCTTTTCTCTCTGGAACAGTCTCACTGACCGACTGCTTCTCTGTCTGGAACAGTCTCACTGACCGACTGCTTCTCTCTTTCATTTACTCACTGTCACTCAAGTCTCAACTTTTGACACATCAACAAAGCCAGGTATTGTGTAAAGGTTGTTTACCTTTGTTAAATAAATGATGTCCCTTGGTCTATTCAATTCCTTTTGGTCAGTGTTAACCTGACCACATGTGTGTCACCTATCGGCGGTGTGTGTGTCACCTATCAGTGTGTGGCAGATGCCCTATGAAGCAACACTGTGTGCCTGAAAGAGGCAATCTGCGATTGGAAAACAACAAATTGTCACCCTGGTACTTGTTTTGGTAAACAGCTTGAGTGTCTGAGTTTGACATATAACTGTATAGTAAACATGTGGTATTGGTGTTGTCAGGAGATAGCCCGGCTGCTGATGGAGCAGGAGAAGATGGAGTACAAGAAGTCCAGAGAGAAGGAGAAGCAGGGGATGAGGCCAGAAGAGAGGAGGAGACCAGAGGGAGGAGACTACAAGGTGACTCTCCTTGTTTTTCTGGATGAGATGACTTTATGATTAATAACACTTTTATGATTTCAGCACTACATGTACATTATTGTCATCATCAAGATGGTATGCGTTTCATACTGTAATGTCGGTCCCTCCTATGGATTCATTTGTGTTGATGTGATCTGTGTGTTTCTTTACATAGGAGTCCTGTGGTTAGAGCAGCACAGTTTACATTTGAGTCATTCAGCAGATGCTCTCATCCAAAGCACCCTACTGTTAGTGCAGGTTTATTGGCTCTAAGGTGCCTTTTTTATCAACTTGTTGATGAGACCAGACCAAAGATAGTCTGTCTGTGTGTGTTCTAGTCAAGCTCAGAGGAGGGAGTGCGTCCCAGACTGCGAGAGGAGGAATACCAGAAGCCCAGGAACTACCAAAAACCTGCCAGGTACTGGGCTCACTTTAGCCTGCCAGGTACTGGGCTCACTCTATCCTTAGCCTGCCAGGTACTGGGCTCACGCTATCATTAGCCTGCCAGGTACTGGGCTCACTCTATCCTTAGCCTGCCAGGTACTGGGCTCACGCTATCATTAGCCTGCCAGGTACCGGGCTCACGCTATCATTAGCCTGCCAGGTACTGGGCTCACGCTATCAGTAGCCTGCCAGGTACCGGGCTCACGCTATCATTAGCCTGCCAGGTACTGGGCTCACTTTATTAGCTACATTACTATTGCAACATTAATTCAACCTTATTACAACATAACTACTTACTACCAGGCAGGGGAGCCTCCAGGGATTTTGGGCCCCATGAAAATATATAACATTGGGCTCCAAAATGTTTTTACCTAATGCTGGAATAATATTTTAGGGCCCCTGTCAGTCACAGGCCCTTAGAATCATCCTAACTTTCCCCCCCCATACGGTGCCCCTGCTACCAGGATTGGGATCAATACCATTTCGGAAGTGCACAAAAATTGGAATTGGAATTTGGTTTAGGCCTACTTTCTGAATTGAAATGGAATTGACCCCAACACTGCTTATTACTTTTTCATTGTTATTACGACATTAATAAACCCTTATTACAGGAATACACGCTTATTACAACATGAATATATCCTTATTACATGAATGAACTCTTATTACTACATGAATAAATCAAATCAAATGTTATTGGTCACATACACATGTTTAGTAGATGTTATTGCAGGTGTAGCGAAACACCCGCATTGCAACATGAACACACCCCGCATTGCAACATGAACACACCCCGCATTGCAACATGAACACACCCCGCATTGCAACATGAACACACCCCGCATTGCAACATGAACACACCCCGCATCGCAACATGAACACACCCCGCATTGCAACAATATAATGGCCTTAAAATATATTTCCTCTCTCTCTCCCCTCACAGGCCTTCTCAACCTCCTCCACATTATGAGAATGTCGAGTCCAGCTACAGCTACTCAGAGAGCCACTATTCTTCCCGCGCTCCGGCCAGACCTGAGGCTGCTTACAAAGGTAAATTCAGCTACTGGATGCCCAGGCTCTTTTTGGGCCTTAACTCGGGCCTCAACCTAAAACACTTCTCATACAGCTTACTTTCTATCCAGCATACCACGTGGTTGGCATACACCAAATATATTTCTTAGAGCACTCCTTGCATTATAGCCAGTGATTATATTATTAGGTATTAAAGATCAGCCTAAGATGATTTTCTCTCTCTCTCTCTCTCTCTCTCTCTCTCTCTCTCTCTCTCTCTCTCTCTCTCTCTCTCTCTCTCTCTCTCTCTCTCTCTCTCTCTCTCTCTCTCTCCCCCTCCCCCCCCACATCTCTTCTAGGTGTCTATTACAGACAGTGACCCAGGATTCCTAAGCCATCCATCTGTGAGGTTTTTATTTTATTTAAATTTTTACTCTTCATTGCTTTATTATTATTATTATTCTTTTTTTAACTCCAAGAGCTTTGGAACAATCTACCTAGTGGTTGGCAGTGAGTGTCTCCCACACAAGTTGGCAAAGAGTTCAGCCAGGGCGCAGCTGAGCACTGAAACCCACGCGCTCCCATTTGTTTTCGTCTTTTAATTGGCTCTACAACCCAAAGGAGATGCCTTGTGACATTCTAACTGTGGAAGAGGAAGATGAGGGAGATTACAACAAGAGGGAAGTGTTCCTGTTTTGCTGTAGTCGTCGTTTGCTGGTGTGTCCGTCCCTCCGTGGATCATACTCGTCATGGTGGTGGATTCGGCCTTTGCTGGATATATAACTGTGCAATCTCTGTCTCTGTATCTATGGCTGTTTGTGGGGATGTGCCTTTCTTTGGAGCCAAAATGGTGGCCGCGTGGTTCTGTGCACTCCCAGGCTTCAGTTCTCCTGTCCTTGTATCATGCTGCACATGAAGACTAAACAACAACAACAACATGACAGGCCCAGTCCAAAACGCTATTATATCAGGATAATGGATCTTTGTGTTAACGTCTTTCCAGTCCGGAAGCGGATGGGGATCATATGTGGACTTCTGACATGTTGCTGTCTACTGTTACCTGTGTGTTTCTAATAGGTGGTGTATATAGCTGTTTGGAATAAGGAATTGGAGGTGGAAGTGGAGTGTTATGGGACATACTGCTATGATTGTGTTTCTATGTGCATGCTTACTGTAAGTGTACTCTCCTGTATGTGCTGCGATTCTGTTCTCTCTGTGAAACTCTGACACTGTTCGTCAACAAGAGCACAAGCCACCGCAAACGGCAATCAGTTGTTTTGTGGATTAACAAAATATGCTATTTTAAATATATAGTTGATTGGATGTTCCGTCAGTATTTGATTTTGTCTTATCTGCTTACAAACTGGCATCGTCACATGCTCTCAGCTCTAAGACAAGTGGACCAGTAAGAATTGAATGCATGTACTTTTCAGATCTGTGCCAAACATAACATTGTGCTTGTCTTGTCAGCGCTGTATTCACTAGGAACGGGACAACTGGGAGGGACCAACCTGAATTTGTCCAATAGAAACTCCTTGTTTTTGTTGCAAAACGTTTTCCATTGTGAGTGTGCACTAATGAATACACCCCAGGTCGTGTTTATCCTAACCGACAGTGTCCATTGGTTGAATGGTTGACTCGTTGGTCACCTGTTACAAGTGCAAGTTACGTCTGAATTACTGTTTCTGCATTTTATTTAGTTTTATATAATTTTATGTAATCTTATTTGATATCACTCTTAAAAGGCATTTATCTCATTTCCATTCCTAATTAAACTCTCTCGGTCTCACACACACACACACCACTCTCTAAGAGGGTTGTCACTTCCTGGTTGGGTAACATGAGTAAGGATTCCCAGGGTAAACATTAGAGAGGAAGGAAGTATCAGTCAACCTCAGAATCAATAGAAAAAGCGACAACATGATGTAACTCCACTCAAAGGGAGCTTTAGGCTGGGTGATGGGGTTAACTTCTCAAACAGCTGGGTGATGGGGTTAACTTCTCAGACAGCTGGGTGATGGGGTTAACTTCTCAGACAGCTGGGTGATGGGGTTAACTTCTCAAACAGCTGGGTGATGGGGTTAACTTCTCAGACAGCTGGGTGATGGGGTTAACTTCTCAGACAGCTGGGTGATGGGGTTAACTTCTCAGACAGCTTACTTTTGACCAGGGCCAATAGTGCTTCGGTCAAAAGTAGGGAATAGTCTGCCATTTAGGACGTAGACATACTGCCAATGGTCATGGTACCATCATGTTCATATCATGTACAGTTGAAGTCGGACGTTTACATACACCTTAGCCAAATACATTTAAACTCAGTTTTTCACAATTCCTGACATTTAATCCTAGTAAAAATTCCCTGTTTTAGGTCAGTTGGGATCACCACTTTATTTTAAGAATGTGAAATGTCAGAATAATAGTAGAGAGAAGGATTTATTTCAGCTTTTATTTTTTTCATCACATTCCCAGTGGGTCAGAGGTTTGCTTCAATATCCACACCATTTTCCTTCCTCATGATGCCATCTATTTTGTGAAGTGCACCAGTCCCTCCTGCAGCAAAGCACCCCCACAACATGATGCTGCCATCCCCGTGCTTCACGGTTGGGATGGTGTTCTTCGCCCATTTTCCTCCAAACATAACGATGGTCATTTTGGCCAAACAGTTCTATTTTTGTATCATCAGACCAGAGGACATTTCTCCAAAAAGTACGATCTTTGTTCCCATGTGTAGTTGCAAACCAGTCTGGCTTTTTTATGGTGGTTTTGGAGCAGTGGCTTCTTCCTTGTTGAGTGGCCTTTCAGGTTATGTCGATATAGGACTTGTTTTACTGTGGATATAGATACTTTTGTATCTGTTTCCTCCAGCATCTTCACTGTTGTTTTGGGATTGATTTGTACTTTTTACACCAAAGTACGTTAATCTCTAGGAGACAGAATGCGTCTCCTTCCTGAGCGGTATGACAGGTGCGTGGTCCCATGGTGTTTATACTTGCGTACTATTGTTTGTACAGATGAACGTGGTACCTTCAGCCGTTTGGAAACTGCTCCCAAGGATGAACCAGACTTGTGGAGGTCTATAAAAAAATGATTTCTGAGGTCTTGGCTGATTTCTTTTGATTTTCCCATGATGTCAAGCAAAGAGGCACTGAGTTTGAAGGTAGGCCTTGAAATCCACAGGTACACCTCCAATTGACTCAAATGATGTCAATTAGCCCACCTTCTGGAATTTTCCAAGCTGTTTGAAGGCACAGTCAACTTAGTGTATGTAAACTTCTGACCCACTGGAATTGTGATATAGTGAATTATAAGTGAAATAATCTGTCTGCAAACAATTGTTGGAAGAATTACTTGTATCATGCACAAAGTAGATCGACTTGGTAAAACTATAGTTTGCTAACATGAAATCTGTGGAGTGGTTGAAAAATGAGTTTTAATGACTTCAACCTAAGTGTATGTAAACTTCCGACTTCAACTGTATTATATCCTAATTATTTATTACACACAAAGAGTAATCCGACACAATTTCCAGTTTTATCGAATTAAATGTTTTTAATTATGATTCCGTCGTATTTAGATTTTTCCGTTGAGTAATGTTCTTCATAGTCTATGATGGTGTTTTTGTTGTTGTAATGCCTTGTCCAAGTAGTTAGCATCTGCCTCAAGACTTTTCCAGAGACTTCTGTGCGTATCAAAGACATTCCAGATGTGTAATATGTTCTGACTGTTGTTGGATGGATGGGATTTGTGCCATACATATGTTTTTTTCAGCTCCTTTTTAAGGTAATGACAGTTGAGGAGGATTGGTGTAGAACTGGCCAGAACTGTGCTAATATCACCGTCTTGTGGACATATTGAATATCAAAATAAAACATTAACCTTATCTTATCCAGATAGTGAATATTGGTGATTGCTGTATATTCATTGTCCTACATGCTTTGAGTGTAATCCGAACTGAAATCAAGTGTAATGTTGTTGATTTGCGATCCAGGGCCTGAATGCAATCTACAAATGAAATCAACAGTGACTGTGTGTGTTGGCACTTACTGAGACTTTTGGATCATGAACTGAATAAATAGTTGACATAAACATTTGGATGTGTTTATTCACTTATTCAACATTTATGTCCAATGGTGTCATTTGCTATTCTTTTTCTTATTTCAGGTTCTGTATCACATTTCTATCAAGACTATTGGAGAGCAAAGTATGATGCAAGGCACAAGTGAATGGTTTATGAAAGGCCCAACTAGCCTCAATGTGTTGAGGTGCATGTGGTGCCATTGGCTCTACTTGAAAATAATAAAGAGATTCAGACTCAGGAATTTGCTTACAGCATTTATTCTGTGAGTTACAGGTTTAGTTGGCAGTCATTGTACAACACATGGCTGAGTTCAACAGATTTTGTACAACACGTGGCTGTTGTTCAACAGATATTGTACAACACGTGGCTGAGTTGTTCTTCAGCCTTGTATCCATTTCCTTTGACAATCAAAGCAAGTATTAAATATGTCTGTGTATTGTCAGCCGTACTCCACACCCCAATATGCTGTCATTACTCAATACTTTTGAGGAACCTGTTGCACATAATATATCGTAGTACAGCTACTTAAAAGTTATTTTGTAGTTATTAACCGATAGTCACTGTGACCCTGTAGGGGGGGCAGATTTGAGTTGTATCAGCTTGAACATTTTGAGTAATACACCCACTAAGCCAATATTAGTTTACTATCTTCTGCATTGTAGAATAATAGTGAAGACACATGGAATCATGTAGTAACCAAAAAGTGTTAAACAGATTCTTCAAAGTAGCCACCCTTTGCCTTGACAGGTTTGCACACTTCACATTCACATTCTCTCAACCATATTCATGAGGTAGTCACCTGGAATGCATTTCAATTAACAGGTGTGCCTTGTTCATTTGTTGAATTTCTTAACTTATTGCGTTTGAGCCAATCAGTTGTGTTGTGACAAGATAGGGGTGGTATACAGAAGATATCCCTATTTGGTAAAAAGTCCATATCATGACAAGAACAGCTCAAATAAGACAGTCCATCATTACTTTAAGACATGAAGGTCAGTCAATACGGAACATTTCAAGAACTTTGAAGGTTTCTTCAAGTGCAGTCGCAAAAACCATCAAGCGCATTGATGAAACTGGCTCTCATGAGGACCGCCACAGGAATGGAAGACCCAGAGTTACCTCTGCTGCAGAGGATAAGTTCATTAGAGTTACCAGCCATAGAAATTGCAGCCCAAATAAATGCTTCACAGAGTTCAAGTAACAGACACATCTCGACATCAACTGTTCAGAGGAGACTGTGTGAATCAGGAGGAGTTCGGCTCGGTGGCCAGCTCTAAGAAGAGTCTTGGTGGTTCCAAACTTCTTCCATTTAAGAATGATTGAGGCCACTGTGTTCTTGGAGACCTTCAATGCTGCAGAAATGTTTTGGTACCCTTCCACAGATTCGTGCCTCGACACAATCCTGTCTCGGAACTCTACGGACAATTCCTTCGACCTCATGGCTTGGTTTTTGCTCTGACATGCACTGTCAACTGTAGAACCTTTATATAGACAGGTGTGTGTCTTTCCAAATCATGTCCAATCAATTGAATTTACCACAGATGGACATCAATCAAGTTGTAGAAACATCTCAAGGATGATCAATGGAAATAGGATGCACCTGAGTCTCATAGCAAATATACATTTGCAGAAATTTCTAAAAACCCGTTTTCGCTTTGTCATTATGGGGTATTATGTGTAGATTAAAAAATAAAAAAATAAACATTTTAAGAATAAGGGTCTTTACAGCATTCTGGTGATGCTCTGGTTTTACCTGTAGAGAGAGAGCATGTATACAGGTATAACAGCATTCTGGTGATGCTCTGGTTTTATCTGTAGAGAGAGAGCATGTATACAGGTATAACAGCATTCTGGTGATGCTCTGGATTTCCCTGTAGAGAGAGAGCAAGTCTCCTTGGAAAAATTTTAATAAAACAATTCTGAAAGTGAGTCATGCTGGGTTGCAGTCATCAGGGAAAGTCTCATTTCGAGGAAGGAGGGTTTAGTGCTTCAGTGGAGCTGGTTCACCAACATACCTGACATTGTCATGGACTGCCCACAGTACTCTATGTCATACAAAGGTTTTATTCTCCTTTGAGACACACCACTTCCCCCTGCCTGTAACAGTATGTATGAGGCTGGTTTCCCGGATACAGATTAAGCTTAGTCCTGGACTAAGAAGCACTTTCAGTGATCATGCTTAAAGTCTAGAATAAGGCTTTTTCTGTGACTAGGAAACCTTCCCAATATCAGACAAAGTCTTCTCAGGTTATTAAAATGTTGTGTCGCCGACTTAACCGGAGGCATTGACACCTGTTGACATACCTGCTACACACACTACCAGAAAAAATGACTGAAATTCGTCAGCGCATCTCAGGCAAGGTTTCTAGCTGTGTGGGCAACTTGTAACACTCGGAAAGGAACCTGTGAGAAGTGGGCTACTGTTGTACATTGTTACAGTCCTCGTGGAGATTCGTATCATTAGTGCTTAACCTTACCATTGTGGTTATATATATATATATATATATGTGTGTGTGTGTATATATATAGTCCTACACGGTATCAAACCTAACCATACACTTTTATTGACAGCAAAAAGTTATTCTGTGGCATTATCAATGCAGTGATTATACCAGTTACATAGATTAAGGATTTTAGCCTGTGTTGAATTAATCAAATCTCATGAGGCTACCTAGGTTGAAACATGTAGATTCTTTATCATTGTTTTAGGCACCATTGCATCAGTCATGTTCTGGTGATTTGACAGGTTATTAAGGTGTGTAGCCTAGAAAAAGTTTTAATTTACAGATAAACTGTGAATCAGAATGATACATTACTATTACAACACTAGGAATACACAGGCTAGTGAATGAACATCGTCAAGCATACAGCAATGAATATTCTACTGACATGTCAAGGTGTGCGTTGGCTAACTCACCTGTTGTGGTCTTTCGGCATCATAAAATGTTCCACGTAATAAACGTCATAATATATCAAGTGTAATAAACATGTCATAATATATCAAGTAGAGAGTCCAGTAAATTTGAACTAAGTAGATATCAAATGTTCCTGAAGAGCAGTCATTCATGGCTCACCTGAGAATTGAAAGTAAATGCAGAAGTCCTGAAACGAGAACACACCGTGTTGAGACATGGAAAATAGGAAAAGGCTTGCCCAATTTTATCAGCTCAGCCTTCGTGCACTCACTGGAAAGGACAACTCCTAGATCATTCACACGAGACAGTGGCTTTACTGTTTATGGCAAGCCCAAGAAAGAATCTTGACTTAGTTTCTTTGCCACTCCAAATGTGCTCAACCCCTTTTAATTCATGGCATTTACATTTTTCTAATTTTCTAACTTGAGCTGGTAAGTCTTGGGCACGTCTTCAGGAAAAACCGGTAGAGGTGGTCACAGGCATAGAGGATTTATCAGAGTCAGACTCAAGCAAGCAACTTCTGTAATTAAACCAGCCTTTTGATTTGTGTTGACTGAAACTGTTTGAAATTACTTCATAGTATCCAAAGGTTCTGCTATTTACCCTAAAAACATTATGGTTAGTAATTAACATTGTCACAGTGCATTGTTTAACTTTTTTCTGCTGAACTGAAATTAACTGAAATGTGTCAATGTTTCTACATTTTTGCCTTAAAATACTAATGATTAATGGCTTATTTCTTCTCTAGACAGTATTTAAGCCCATGCAGTATTTCATAAAGTGGAAATTGGAGTTAAATTATGGAGTTAATTATTTGTTCAGTTGATAATGAGAGATCAGAAGAGGGATACTAAAGGAGGGAAAGATTATGGAACAGGAGAACCATGTCCCCCCTCCCTTATGGAACAGGAGAACCATGTCCCCCCTCCCTTATGGAACAGGAGAACCATGTCCCCCCTCCCTTATGGAACAGGAGAACCATGTCCCCCCTCCCTTATGGAACAGGAGAACCATGTCCCCCCTCCCTTATGGAACAGGAGAACCATGTCCCCCCTCCCTTATGGAACAGGAGTAGCATGTCCCCCCTCCCTTATGGAACAGGAGTAGCATGTCCCCCCTCCCTTATGGAACAGGAGAACCATGTCCCCCCTCCCTTATGGAACAGGAGAACCATGTCCCCCCTCCCTTATGGAACAGGAGAACAATGTCCCCCCTCCCTTATGGAACAGGAGTAGCATGTCCCCCCTCCCTTATGGAACAGGAGTAGCATGTCCCCCCTCCCTTATGGAACAGGAGTAGCATGTCCCCCCTCCCTTATGGAACAGGAGTAGCATGTCCCCCCTCCCTTATGGAACAGGAGAACCATGTCCCCCCTCCCTTATGGAACAGGAGAACCATGTCCCCCCTCCCTTATGGAACAGGAGAACAATGTCCCCCCTCCCTTATGGAACAGGAGTAGCATGTCCCCCCTCCCTTATGGAACAGGAGTAGCATGTCCCCCCTCCCTTATGGAACAGGAGTAGCATGTCCCCCCTCCCTTATGGAACAGGAGTAGCATGTCCCCCCTCCCTTATGGAACAGGAGAACCATGTCCCCCCTCCCTTATGGAACAGGAGAACCATGTCCCCCCTCCCTTATGGAACAGGAGAACCATGTCCCCCCTCCCTTATGGAACAGGAGTAGCATGTCCCCCCTCCCTTATGGAACAGGAGAACCATGTCCCCCCTCCCTTATGGAACAGGAGAACCATGTCCCCCCTCCCTTATGGAACAGGAGAACCATGTCCCCCCTCCCTTATGGAACAGGAGAACCATGTCCCCCCTCCCTTATGGAACAGGAGAACCATGTCCCCCCTCCCTTATAGAACAGGAGAACCATGTCCCCCCTCCCTTATAGAACAGGAGTAGCATGTCCCCCCTCCCTTATGGAACAGGAGAACCATGTCCCCCCTCCCTTATGGAACAGGAGAACCATGTCCCCCCTCCCTTATAGAACAGGAGAACCATGTCCCCCCTCCCTTATAGAACAGGAGAACCATGTCCCCCCTCACTTATGGAACAGGAGAACCATGTCCCCCCTCCCTTATGGGACAGGAGAACCATGTCCCCCCTCCCTTATGGAACAGGAGAACCATGTCCCCCCTCCCTTATGGAACAGGAGAACCATGCCCCCCCCCCCCCCCCCCGGCTGAGAGAGAGAGCGAGAGAGAGAGAGAGAGAGAGAGAGAGAGAGAGAGATAGATAGATAGATAGATAAAAAGCAGTCATTCCCATCATTGAGTGTTAATAAAAAATAGGCAGCAGGCCGTTTGGCCCAGGGCTGTGTGCTGTGCCTGATGCAGGAATGACATCGGACTGGTTTGAGTGCGGCAGTCCTGAGGCCTGTGCTAAGAGGGAGTCACCTCCAATACAAGCCAAAGCAGTCCTATTCATGTGTTCAATCACATCTCTATTATAGCCCTCAGCCTACCATGAAGGGACTTTATGTTTTACTGCATTACTGGTATTTCTTCCTGTATGCCATGTAGTTATTTTCCTTGTAATTACTTTGGTGAAGAGAATATATTCATGTTGTCTGTATCTGCAGATAAGGTACATAAAACAAAAAATTAAGCGTTAATGAAAAGAGTTGTAATGCAAAGAAACTGGAAAAAATAGTTTATTGTTTAGTTACTGTACATGTAATGTAGGCCTACATAATAATATACAATTCATGCAACTTACTATAACCTATTAAGTGTGACCAAATGATTTGATGTTACATTTACATTTTAGCAGACACTCTTATCCAGAGCGATTTACAGGAGCAATTGGAGTTAAGTGCCTTTTTTCAACTAGTCAGCTTGGGTATTCAAACCAGCAACCTTTCAGTTACTGGCCCAACACTCTTAACCACTAGGCTACCTGCTGCCCCATGTTACTTTCCCAAGATCAACATTATTCTGTGAGATTATTTGTGTGTCCTCTCTGGTCCAGTAACTGTCATACATATTATCAAACTTCACAGATCCCCCCCCCAAAATGCTGTTTAAATATCCTAAGTATGATTTAACTGATCAAATACATTCTAGATCCATGTCAAAGGTCACAAAGTACAGTAAGTAATAGGAAAGTGAATAGTGTTTGGGGATAATGAGAAAGGGATAGTGCTAAGTTTGGTATCAGGAAGTGATCAAGTGATCATGATATTTCAGGGAATAACTGAGGCCAGTATTTATGAGATGCTCCAGTGCACAGATCTGCCTGAAACCAGTCACTTGTCTTGTAGATCTGTTACTTAGATAGTCCACTAGATGGCAATCTTATCCCAGAATGACAATGGATAGTACCAGATAGACTCTACAGAACACACAGTGCTGCTCCACAGGTATGTTTTTTTTTAACCTTTATTTAACTAGGCAAGCCAGTTAAGAACTAATTCTTATTTACAATGATGGCCTACACCGGCCAAACTCGGACGGCCAATTGTGAGCCACCCTATGGGACTCCCAATCACAGCCGGTTGTGATACAGTATGGATTCGAACCAGGTTGTCTGTAGTGACGCCTCTAGCACTGAGATGCAGTGTCTTAGAACACTGTGCCCCTTGGGAGCCCTGTACATAGAATAATTAGCTGGTTTCCATTTCAGATCTGGGAATTCAGTCACCATTGTTTTGATTGCTGTAATTTAGAATGACCTGAAAAATAATTGACCTGCAAACATGTTTTGCTTATTGTGTCTGCATACTTCCAAAGTTGTGGCAAAATGGCTTAAGGACAACAAAGTCAAGGTATTGGAGTGGCCATCACAAAGCCCTGACCTCAATCCTATAAAACATTTGTGGGCAGAACTGAAAAAGCGTGTGCGAGCAAGGAGGCCTACAAACCTGACTCAGTTACACCAGCTCTGTCAGGAGGAATGGGCCAAAAGTCACCCAACTTATTGTGGGAAGTTTGTGGAAGGCTACCTGAAATGTTTGACCCAAGTTAAGGCAATGCTACCAAATACTAATTGAGTGTGTGTAAACTTCTGACCCACTGGGAATGTGATGAAATAAATAAAAGCTGAAATAAATAATTCTCTCTACTATTATTTTGACATTTCACATTCTTAAAATAAAGTGGTGATCCTTACTAGGATTGAATGTCAGGAATTGATGAAAAAAGGAGTTTACATTTTTTTGGCTGAGGTGTATGTAAACTTCCAAATAATGACTTTTTGAACTCGGTGGTCTATAGCACCTTCCTACTAGAATAGTCTTTAGGTGAGGCAGATGAACCTGCAGCCATATTACTTCCATATCATCTGACATGAGATCCTCTCCTGGACAGATCCTGGACATACATGGTAACACCTCCTCCATTTGCATTTCTATCTATATATTCTATAAACATAGCTACTACTGCATCATCAAATGAATTATCTAAGTGTGTTTCAGAGATGGCCAGAATATAAATGTTTTCTGATGTTAAAAAGTTGTCAATTTCTTGAACCTTGTTTCTCAGTCTACATATGTTAATATGGGCTATTTTTTGTCATTTTCTGGGTTGATGTTTGTTTTTAGTGCTATTCTGAGAGGCTGATCCGAGATAGACATGTCAGAGACATTTACATTTGAGTCAATGGTACTAAGTGGGTTTACCACAGTGGGCTTCTTCCTAAGGCAGGCAGTTTCAGTGCAAACAGTGGTATTCAATTCCATGTGCATATGATTATGGCTGACTGTCAGGCTCTGGCCATAGAGAAGCCTATTGCTTCTCTGTGTATCCATGGTCAGAGTCTGACAGGTCTATTATTTCTGTTTCTGTGTGGTGTTTTGTGTTGGATCCCTAATTAGAGGCAGCTGCACTGCATTGTCTCTAATTAGGGATCCTACATATGTTTGTATGTCCCACACCTTGGTGTGGGTCGTTATATCTCCAGTAAATGTGTTCTCAGTTTGTATTTATTGTTTTGTATAGTTCTGCCCAAGTTTAGTTTATTATTTAATAAACTATGTCGAACTATTACTGCGCTGCGCTTTGGTCTCTCTATGCACCCAATCGTGACACTGACAGTTAACAGTTAAAGGAACATAGATTAGGTTACTGACATTCACTGCACCACTATTTCTCTGGCATATTATACAATTTCCATGTCCTCTGTTGGTTAGGACTGGAGCGCTACCAAACCCAGACAGTCTGTCTCTTAAGAAGTTTGCTGTGTTGATGGAGATCACACCACGCTCAAAGTCGTTTGGGCCACTCAGTTTGCCCATTCTAACGTTCAATCGAACAGTAACTGAATGCCTCAAAGCCTGTCTGCCTGCTTTATACAGCAAGCCACGGCCATGTGACTCACTGTCTGTAGGAGCTAACACGTTTTGTTGAACGGGGATGGTGGAGCTAATAAACTGGCCACTGAGTGGCCATAACATGACCTGACCACGGCACCATCCTCAAGTGCCATTTAGGCCTGGCTCCCAGTACTTTAAGGCTGTACAGTGTCCCCGTCACCTGTCACTGCTGAAAGAACTGAATATGTACTGTAAGGCCTCCAACCCCACCCTCAAATACTGGTCAGAACCACTGTGTGGTAAATCTCGTCACTTTTCCCAGAGGGCCTATCAACGGAGCATCTTGGCTTTAAGGAACGCTATGCAGAGAATGTCCTTATGGATGTGATAAGGTTTGAGACCCAGACAAACCTATGCTTCCCCTCTGCTCAGGATTGGCCCTACTGCTTCAGAGCTAAGTAGTAGGAGGTCTGACGTGTGCTAAACATAGCCCAGCGATGGGAAGTCAACAGGGCTCATATCTACATTCACCTCTATTGCCTTGGTGTGTTCTATTTTATTTATTTTGTTTAACCTATATTTAACTAGGCAAGTCAGTAAAGAACAAATTCTACAATGACGGCCTACCAAAAGGCAAAAGACCTCCTGCGGGGACGGGGGCTGGGAATAAAAATAAATAAAATATAAATATAGGACCAAACACACATCACGACAAGAGAGACCTAAGACAACAATATAGCAAGGCAGCAACGCATAACAACACAGCATGGTAGCAACACAACATGGTAGCAGCACAAAACAGGGTACAAACATTATTGGCCACAGACAACAGCACAAAGGGCAAGAAGGTAGAGACAACAATACATCACGCAAAGCAGCCACAACTGTCAGTAAGAGTGTCCATGATTGAGTCTATGAATGAAGAGATTGAGATAAAACTGTCCAGTTTGAGTGTTTGTTGCAGCTCGTTCCAGTCCCTAGCTGCAGCGAACTGAAAAGACGAGCGACCCAGGGATGTGTGGGCTTTGGGGAGCTTCAACAGAATGTGACTGGCAGAACGGGTGTTGTATGTGGAGGATGAGGGCTGCAGTAGATATCTCAGATAGGGGGGAGTGAGGCTTAAGAGGGTTTTTATAAATAAGCATCAACCAGTGGGTCTTGCGACGGGTATACAGAGATGACCAGTTTACAGAAGAGTATGGAGTGCAGTGATGTGTCCTATAAGGAGCATTGGTGGCAAATCTGATGGCCGAATGGTAAAGAACATCTAGCCGCTCGAGAACACCCTTACCTGCCGATCTATAAATTATGTATATATTAATCTAGCATGGGTAGGATGGTCATCTGAATCAGGGTTACTTTGGCAGCTGGGGTGCTAAGGTTCAGGCATACGCATAACACTTTTTTTTCTCTCCACTGTCCCAACACTCTGACTGGGTATTAGTAATATAGGAAGCTTGTATCAACTCTGTTTTAACATAATTCATTCATGGCCCTTCAGATTAACCCCTGCTCTGCTATTGGTGTCTTGGTCTAAATGTCCATTTATATAATCAGACCTAAATGATCCCAGTCAACTGAAGTAAGACCTAAACATGTACTGTATATTTCCTGAGACGGGGGCAAAAATGTTTTGGGATTACTTTTATTTGTTTTTGTATAGGTGTTTGGGGTAAAAAACAAAAACTAATGTTACAAATACATTTAAAAATATATATATATATTATTATTGATATTTTATTGTCAGTGCAAAATTGTCCTCTGTAGTGGTCATTAGGACGTAAATATATATAGGTCACACCCCCACACGTGATATCACTGAAAATACCAGAATATCTCCTCAAAGGGAAATCTGAAACCCAATTGCTGGGTTTCAGGAGCCAGATCTTTGGTCTTTCTCCTTTGTCAATATTTCAAAATGTGATGTACTGATCCTTAATATGAAGTTAACAGATAAATATGACAAAATTAATATTTACTTCAAAATGTTGTTTCTTCTCAAACTGAAGTGGATCTCTAGAAGTTTCTTTAAGCTGTCCCGTTTTATCAACCTGTACACAGGTATGTAAACAGAAACGGTGTTTAGTATGTCAGTGAAAACATTTAAATACAGTTAACCTGGTTAGTCTGCAAATGGCATACAAAAACGTGGCGATCCTGAAAATCCTGAAAAAGTCCATCACATATGTGTTGGAAAAACCTAATGATAAACTAATTTAACAGCTCAGACTGTGATAAGTATATAAATATTAATTGTGTGCAAGGCCATCTAATGTGAATATAATGTAATGGCTAAACCACAATTATCTCAAGTAGTGGGGTGGCAGTTAGCCTAGTGGTTAGAGTGTTGAGCCCGTAACTGAAAGGTTGCAGGATCGAATCCCCGAGCTGACAAGGTATAAATCTGTCGTTCTGCCCCTGAACAAGGCAGTTAACCCACTGTTCCTAGGCTGTCATTGTAAATAAGAATTTGTTCTTAACTGACTTGCCTAGTAAAATAAAGGTTAAATAAAAAATTAATTTTTATTTAACCAGGTAGGTCAGTTGAGAACAAGTTCTCATTTGCAACTGCGACCTGGCCAAGACAAAGCAAAGCAGTGCGACAAATAACAACAGAGTTACACATTAAACAAACAGTCAAAAAACACAATAGAAAATCTATAAACAGAGTGCAAAATGTAGTGCAAAAATGCAGTAAGGTTGGGAGGTAGGACAATAAATAGACTATAGAGTAGAAATAAATTACAGAATTATCATCATTAACACAGGAATGAAGGATGTGCAAATTATGATGTGCAAATAGAGATACTGGAGTGCAAGATTAGTGAAAAATAAACAAAAATAAATATGGGGATGAGGTAGTAGTGTGGGCTATTTACAGAAGGGCTATATACAGGTGCAGCGATCGATAAGCAGCTTTGACAGCTGATGCTTAAAGGTATTGAGGGAGATAGGAACCTCTAGCTTCAATGATTTTTGCAATTCGTTCCAGTCATTGGCAGCAGCGAACTGGAAGGAATGGCGGCCAAAGGAGGTGTTGGCTTTGGGGGTGACCAGTGAGATATACCTGCTGGAGCGCATGCTACGGGTGGGTGTTGCTATGGTGACCAGTGAGCTGAGATAGGGCGGGGATTTACCTAATAAAGACTTATAGATGACCTGGAGCCAGTGGGTTTGGCGACGAATGTATAGTGAAGGCCAGCCAACGAGAGCATACAGGTCGCAGTGGTGGGTAGTGTAAGGGGCTTTGGTGACAAAACGGATGGCACTATGATAGACTACATCCAATTTGCTAAGTAGAGTGTTGGAGGCTAGTTTGTAAATGACATCGCCAAAATCAAGGATCGGTAGGATAGTCAGTTTTACAAGGGCATGTTTGGCAGCATGAGTGAAGGAGGCTCTGTTGCGAAATAGGAAGCCAATTCTGGATTTAATTTTGGATTGGAGATGGTTGATGTGAGTCTGGAAGTTGAGTTTATAGTCTAACCAGATGCCTAGGTATTTGTAGGTGTCCACGTATTCTAATTCGGATCCGTCGAGAGTAGTGATGATAGTCCGGTGGGCGGGTGCTGGCATTGTTCGATAGAAAAGCATGCACTTAGTTTTACTAGCGTTTAAGAGCAGTTGTAGGCCACGGAAGGAGTGTTGTATGGCATTGAAGCTTGATTGAAGGTTAGTAAACACAGTATCCAAAGAGGGTCCAGTTGTATACAGAATGGTGTCATCTGCGTAGAGATGGATGAGAGAGTCACCAGCAGCGAGAGCAACATCGTTGATATATATAGAGAAAAGGGTTGGCCCAAGAATTGAACCCTGTGGCACCCCCATAGAGACTGCCAGAGGATCGGACAATAGGCCCTCCGATTTGACACACTGAACTCTGTCTGCAAAGTAGTTAGAGAACCAAGCAAGGCAGTCACTTGAGAAACCAAGGCTGTTGAGTCTGCCAATAAGAATGCGGTGATTGACAGAGTCGAAAGCCTTAGCCAGGTCGATGAAAACGGCTGCACAGTACTGTCTTTTATCGATGGCGGTTATGATATCGTTCAGTACCTTGAGCGTAGCTGAGGTGCACCCATGACCAGCTCGGAAACCAGATTGCATAGCAGAGAAGGTACGGTGGGATTCGAAGTGGTCAGTTATCTGTTTGTTAACTTGGCTTTCGAAAACTTTAGAAAGGCAGGGCAGGATGGATATTGGTCTATAACAGTTTGGGTCTAGAGTGTCTCCTCCTTTGAAGAGGGGGATGACCGCGGCAGCTTTCCAATCTCTAGGGATCTCAGACGATACGAAAGAGAGGTTGAACAGGCTAGTGATAGGTGTTGCAACAATTTTGGCTGATAATTTCAGAAAGAGAGGGTCCAGATTATCTAGCCCAGCAGATTTGTAGGGGTCCAGACTTAGCAGCTCTTTCAGAACATCAGCTGTCAGGATTTGGGTGAAGGAGAAGCGGGGGGGGCTTGGGCAAGTAGCTGCCGGGGGTGCAGAGCTGTTGACCGGGGTAGGGGTAGTCAGATGGAAAGCATGGCCAGCCGTAGCAAAATGCTTATTGAAATTTTCAATAATCGTGGATTTATCGGTGGTAACAGTGTTTCCGAGCCTCAGTGCAGTGGGCAACTGGGAGGAGGTGCTCTTATTCTCCATGGACTTTACAGTGTCCCAGAACTTTTTGGAGTTAGTACTACAGGAAGCAAATTTCTGTTTGAAAAAGCTGGCCTTTGCTTTCCTAACTGACTGGGTGTACTTGTTCCTGACTTCCCTGAATAGCTGCATATCGCGGGGGCTATTCGATGCTAATGCAGTGCGCCACAGGATGTTTTTGTGTTGGTCTAGTGCAGTCAAGTCTGGGGTGAACCAAGGGCTATATCTATTCTTAGTTCTACGTTTTTTAAAAGGGGCATGCTTATTTAGGATGGTGAGGAAAGCACTTTTAAAGAACAACCAGGCGTCCTCTACTGACGGGATGAGGTCAATATCCTTCCAGGATACCTGGGCCAGATCGAATAGAAAGGCCTGCTCGCAAAAGTGTTTTAGGGAGCGTTTGACAGTGATAAGGGGTGGTCGTTTGGCCGCTGACCCATTGCGAACACAGGCGATGAGGCAGTGATCACTGAGATCCTGGTTGAAAACAGAGGAGGTGTATTTGGAGGGCAAGTTAGTCAGGATGATATCAATAATGGTACCCATGTTTACGGATTTTGGGTTGTACCTGGTGGGTTCCTTGATAATTTGTGTGAGATTGAGGGCATCTATCTTAGATTGAAAGACAGCCGGGGTGTTAAGCATATCCCAGTTTAAGTCACCTAACAGTACAAACTCTGAAGATAGATGGGGGGCAATCAATTCACATATGGAGTCCAGGGCACAGCTGGGGGCTGAGGGGGGTCTGTAACAGGCGGCAACAGTGAGAGACTTATTTCTGGATAGGTGGATTTTTAAAAGTAGAAGCTCAAACTGTTTGGGCACAGACCTGGACAGTATGACAGAACTCTGCAGGTTATCTCTGCAGTAGATTGCAACTCCACCTCCTTTGGCAGTTCTATCTTGACGGGAAATGTTGTAGTTGGGGATGGAAATTTCCGAATTTTTGGTGGCCTTCCTAAGCCAGGATTCAGACACAGCTAGGACATCCGGGTTGGCGGAGTGTGCTAATGCAGTGAATAAATCAAACTTAGGGAGGAGGCTTCTAATGTTAACATGCATGAAACCAAGGCTTTTACGGTTACAGAAATCAACAAATGAGAGCGCCTGGGGAATAGGTGTAGTACTGGGGGCTACAGGACCTGGGTTTACCTCTACATCACCAGAGGAACAGAGGAGTAATAGAATTAGTATTCGACTAAGGACTTTAAGAACTGGACGTCTAGTACGTTGGGTACATAGAATAAAAGGAGCAGATTTCTGGGCGTGGTGGAATAGATTCAGGGCATAATTTATAGTCAAGGATATAGAAGGGTGTGAGTTCAGTGGAGGTAAACCTAGGCGTTGGGTAATAAAGAGAGAGGTTGCATCTCTGGAGACACCAGTTAAGCCAGATGAAGTCTCCGCATGTGTGGGGGGAGGGACAAAAAAGCTATCAGAGCCCAGTTGAGCAGGACTGGGGGCTTTGCAATGAAGTAAAACAATAATAGCTAACCTAAACAACAACAGACAAGGCATATTGAAATAAGAAAGGGGCAGAACATAAAATAAATAAAATGACAGTTAATTAAGAGGGCTAAGACAACGACGGGTAAAGGCGATGAATGGACAAAGAGGGTCAGTTAGAAAAAAGTGATGTACTACACACAGGACCTGAGGCCTGGTAGTTAAACATAAATAAATACCATAAAACCAAACAGTCCTGCAGGCATCAGCTGTGGAGCTGAACAAGCGTGGGATCCGATGAAAAAGCAAAGTGGTGAGCCGGGGAATCAGTTCAATGGCACGGCGTTCAGAGTGCTAGCTGGCTGGGCTAGCAGATGAATCTTCGGCGGCGTCGCAGAGGAGAACCCTGTTGAGACCACGTCGGACAATTACGTCGGCAATAAATAAATAAATAAATAAAAGTAGGATGTGAGTCACTATAGCAGAATAACACGCATTACAACGTTAGTTTTGTACCATGGACACATTTTGTCTCAGTTGATTTCCTCTTAGTTCTATTGTTTTTTTACAGGATATGAATGATAGCGTTTCTCTCTAGCACAACCATTATGAGAAATTGCTGACCTTTTCATTAGAAATAGATATATGTATAACCACCAGTAGACGCCAGTGAGCTGTTCCTCAGACGGTTTAAATAGCCAAGAGTGGATTCACTACTCACTGAACACAGGTGCGAGATAACGGTCCACACCGCGGCAGGAATTAAACTCGAACGGAGTTCGGTTTGCTTCAATAGATTAAACAGAGATTGAGAATCAAGGACATTTCGTCTATTTAAAGATTCAGACCTTCACTTTTTTCCACTGTTAATTTTTTTGTCTATTTTTGATCAACCCCCATTTTTGTAGTCTTCATTATCAAAAGTGTGTCATCTCATCTGAATACCATGACGAGCTCTGCGGTTCAACTTCTCGGTTATGCTCTTGCTTTGATCGGTCTTGTTGGCTCAATGATTGCCACCACTATGGTGGAGTGGAAAAGGCACTCTTACACAGAGAACACGGTTACATCGAAGGAAACTTACCTGGGGTTGTGGATGTCTTGCACCGTCGACGCCACCAGACACACGATGTGCGTTAATTACAAGTCACTATTTCACCTGCCAGGTAAGTTTTCCTTAGTGTCTGCCATCATCACAACTATTCGTTCACTAGTGGTCACTCACCTTCAGAGCAGGCACAACATAGCTTTATATAATGGTAGCCTACTTGTTGATGTCCTTTTGCAATGAGAAAATATAAGTCTAATAAAACACAATACATTTTGATAATTAAAACTGATGACAGCAACCATTTATTATTACAAATAGTATTTGTTCACACACTGTTCAAGTGTCTTTTCTTTTTCTTAGTAAGTTTCACACTGACTCATGACTTTGATATGGATGTGTTCAATGTAGCCATATTCAATGTTAGTGTATGTTTGACTGAGTGTTGAGAGTATGGGTTGGCCTCTGACATTTACCGTGTGTGTGTGTGTGTGTGTGTGTGTGTGTGTGTGCGTGTGCGTGTAGCGGAGATTCTGACCACCCGAGTGGTGATGATCCTCAGTGTGCTGTTGTCAGCCGTTGGGGTGCTGGTAGCCACGCTGGGGATGAGATGCACCCGATGCCTGGAGGAGGATGAAAAGGAGAAGGAAAGAGTAGCCATTGTTGGAGGATTCCTCTTCATCATCGCAGGTACAGTTGGATCCTTTATCATATCAGTAATGAAAGTTTTTTTTTTTTATCGATATAGCTCTGAACAGTAAATGCTACGTTGTGAAATGCCGAAAATGCTCCCTTCTGACATTACATAACTCTGTGCTTTACCGTACAGCTCTGTTACATAGCCCAAAATGGTTGAGCGGGTTGAGTGGCAGAAGCTGATAATGAAATAGTGTGCGATAAGATGTTTTAATATTGTTTTCTCTGTAGGTGTTCTGGCCTTATCGGTAACCTCCTGGTTTGCCAACGCCATCATCCAGTCCTTTGAATTCTCAGACTCACCTACCTCCTTACATAACAGGTACTGTCCAGTAGCACAGTATCAGAATCATCCACAGCTGTATGTGTTAATAATTTTAATAGTCTTTAGACTGAGCCCTATGAATGCACTTCTTTTGACCAAGGACCCATAGGGCGGCTCTAGTCAAAAGAAGGGCACAGAATACGGTGCCATTTGGGATGCAAGCTAAGAAACCACACCTGGCTGTGGTGCAATTTATATCAAATTGTTATTTAGAATTTGAATTCTGTGTTTTGCGGCCGATGTGGACTACATTCTGTGGTGTTGACTGGGTGCGTTTCTTGTGTTTCTTGTTTTTAAACCGACAGGTTTGAGTTTGGCAATGCTGTGCTGGTGAGCTGGGGTGCAGGCATGTGCTCTGTGGTGGGTGGATCTCTCTTGGGCTGCAGGTGTCTGCAGAGTTGTCCCCAGGGCTCACGCTCAGTCTCATCCTTCACTCAACCCAAAGTAGTCCCTGGCACCAGGCCCGGCACCCACTATGTTTAAAGGGCCACACTATGCCTAGAGGAAGCCCTAGGAGGCTCAATTAGTTGCCTACTACTCAAACTGAAGAACTACAGTAGAGAAGAATACTTGTAATTACTGAAGTCCTCTACTGTGGGTGACTCCTCTTCATTATGATTGTGAGGGTTCGTTTGGGTGGTCTGTATGCTCCATGAAAGTATTTTTCTAATGAATTGTATTTGGATGTGTGAAGATGGTGGGCTGTGGTCATGATGGCTAACACCTGCCATATCTCAGTTTTTTCTTTTTTTTGCACTATAGGAATTTTCAAATATCGCCAATATAGCTATCATTTCATGATGTACTAATCATAGTGTACAATGCTGTAGGGTTGTAACATTTCTAGAACTTTCTCAAAATGTACAGGAGGGCTTAAGCAGGAAATTGGGAATCCCCCAACCAGGGCTTCTGGGAAACCTAGGAATTTGGGGAATGTTACTGGAACTTTGCAACTCTAGTGCAGAGTAAGCCTAAATATCAGCTTGATTGTACTGTGCCTGATTGTGTTCTGTTGGGGCCAACAGTTTAGAATACACATTCCATTGAATGATTTTCATTTTTTACCAAGGGAAAGTTTTGGTTTGGACATGCAGATGTGCTTACGGTTGGTTGACCTACGGCACAGATTGCACATTACAAGCACCTTTCTTTTCGATTTGTAAATGTGAAATGTACACTTTAGAGTGTACTGTAATGCAATATTCCCTTAATTTAGTACTTGATCATGTGTTATATACGGTAAACTCATCATAAATCTACTGTATTATTATCAAGATGAATTTGCATAAAGATACTTCATTAGATAAACATACTACTACATGTGTGTAATATTTTTTTACTGCCTTCAAATTATGATCTTTTTTTACATTCACTCTTAAATTTCTTCTTGTTGATTCTTTCAGGTTTTTATGACATACAGGTTTTTATGACCCCCCCCCCCACACACACACAATTCCTTTCACACACACATCACACAATGATAAGATTATTTGCTGGACACAAACTAGGTGTTAGACTGCTCTTGTATTGTAAAACGAACCAATAGACATGACATAATTTGTGTATGTTGTCTGTGGGTGTATTCTTTCCATAAACTGAACGAGTGGATGGTTCTTCTGTCTGACTTGTTCTGTTATGTTGTTTTGCTCTACATGAAGGTCCTATATATATTTCTCCTTGTAAGATTTATGACATACTTTAAAAGGCCTATTAAAATGCCAGGTTATTTCATACGTCTTAATGTTGCCAGGAGGAACCTAATAATGGATTAGAGGAGCCTAACGTTTCTCATTATAGTCCAAGGACCTTACATGTTCTGTTTGAAGGCAAATTGGCTCTGGAAGCCAAAACAGCCAAATACTCCATCTAAACGTGAATCGATTCTCAATTGCATTACAGTTTTAGAAACATACAGTACCAGTCAATAGTTTGGACACACCTACTCATTCAAGGGTTTTTCATTATTGTAGAATAATAGTGAAGACATCAAAACTATGAACTAACACGTATGGAATTATGTAGTAACCAAAATATATTTTAGGTTGTTCAAAATATCCACCCTTTGCCTTGGTGACAGCTTTGCACACTCTTGACATTCTCTCAACCAGCTTCACCTGGAATGATTTTTGACCATGAAGGCCTGATTCAGGCAGTCTCTTCTGAACAGTTGATGTTGAGATGTGTCTGTTACTTGAACTCTGTGAAGCATTTATTTGGGCTGCAATCTGAGGTGCAGTTAACTCTAATGAACTTACCCTCTGCAGCAGAGGGAACTCTGGGACTTATTTTCTTGTGGCGGTCTTCAAATCATGTTCTTTTTTCTTTCACTCTTGCATTTCTTCTCTTCAATTCTATCAGGTTTTTATGACATCCTACCAAAATATGGCCATGTGGGAACCCTAACCTTATAAACGGGTGTATCAATGTACTACATTCTTGTCCATTTGTTCATGAAAAGTATTGTTAGTAGTCTCATTTAACTTGACTACCCGGAAAGACCCAAGTACAGTTTAGGGATTTCAGTGGGTTTAGTCAATTTGTTTACAATGCCAAAAATATCCCATTCTAGATGACAACTAATTCCATCCAGTGTGCTAGTATATTATGAAATCAGAATAATTAGTAGGCAGTTGGTTAGCTCTCGTTTCCCTTCAAACACTGTTCTTCCACATACAGTACAATGATCTGAAATGATATAGGAGACACCGGCACTGTGTTTTTGCTCTGGTCTGGTTGGTCTGTGATAGGGTCAAGGTAAGGACCACAGGCAGGCTTCAGTAAGGATCCTATTAGTAGTGATGTGTGTAGGATCCAAAGTAGAGAAGCCAGGGGAGTGGAGTTGATAGGAACATCTCCTGTTGACGCTCACTATAAATCAGTGTACATAAGATAGAACCCAGTTCACCCATATCTCTCTAATTAAACCTAGCTAGTGTATAATGAAACATGATGTAATGCATTAGTCAAAATCTGACACCAGTGTGGGTTTTGTGGCAAGGCCAACATTTGTTTAAAAGGAAGTCAAAAGTGTTAAGGTTTTTGGATTTCATAGTCAACAAAATGCTATTCCAATATGAATGCTTTTGTGAAACCTTTCAATTAAGTAATACTCTGTAATGACTAATAGAGTTGGAAACGTGTTCAAACTACCCCAAATACAGTATTCTAGTAAAAATCGAAAAACATTTGAATTAATAAAATACCACCTACGCAGAAACACTTATGTTGTTGTGGTCTTTTTGGGAGACCCCATCTACTTTCTTAATATTTTTTACAGTATTCCAGTCACTCAGGATATCCCGTGTATTTTCATCCGCTTCCCACTGCCTGGAAGGTCAACATTTCACTGGCAGCTGTGTAATGTTATTACACTAGGTTGGCTGGCTAGATAGGCAATTCTTTAGAAAGATTGGAATTACAGTAACTCCAGCCTCACCACAGTTTCATTGTTAGATGGGCTGTGTGGGAGTAGGGCACAGGCCTAAGACATAACACGTTCACTAGTATTACTACTGTGTACCTAGTAACAAAACAAACAGCAGTGAGGCTGGGGAAATGGCCACCTATTCAGAACGGATGGGTAGCACGCTCCCAAGGGACCCATAGCAAGTCTAGAATTAGCATATCTAGGTCCGAGAATTGTCCAGAGATTTGTCCAGACCTCAACCTTTGACCTAGAAGCAAGGATAGAACAAGATTATGTCAGAGAGGAAGAGGAGAGGTGGTGGTATGCATAGGAAATAACGGTTCTGTGTAGTCCATTCAGTTATTTTAATATTAGAGCCATCCAGGCTTAGCGATATATACTGTACATGCATGTATGTTCAATATCAATGGTTGACATAATAATTGATCTCTCCATGGGTCCAGGTCCATCCATACTGGATAAACACTATAATAATGCTCTGGGAGAATTTTGAAGTTTGTCACAACATCCTTACTGATTAAAACACTGATACTAGATACTAAAGGCTCTCAGTGCTGATCAAAATGTGATGTTGGGTGGAGTAGGGTTAAGCGTTGGACTAATACCTGAAAGGTTGTTAGTTCAAATCCCAGGGTGAGCCAACTACATCAGTCGATGTGCCCTTGAGCAAGGCACTTAACACTAATTTGCTCCAGGGGCTGACCCTGTAGGTAGGCTGTCATTGTAAATATGAATTTGTTCTTAACTGACTTGCCTAGTTAAATAAAGGTTAAATAAGATAAAATAAATATATACAAAAATTATCCTAAGTGTTGATGACCACACCCTTTGTACCAAGCAGAGCCGGGCGGCCCTATACGCTCAATACGCAAGTTGCGTAGGGCCCCGCAAATTATGCAAGGGCCCCGCCTCCCCCTCGTGTCAAAGCGGTTATCAATGTTTACAACTTCGATGAGAGGATGAAGCGG
This sequence comes from Thymallus thymallus, assembly GCA_023634145.1. Taxonomy (NCBI): domain Eukaryota; kingdom Metazoa; phylum Chordata; class Actinopteri; order Salmoniformes; family Salmonidae; genus Thymallus; species Thymallus thymallus. Next base: position 6,652,081 of record CM042414.1, read on the forward strand.
AACTATGAGAATGAATTGCGAGAACAGCAATCAGGTAAAGTTGTGTTCTCTCCTCTCCAAGTTTGATGTCAGCAAATAACAGTAATGATAAGTTGATGTGCTAGCTTGCAGTGCATCTCTCTCTAGTCTGTCTGTCTTGCTAACCAAGCTGGGCAGTGCATCTCTTGGTCTGTCTATGTCTTGCTTGCTTGCCAGCCACTTCCAGGGCTGTGTTCTGTGACTTTGTGCCTGACAAAAATGAGAGTGAAATACAACTATTTATTACGTTTGATAAACAACAACGGGCAACGGGGGGGGGGGGGGGGATCAATAGTTTATAAATAACTGGATTCATTTTTATCACAAGTACATACAGGCATCTGCTAAAATTTATTAACACCAACATAAAGTGTCTTAAAGGGTATTGTGCCACTACAAGCTGCCAGAACAGCTTCATTGCGCCTTGGCATAGATTCTACAAATGGACCTAAACCATGCCTGGAAAATGCACTCCACACCATAACATATACTTTGTACTCCGTGTTTAGTGTATTTATATTTATATTATATTATATATATATATATATATATATATACAGTGGGGAGAACAAGTATTTGATACACTGCCAATTTTGCAGGTTTTCCCACTTACAAAGCATGTAGAAGTTTGTAATTTTTATCATAGGTACTCTTCAACTGTGAGTGACGGAATCTAAAACAAAAATCGAGGAAATCACATTGTATGATTTTTAAGTAATTAATTTGCATTTTATTGCATGACATAAGTATTTGATCACCTACCAACCAGTAAGAATTCCGGCTCTCACAGACCTGTTAGTTTTTCTTTAAGAAGCCCTCCTGTTCTCCACTCATTACCTGTATTAACTGCACCTGTTTGAACTCGTTACCTGTATAAAAGACACCTGTCCAAACACTCAATCAAACAGACTCCAACCTCTCCACAATGGCCAAGGCCAGAGAGCTGTGTAAGGACATCAGGGATAAAATTGTAGAATGAGTAGGTATGTCCAAACTTTTGACTAGTACTGTGTATATATATATATATATATATATATAAATGGCACCCTATTTCCTATAGAATATAGTGCACTATGTAGGGAATAGGGTGCCATTTGGGACATATACTATTTGAGCCTAGTGTAGGGGTTAATTATTAAAGAGAGATGCAGTCAGTTTGGCTCCATGGCACACACCAAAACTTTGAATAGACATCACAGTGACATCGTAAATCTTGTCCCTTTACCAAAACATGCTTTCTGCCACTGAGCTCAGAGTTGCCGCCTTTTGAAACGTATCCAAATAATGACTTACATTTTGTTGACTGGAGGAGAGTAATATGATGCTTTGCTGATTGTTGTTGATTCTCATGTCTAGCGTCATATAATACCTGTATTGAAGGGTCTGTATTGGTTAGACACATTATGGTTCACCACAGTGCCAAACATTGACAGATGTGTCTACAGAGTTATTGGTAATGTACTGAGAAGGTTAACTGTATTGCAAAGATGATCTAATTGCTGGCTTACTAAACCGATCTAAACCGATGTAGACGGTGGGGTGGGGTGGGACATACTTTTCACTTTTTTAAAGCATTGAGTGCCCTCTATGGGGGCAATAACAGCATTTATCCCTTCAGCAACAGTTGGGTTAGCTGGAAGGTCGAGGATTGTATTGCATTGGCTGCAATTGTATCCATGAATTAGCAAATCATCCATAGAGTATTCCATAGGTAAGAATTTTACGGATCACTTGACAGATCACCAATGGATTAAGGAATTGCCAACACGTGTAGCATGGGACGGTTAACATCACAATCCTTATGGCTCATATTGTGGTATGGATATAGTTATTCCCCCCCCCCATACAAAACATGGTTGCATTGATTCATAGATACTGTATGTTGTCTTGCTGTTGAAAGGAATAAAGCAGGATTCCCCAACTGGTGGCCAGCGGGGCGGGTGATTTTAAATGGCCTCCCCATACCCCCCAAATTCTGAGCCAAATAAATGTATTGTTGGACATAAAAGACTGTAAAAACAAAACCCTGGAATAAAGTATTGTTGATATACAGGTAACTGCCAAAATAAAGGAAATACCGACATAAAGTGTCTTAAAATGGCGTTGGGCCACCACGAGCCGCCAGAACAGCTTCAATGCACCATGGCATAGATTTTCAGTGTCTGGAAGACTTCTATGATAATCTCCATCATTTGGTGTTTTTCTGATGGTGGTGGAAGACGCTGTCTCAGGCACTGCGCCAGAATCTCCCATAAGTGTTCAATTGGGTTGAGATGTGGTGACTGAGACACACACACGCACACACACACACACACACACACACACACACAGTTTTGTATTGCTATTCTTGTGAGGACCAAATAATTGATTCCCATCCAAAATCCTATTTTCCCTAACTCCTAATCCTAAATCTAACCCTAATCCTAGCCCTAACCTAACCTTAACCTAACCCTAAACCTAACTGTAACCCCTAACCCTAAGCCTAATTGTAACCCTAAGCCTAATTGTAACCCTAATTGTAATCCTAACACTAAACCTAACCATAACCCCTAACCTTAAACCTAATTCTAACCCTAATTGTAACCCTAAACCTAACTGTAACCCTTAACCTTAAACCTAATTCTAATCCTAACTGTAACCCTAACCGTAACCCTAACCCCTAACCTTAAACCTAATTGTAACCCTAACCCTAATTGTAACCCTAACCCTAATTGTAACCCTAACCCTCAAATGTCACTAATTGTCCTTGTTTTACTATCATTGTGAGGACTTCTGGTCCCCACAAGGATAGTTAATCAAAGAAAAACAAACACACATACACATAACCCTTTAAACCCCTATGCTCCTTTGAGACCCCTCTTTCAAAGTCACTGAGATATCTTCTTCTAGCCATGGTAACCAAAATAATGGGCAACTGAGTATTTGTATACATGACCCTAAGCATGTTAATTATATAATTAATTCAGGAACCATACCTGCGTCGAAGCACCTGATTTCAATGTATGTTTTATCCCTCATTTACTTGTTTTCTTTATTTTGGCAGTTACCCGTATATTCCCATGGGGACAAGTAATGAAGCTCTGCAGAAAGTACTAGAAAGAGTATTGGGACCTGCAGGGGGAGACAATGTACGGTGATTGAACATTTTCAGAGCGGGTTACTAGAGTTGTTCTGAGGTACCGTGGCGTTGTTCCATTCTAGCCATCCTTCGATCTCAGAGATCACAGAAAATGTTTGGTTAAAATAAAACAAGGAATGAAAAAAGCCCCATTTAACATTGTGTTGTCAAAATGGTGTATTTGTAGGAAAATGTAGACTAGAAGGTAGTCCTGGAGTACTATAAAACTGAACTGTATAGATGTATATGTTGACACATTAAACAGGTTACATCCAGAAAGGATGTATAATTGTTGTTGTGAAGTAGCCTATAGATCTAGTCGGATTGTTGCTATGATTAAATAGTTATTTAATGTGGTGCCACCGGGCAAATCAAAGTCTATTAACTTTACAATTGTGTCTAATGACACTGCTAATGTCGTAATAACGGTGATCGCAGAGGGGTCGGAGTTAGTGGAGTGAGAGTGGGGGGTCATTACAGAAAATGTGTCCTTGACCATGGGAACATCTACCAAAGGACGCATTGAATGGAAATCAAACCCCTTTCAACTCTTAGACTACCACGTGACCATCACATCTTCTATCTGGACTCCGCAAGCCGCCCTGGTAATTTTATCACAAGACTGAGGAGCTTGTGCAAACTGGTGCGCGTCAGTAGTGTCCCACCAACGACAACTAACGCCGAAGATGGATGTTGTGAATTTTTCCATTGGTAGTATCTTGTCGATTGTCCTTCAAGCGCTCTTGTTGTCTTCTTCATATGGTTCGTTGGAGCCCTACGACCTTTTATACAACAATGCCGTCGAAGCCTTTTACAGAAGTGACTATAAAGATGTGGTGCGATACATGGAGGGAGCGCTCAGCAGCTACGCAGAAGTCCGCCAGACTAAAGTCCGATGTCGGCTGAGATGCCAGGACCAGCACCCGTTTGATTCCTCCTCCTTAGACCTGCAGTTATTTGACGTGGTTCTCCGAAGATCCAATTGTCAGAACGAGTGCATTGAAGAGAAAGTTGGAACACAGTCCATGCACAAAGTCAGTGAGGATGTCATCCAGGATTTCCACAGACGAATCCCGTACAACTATCTTCAGTTGGCTTATCAGAAGGTAAGATATATATATATTTTTTGTAAATCTCACCAACAACTTTTGATTAAGATATTTATTATATTAGTTATCTTTATTAGGCTACAGTGCATCATTCGCTGTCCTACACAGGCTACTGCAATAAACTCGTGCGTAGCTGGATTTGAACCCAGCTGTTGCTGCTGCTGAGCAACGTGACGCCGCCTCAACCCGGCGATACAGTGTTGCCCTTTCAGAAAATATACAATGTTACGCTCAGGTATATCTGATATATCCTACTGTATCATTTTTGTGACTTGAGTGAAACTTTGTTTTTGTATTTCAGCCTTGTTCTCTTTCTCCAGCCCTGTTGTCTCCAATTACTGGCGTAACTATAACACATAACGGGCTATTGTAGCGCAGGTTCGACACAGAGAGGAATTTCCATCAGTTATATGAAGTATCCTCACAAAACGTGCTATTTCTCTAAAGTAAACACGATTTTCTCACACTCGTACATTCATAGTAGGCCTACACACACCGCAGGCTATGGAATTGGACCGTTTAGTAATAGCCCATCCCCCACTCTGTCTCTGCCTGCACCCATTCATAAAGTTGTCCAGACAATGCCTTTACCATTGAATCGAAACAGGTACACACATCTCAGAGAATTTCATGCTTCGTTTTTTTATGGCTGAATGGTTTACCTGTTTCATGCCAACAGCTGGCTGCAGAAGTGTGTGTGTGTGTGTGTGTGTGTGTGTGTGTGTGTGTTTGCTTTGGCTGCCAGTTACTCCTCGATTACCAACCAGCCCGTTCCCCATAAACTACTACACTGGTACCTGATTACATGGTGGTCCCCCTCAAATCCAGATCTGACATTGGACTGTCTAAAAACACAAACATGTATATGCCTAACAACATCTCAAAACGAGTCAATTATTACAATCTCCGAATCACCAACAACATCAGATACACTTCCATTGTGTGGTCAGTTGATTGTGAAATAATGAATACAGAAAGTACCCTCAAGTAAACAGTCATCATCGCAACCATACATTGTATTTAATAGCCTATAGCCTACATTTACACAGAGATCAACCCTTTCCCCGGAGCACTTAGCTTTGGCTGTGGGAACAATGAGAAGATCTATTTGAACTGTGAACAAAATCTCAAGTGCCTGTTCACCTCCCCTTTGACACCTAGAACCGCTAAAACAGTATTTTTGACTGCTCATGGTTTTAGTCTTTTCCCCCTCCGTCCTTGACTTTTCCTAAATAACTCTATATAATTCACTGTCCTTGTTAGAATCTTAATATCACACACAGAACTGGAGTTATAACCAGTTTTGAGGGCATGTTAATTTTTTTAAACAATGTTTTCCCGTTTGTCTCCTTTTCTGGCTCCGCCGATCTGATAATCACCCCGATAATTGAAACTGAACTTAAACTAATTTCACACATATAACAGCAGATTAAATAAATTAAGAAATAAGGGGGAGAAAGGGGGAGAATGGGTGCGTTGAGCGAGGGGAAGCTAACAATGCTGATTGTTGCTATGACGATGCTGATTGTTGCTATGATGGGGCAAACAATGCATCATTTTGTAAGCACCAATTGTGTATGAAGAACAGGGTAGGCCATTTATTGTGTTGATCCATTCTAATTATAGTCTTAAAATGGTATGTACCCTATATCAGTCCACTGAATGAACAGTAGTCTACTCTGGCCTACTTGGAGTAGGCTACACAGTGAGAGCATGCGTAATTGTATCTGGGAAAATATCCACATCTGGCAGCAGGTGAGCGAGTGTTGGAGAATGTGGAACCTTGTGTTGGCAAGGGGAGAAATGTCACCATGGACAATTTCTTCACTTCACTGTCATTGGACAAGTTGCTTGCAAAGAAAACAAGTCACATGGTGGTGGTGGTGTGGGGGTGTTGTCGAGCGTGGGGGCACGTGGTGTGGGGGGTGTTGTCGAGCTTGGGGGCACATGGGGGTGGTGTGGGGGTGTTGTCGAGTGTGGGGGCACATGGGGGTGTTTGTGAAAATAAACAACATTACTCTACTATTTAACATTCCAGCCTCGCACTCCCACCTCTGGCATAATGACCCCTTTTGGCCTGGCAGCAGAAGGGCCCACAGACACCAACACAGACGCCAACTGTTCTACCCTAGTCAGACTGGTGCGTGTTCCCAATTCTCCCACCATTTAGCCAGGCAAATATTTCATTTTCCAGTTGTTTGCTTTGCTAAAAGGAGAGACACGCCAGGCTTGTGCAGGAGGTAAAGGGAGACACTTGTACAGCCCGTTGGCCTGACCCAGGTAGCTCCCAGTAGTAGCTGGAGGTTGGCCAGAGCTGGCTCCACAGCCTAAAGCCACAGCAGGATCAAAGGCCCTCAGCGACCCCTGGACTCCCAGGACCTGGGCTCCATCGGCCCCTGGGCTAGGTGCTTATCTCCAACGCATCCTGGGGAGGGCGACAGGTAGGCCACTGAGGGATGTTTGAAATGGTGTGAACCAGAGATTCTAACCACGTACTGTCCATAAGGCGCTGTAGGTGCTGTTTGAAATGAAAGAGAAGGTAGTTTGAAAAAAAACAGGGTTGCCTCTCTTTAATGACTTGTTTCCCTTGTTTTTAAGTTTTGTTTGTGGCTAGGAAAGTTATTGTATTAGTGTTAACCATCGCAGCAGAAATCGGGACTCATCAGACCAGGCAACGTTTTTCCAATCTTCTATTGTCCAATTTTGGTGGGCCTGTGCGAATTGTAGCCTCAGTTTCCTGTTTATGCTTAGCTGACAGGAGTGGCACCCGGTGTGGTCTTCTGCTGCTGTAGGCCATCTGCTTCAAGGTTCGATGTGTTGTGTGTTCAGAGATGATCTCCTGCATACCTTGGTTGTAACGAGTGGTTATTTGAGAACTGTTGCTTTTCTATCAGCTCGAACCAGTCTGGCCATTCTCCTCTGACCTCTGCCATCAACAAGGCATTTTCTCCCAGAGAACTGCCGCTCACTGGATATTTTCTCATTTTCGGACCAAATCCCAGTAGATCAGCACTTTCTGAAATACTCAAACCAGCCCGTCTGGCACCAACAACCATGCCACGTTCAAAGTCACTTAAATCACCTTTCTTCCCTATTCTGATGATTGGTTTGAACTTCAGCAGATCATCTTGACCATGTCTACGTGCCTAAATGCATTGAGTTTCTGCCACGTGATTGGCTGATTTAGATAATTGCGTTAACGAGCAGTTGAAAAGTTGTACCAAATGAAGTGATATGACTAGCGTGAGAGGTTATATACGGCTCTAAATAGGGCCAGATGGCCCAACTGTTTGATTTATAATTCATTCATTTGACATATGAGGATAGTCTGCCTTCGCAAATTCTGTCTGGCCCACCATATGACACATTGGACTTCACGTCGCTCGGTATCTCATTGTAGATAAACTGATTTCCCATTGTCACTTTGTTTGGGACACTACCCCCTCCTTCTCCCAGCGTGACTTTGAGTGACACTACCCTAGGTCACCACACTGTCTGGATCCTGCTGTTGTTGGAGCCACAGTGTTCCACAGTATTTACTTTATGTTCCTGTATGTATCTTTTATTATTCCTGTTGCATTGTCGAGAAGGAACCTGCCAGTAAGCATTTTGTTGAACGGTGTATCCCGTACATACGACTAATAAACCTTGAAACCCTGCTCTCTCTCGCCAAAGTGCCTCGTTTATCACCAGTCTTTTGCTCAAGGCTCTACACCCATGAGCACTCCATGTACTTGTTTTTCCACTGTGAATGATGATTTGATATCAACTCAGCAGGCTACCAGTTGTTGTTCGGCTCCGACCCTCTCCTACTTAGAGCTCCTCTGAAATTAAGACCTGGACTGGATTTCTGTGGACCTGAAACCCCTGCCTTGATCAGTGTTTTTTTTTTTTTTTTTCGTTTTTTTTTTGTTCGTTAAGAACCCATTCTTATTTACAATGATGGCCTCCCCTAACCCGGACGATGCTGGGCCAATTGTACGCCCTGCTATGGGACTCCCGATCACGGCCGGTTGTGATACAGCCCGGGTTCGAACCAGGGTCTGTAGTGACGCCTCTAGCACTAAGATGCAGTGCCTTAGACTGCTGTGCCACTCAGGAGCCCATTTGGGATGCGTGTAAAGGTGTTAAGGTTTGTGACCCTAACCAATTACAAGGACTCATTTTCCACCACGCAACAGTGTAGTGATCATCATGGCATCTGTCTCCTTGAAAGCACCTTTGTCACGCCTTAGCCGACCATAGACGACCATAGACGACCATAGACGACCTTAGCCAATCTTAGCTAACCAATAAGAGAAGGAAAAGGAGTAGTAGATGTTTCCAGTTTGGGATCCCCACACCAAATGGAACCCCTGCTAGGAGGGATCCCCACATCAAATGGAACCCCTGCTAGGAGGGATCCCCACATCAAATGGAACCCCTGCTAGGAGGGATCCCCACATCAAATGGAACCCCTGCTAGGAGGGATCCCCACATCAAATGGAACCCCTGCTAGGAGGGATCCCCACATCAAATGGAACCCCAGCTAGGAGGGATCCCCACATCAAATGGAACCCCAGCTAGGAGGGATCCGCACACCAAATGGAACCCCAGCTAGGAGGGATCCGCACACCAAATGGAACCCCAGCTAGGAGGGATCCCCACATCAAATGGAAGCCCTGCTAGGAGGGATCCCCACACCAAATGGAACCCCAGCTACAGTGCCTTGCAAAAGTTCCTCCCCCTTGTTGCATTACAACCTGTAATTTAAATTTATATTTATTTGGATTTCATGTAATGGACATACACAAAATAGTCCAAATAGGTGAAGTGAAATTAAAAAAACGTGTTAATTGTTTTTAATAAAAAACGGAAAAGCATTTATATCCACCCCCTTTGATATGAAGCCCCTAAATACGATCTGGTGCAACCAATTACCTTCAGAAGTCACATAATTAGTTAAATAAAGTTAATCTGTGTGCAATCTTAAGTGTCACATGATCTGTCACATGATCTCAGTGTATATATACACCTGTTCTGAAAGGCCCCAGAGTCTGCAACACCACTAAGCAAGGAGGACCATCAAGCAAGTGGCACCATGAAGACCAAGGAGCTCTCCAAACAGGTCAGGGACAAAGTTGTGGAGATGTACAGAAGTACAGATCCCAGTGCCCAAGAAGGCGCACCCCACTGTCCTGAATGACTTCAGACCTGTAGCACTAACATCCCACATCATGAAGACCCTGGAAAGGTTAGTCCTCGCTCACCTCAGACCCCTGGTGTGTACATCACTGGACCCCCTGCATCGGGTGGATGATGCAATTTGTGCGACTACAGAGCTGTGTGTCAGAACAGGCAGTGAGCAACACAGGGCCCCCCCAGGGAACGGTCCTGTCCCCCTTCCTGTTCACCCTCTACACCTCGAACTTCAGATATAACTCTGAAACATGCCACCTACAGAAGTTCTCGGATGACTCCGCAATTGTAGGGTGCATCAGGGGTGGGCAGGAGGAGGAGTACAGGAGAATAATCAATGACTTTGTGAGCAGAACTACCTTCAGCTCAACTTCAGCAAAACAAAGGAGATGGTGGTGGACTTCAGGAGAACCAAGGCCCAACTGACTGCAGTCCCTATGCAGGGGATGGATGTGGAAATGGTTGGGTCATACAAGTTCCTGGACAACAGGCTGGAATGGGCTGGTAACACCGGGGCTCTGTACAAAAAGGGCCTGAGCCGACTCTACTTTCTGAGGAGGCTCAGGTCCTTCAACGTGTGCAGTAAACTACTGCATACCTTCTACCAGTCTGTGGTGGCCAGTGCCATCTTTTTTGGAATGCTGGGGCGCCAACATAAAAGCCGGTGATGCTTCTCGGGTAAATAAGCTGATCAGGAAGGCTAGCTCTGTTCTGGGGATTAGCCTTGACACTCTAGAGGAGGTGGCGGAGAGACGGATCCTGGCCAAACTGCTGGCCATCATGGACAACGTCACCCACCCTCTGCATGCCATGGTTATGACGCAGAGGAGCACCTTCAGACCCAGACTGATCCCATCACGGTGTGCCAGAGAGCGCTACAGGAGGTCCTTCCTGCCGGCGGCTATTAGACTATTTAATGCCTCACCGGGGTGCCGTGCCGTCGGCAACATAGACCTGGAACTGTTGTGGTGTCAGGACCTAGTTTAACAATTATGCATCCATCCGTGAGTAACTCTGGTCTGTAATCCCCCATTCACTCAGGACTTATTTATTCATTCAGGTCTGTATATACATATTCATGTACAGTTGTTATATCATATCACGTGAAATATTGTAAGTAATTCTTGGACTGAACTTACGTAGTCATTCACTCAGGAATGCATTTTAGTATCCTGTCAGTTGTATCTTTTTTCATTGCTTTTAGTATATCGAATGTGCAATACGTGCATTGATCTGTAATTAAACCCTGCGCACTAAGGACTGTATTTTAAGGGAATTACTATTATTACCCTAAATTATATCATACATACATTTTAGCTATTTAAGTATCTCTTCTTGTCATTTACCTGTACAGTTAATGTAACCATACATTTACAGGTAAGTGAACATTTGCAACTGTATATTTACCTGTACAGTTAATTTAACCATGCAAAATATTCACTTACCTTTTCATTTAACCAGACTGTATATTAAGTAAACTATTACCCTCACTTATATCATACACACTTTTAGCTATTTAAGTATTTCTCTGCCATCGACCTGTATAGTTAACCATGCAGATATTCCTTATTTATCTATATCAACTTGCAATATTTTTTACCTTTTTTTTAAATGATTTTTTACCTAACAATCTGTAACAATGTATAGTGTACATATTCAGCCATCCACCCATTTTTGCACTCCAGACTTCTTGTATTTTTATACTTTTTCATACTGCCGCTCTATGTATCGTGTATCTGTCTTTTGTGTATTTTTGTTCTGGCATTTTGCACCTGCCCTGTGTTTTTTCGTAGCTGCTTGACGAAGAAATTTCCCCTCTGGGATCAATAAAGTTAACTAATCTTATCTATCTATCTGGGGTTATAAAAAATATCAAACTTTGAGCACCATTAAATCCATTATTAAAAAATTTAAAGAATATGGCACAACAACAAACCTGCCAAGAGAGGGCCGCCCACCAAAACTCATGATCCAGGCAAGGAGGGCATTAATCAGAGGGGCAACAAAGAGATTGAAGATAACCCTGAAGGAGCTGCAAAGCTCCACAGCGGAGATTGGAGTATCTGTCCATAGGACCACTTTAAGCCGCACACTCCACAGAGCTGGGCTTTACGGAAGAGTGGCAAGAAAAAAGTAAACACTCACCAAACATATGGAAGAAGGTATTCTGGTCAGATGAGACTAAAATTGAGCTTTTTGATCATCAAGGAAAACGCTATGTCTGGCGCAAACCCAGCACCTCTCATCACCCCAAGAACACCATGTTTTTCATCGGAAGGGACTGGGAAACTGGTCAGAATTTGAAGGAATGATGGATGGCGCTAAATACTGGGAAATTATTGAGGGAAACCTGTTTGTCTTCCAAAGATTTGAGACTGGGACGGAGGTTCACCTTCCAGCAGGACAATGACCCTAAGCATACTGCTAAAGCAACACTTGAGTGGTGTAAGGGGAAACATATTTAAATGTCTAGGAATGGCCTAGTCAAAGCCCAGACTTCAATCCAATTGAGAATCTGTGGTATGACTTAAAGATTGCTGTACATCAGCAGAACCAATCCAACTTGAAGGAGCTGGAGCAGTTTTGCCTTGAAGAATGGGCAAAAATCCCAGTGGCTAGATGTGCCAAGCTTATAGAGACATACCCCAAGAGACTTGCAGCTGTAATTGTTGCAAAAGGTGGCTCTACAAAGTATTGACTTTGGGGGGGTGAATTGTTATGCACGCACAAGTTCTTTTTTTTTTTTTTTGTATTATTTCTTGTTTGTTTCACAATGAAAAATATTTTGCATCTTCAAAGTGGTAGGCATGTTGTGTAAATCAAATGAAACAAAGTCAATTTTAATTCCAGGTTGTAAGGCAACAAAATAGGAAAAATGCCAAGGGGGGTGAATACTTTCGCAAGCCACTGTAAGAGGTATTCCCACACCAAATGGAACCCCAGCTAGGAAGGTTGGAGTTGGAAGCTGGGGTTTTTCGAGTGGAAAAATATTAAACAAATTATCTCCTCCGCATTTCTATTACACAATGTGCTAGAGCAGTATCTGGCATGGGGAGAGCAGATCCTGGGATTCTATTACACAATGTGCTAGAGCAGTATCTGGCATGGGGAGAGCAGATCCTGGGATTCTATTACACCAGGGGTGCCGACACCTTTTAGGCTTGCGAGCTACTTACATTAAAAAATGCTAAACATACTGTGGGGAGAACAAGTATTTGATACACTGACGATTTTGCAGGTTTTCCTACTTACAAAGCATGTAGAGGTCTGTAATTGTTATCATAGGTACACTTCAACTGTGAGAGACGGAATCTAAATAAAAATCCAGAAAAACACATTGTATGATATTTAAATAATTAATTTGCATTTTATTGCATGACATAAGTATTTGATCACCTACCAACCAGTAAGAATTCTGGCTTTCACAGACCTGTTAGTTTTTCTTTAAGAAGCCCTCCTGTTCTCCACTCATTACCTGTATTAACTGCACCTGTTTGAACTCGTTACCTGTATAAAAGACACCTGTCCACACGCTCAATCAAACAGACTCCAACCTCTCCACAATGGCCAAGACCAGAGAGCTGTGTAAGGACATCAGAGATAAAATTGTAGACCTGCACAAGGCTGGGATGGGCTACAGGACAATAGGCAAACAGCTTGGTGAGAAGGCAACAACTGTTGGCGCAATTATTAGAAAATGGAAGAAGTTCAAGATGACGGTCAATCTCCCTCGGTCTGGGGCACCATGCAAGATCTCACCTCGTGGGGCGTCAATGATCATGAGGAAGGTGAGGGATCAGCCCAGAACTACACGGCAGGACCTGGTCAATGACCTGAAGAGAGCTGGGACCACAGTCTTAAAAAAAACTATTAGTAACACACTACGCCGTCATGGATTAAAATCCTGCAGCGCACGCAAGGTCCCCCTGCTCAAGCCAGCGCATGTCCAGGCCCGTCTGAAGTTTGCCAATGACCATCTGGATGATCCAGAGGAGGAATGGGAGAAGGTCATGTGGTCTGATGAGACAAAAATAGAGCTTTTTGGTCTAAACTCCACTCGCCGTGTTTGGAGGAAGAAGAAGGATGAGTACAACCCCAAGAACACCATCCCAACCGTGAAGCATGGAGGTGGAAACATCAATCTTTGGGGATGCTTTTCTGCAAAGGGGACAGGACAACTGCACCGTATTGAGGGGAGGATGGATGGGGTCATGAATCGCGAGATCTTGGCCAACAACCTCCTTCCCTCAGTAAGGGCATTGAAGATGGGTCGTGGCTGGGTCTTCCAGCATGACAACGACCCGCAACACACAGCCAGGGCAACTAAGGAGTGGCTCCGTAAGAAGCATCTCAAGGTCCTGGAGTGGCCTAGCCAGTCTCCAGACCTGAACCCAATAGAAAATCTTTGGAGGGAGCTGTGGAGAGGCTCGAAAGATAACAATGATAGATCAGACAAACGCATTTCGAATATGACATAGGCTAACTAGGTCACTCAGCTCGCTGAAGTTTTGCAGTAGCTAGCGCGTTTAACCGCGCATGCATGGTGACTTGTGACCCGTAGAAGAGAAGAGATCTCAGACTGGCCGCCCTGTACGTCAATCAAGTGGCAAATGCCATAGGGATGATACATTCATTCCTTAAAAAATTATATATATTTTTTAATTAATTTATTTTTTTATTTTATTTTTTCTAAAATAGATATCTATATTTTTTTTGGGGGGGGGGAATGTCACGCGATCTACCCGCACTACCTTTGCGATCGACCGGACGTATTGGGCACCCCTGTATTACACAATGTGCTAGAGCAGTATCTGGCATGGAGAGAGCAGATCCTGGTATTGTCCTCTGTTGCTGATAGTGGACGATTTGAAGAGGATTTAATAGCTGAGAAGGACGAATGGGCCGAGGGAAATCCATCCTCATGTCAGGGTGACCCCAGGATAGAGAGAATTTCTCTCTGGAACCTTTTTGATAAGGGATATTACTCACTGATGAAGGATAGGAGCTTAGGCAGGGAAGATGTATGGTGAAAGGGCTAGAGCACAACCTTGGTGCGTTGAAAGCCATCTTTAGCTCACAGATCAAGGACCAGGAGCGATGCAGTGTTTTCCCTATATGCATTTATTAGCAGTGGCCCACTGCGCTTTTTAAATTGACTGGAAGATTATGGGAACAGCTAGCTTCCGCGCCCCCCGCCAGTAGCAGTGCACATTAATGTCTGCATGTGTGCCACTCCTGATTCCTCCGCTGATTGGTTGACTCTGAAGTGTGCCATAACTGACTTTACTGCACTGTGCCCACGGTGATCATGGCTTGCCCTAGACAGAGTGGCACTGGGCTCAGCCAAAGACTATCTGCATGACTGCCTCTGAGCGAATAACAGCACAGCAGGAATGTGGTTAACTCTCCCTAATGAACTGTTCTGTCTGTTACGGCATCACACAAATGCTCTCTACCTCATTAACAATCAGATGGCTAGGGGAAAGGAGGGAGGACGCTGGGAAGCACTGCCTAGAAGACTGCGAAGGGAGATGAGGCTGCAGAGAGAGAAAGAGACCTGGCCAGGAAGAGACATTCGCAACTGTGTTGACATAATTGTAAAGCCTTTATCAATCCACAGAGAGAATTCGGTTGTCCATGCACTCATTTCTGCATCCAGGAGCAGGGGTGGTTTTCACTAAGGACAGCACTTCTGCTGTTTGTTTGATATTGGTTCCAGCTACTTGCTTTAGATCATCCTGGGGATTTGGCACAATGACACACAGTGCATTCCTAATCATGTCTCATTTATTGGAGGATCACAATATCGCTTGTCGTGGGAGGGAGCAGTAGCCTGATCCAACCAGAGCCGGTGGGTCTCTCTTAGTTACTCTTGTTTTCATTAAAGAGGCGTTCATCAGTTTGAGTGGAGGGCTCCGGGTTTGGCATTGAGGTGAGACAGTGTTGTGGTTTCTGTAGGCTCCGTAAGTGAGTGCGAGGTGAGTGTGTAAGTAAGTATGTGATGTGATTTCTTGTGTGGCATGTGAGGGGACGAACTCTTGGGTGTCTCCTTGGGAAGGATCCTGCCAATGGAAAAAGGCGAAGTCTCTTGCCAGGCAAAGCATCTGTTAAGTTTGACTAATGTGACTATGTGCTGTAGGTTTGGATCAGCTGTGGGACCTTCTCAGTTCTGAATGAACTTTCTGGGAAGTGAAACTTCGACAGCTTTGTTAGGATGGACTGCTGTGAGACCGGAGAGCATATCCATTGAGACCAAAGGGCCATTTGTCTGTGGAACTGACAGTTTACTGTTATTTCCACAGAACTACACTATGGGCTGAGAGGGGAGAGGGGGCTCTGAATTTGTGTTGGGGAGGAGGGAAAGGTATAGAGGGAGAGCGCTGGGTTGGGGAGGACCAACTGTGGTGGATTCTTCCTGGGTGTGTCTCACTGTCCAGTTTCTCACAGTGGGAAAAATGGGCAGGGGGTAGTGTAATGAGGGGGTGGGGGGCAGGAAGTACACTATTTTTTTTATATTTGGAGAAAAAGGACTTTGAAATGGGCCTCGTCTTTTTTTTTTTTTTGAATACATCTAGATGTTATCTTCTTCAGTGAAGCCTGGACCATTGCTTAATTGTACATCTGAGGAGATTAGTCTAGTTTGTAGTCGGTGTGCCAGTCATGTGATGAATTGAACCCTGTTCTAGTGAATTGAGTTAAACTCAGGGAGAACAACTGCCCCATCTCATTGAAGCCACGAAGTTCAAGGCCAACTGCGGTACTGCAAGCATTGTTTGCAAAAAAACAGAATCCTCCATTTATTGTAAATGGGGAAAATGGCAATCTTAATAAAAACAAAAACATTCAAAGACGATCATGATACCAATAATTGTTTCTATTACACCAGATGTATGTCCTATAAACAATTTATTTTTAAATCGCACACAGAATAATTTAAGGATAATTCAGTAGCTAATGGCAGCCTGCAGTACCCCAGTCGGCCTTCAATGAGAGAGTGGCAGCACTGAGTTAGCTACTCCAGAAAGTGATGTTGCAGGCTTACTCAGTGCATGTTATGTCTACATAAATCTCCAACACGAGACGCTATCTTAACCGATTCCCTTGGCTTCAAATGCGCTATCGAGTCTTCACATAGGAATGAATTGTGTGACAAGATCCATGGCTTTGTCCATTCATATATACAGTCATTGGTTACATTTGACTGAAGTCCTGGCAAGCTTCGGTATGTGGCTGCGATAGTATAGCAGTAGCCTGGTCCTCAAAAGCAAATCCATATGTCTTTGATTACCCACTGGGATTCAGTCAGCACAGCCAATACATCTACATTGTGTTGCCAGAGTCCAATGTGGCAGCCATGTTAGAATTTTTTAAGACCTTTTGAAATAGCAGGCTGGAGACATTTTACATTTTACATATGAGACATCTCCTTCAATGTCTCATATGTGCTGAATAAGGTTGAACAATTCAGGTAACTTCCCTTTCCAGTGATCCTGTTTGAAGGATTCTAGATATCTTGCTTCTTTTATTTTTAATACATTTTTTAATGTATTTTTTATTTATAATTTTATTTATTTACCCCTTTTTCTTCCAAATTTCATCATATCTAATTGGTTACAGTCTCGCTAAACCTCCCGTACAGACTCGGTAGAGGCGAAGGTCGAGAGCCGGGCGCCCTTTGGAAACACAACCCGCCAGCAAGTGCCATGCTCTACCAACCGTGTCACAGAGGACCACATAACGATGGGCTTCCAAGTGGTAACCTTCTGTGGTTCTCTTCTGTCTCGTTACATCTCTTATTTTAGGATTCTTATTTTATGTGTGCCACATCGTGTGAATTACAGCTAACGACAGCGTTAACCAGCACGTAACCACGCAAGGCTAACCGACTCCCTGTCCACTCTATTACAGTGGTTGGTGGGGGGGCTGGAATGACTCTGTAACAGGGAGGGAGGTGTCCGCTGGAATGTGTTTCACCAAGAAACAACAAACGGTCAGTTTGTTTCCAGGGAGGTAACCTAATGTAGCAGACATAAAATAAATGACTGAGCGATGTTTCTTTCTTTCTGGTCCTTTCGAGGGAAGGTTCTCTTCTACACTGTTGAACCAATCCAGTACATGTGGAGGAGGAGTTTAGAATGTTGACTTGTTAACGTTCAAAAGCGGAAGTCGTGTCACAGGCTCTCTTTCAATTACCCCTGAAAACTAGATGCACCCCCCCATGACTCTGGTCATCATCCGATTGTAACACCCAATCACAGGTAATTCTTTAACAGATGCCGCAGTGGCATGCTGTTACCATAGCATCGCCCTAGTAACGTCATGGTAACAGCATGCCACTGCGGCATCTGTTAAAGAATTACCTGTGATTGGGTGTTACAATCGGATGATGACCAGAGTTCACAAACACAAATGCCCCTCGACTGAGCTTGGTTCAAAGCACAGTTCTTCTTTTTTTTGTTGATATTGTGCACAGTACCGGAATACAGCACGTTCATGCTGGCTTCCCTGTTTGATTGTTATTGCACCATTGTCTAAGTGCAGCTTCAATAACCAAGCTTTCCAGACAAAGTTTATTTAAGACACGTTTTACTAAAAGTGACTCATTGTCCTCCCTCTTCCCCAGACAGCCCTGCTGAAAAGTCCAACATGTGGCAGGTGCACAACTCTTGACTTCCACTAGGTTATTATGACTAAACAGAGTGCTGAGGGAGAGTGTATGTTGGCATTGTCTACCACTTAGGCCTGGCATCAATGGACCCGGGCCAGATGTCCTCGCAGAACCTTGACTGTACATCCCGGGGCTTCACGTAAAGTTTTTTCACAAGAAGATCTTCCACAGCACCCAAACCGGATTAGCTTGTGGAGAGAGCGTGTGAGAAGGGGATAGTGAGTAGTGATTCAGAACAATGGAAACAGATGGCAAATGTCAGTGATTTGGCAGGCCCCGATGACGATTGCAGTCAGTTTGGGTTCATGCCTTTGGATAACGAAGCCTTTGTCTTGTGAAATAAACCTGAGTAATAGCACTGCCGTGGGGTAACACATGGTGAGAGAATTAATCAGGTTTATGAGCAATGAGCATTCTTGGTTGGGATTCAATCAAATGCCTCTGACTGCTTTCTGACAAGGTTGTAACCCTGTGAAGATCCCACACGGGGTGTTGGGTTGGAGAGGTAGCTAATTATTGTCTTAACTTCCCCTGGCCAATATGGAAGGAAACCTGAGAACTCCCCCATGGTACCTGGCTGTGTGTGTATCCATCTCTTCCTCTCCAGTGAGTGTGACAGCTTAGAGATCAGTGTCAGGATGATTCCCTGACTTGGGCCACACATGGTCCCTGTTTGTTCAGGGCTTGTTGTTGTTGTCTTAGCTGTGTAAAAGACACTCCACAAGCTTAACCTCCAGTTCAACCTATCAATGTTTCCCTTATGTCAGAGTGAAGTTTAATTTGTGTTCTCTGGATGTATTCGGAATGGAATATATCTTGTCTCAATTCTCCATTGAGCTTTGCTGGTAGTGAATCTCAGGAGTAGCTAGCTGTCCCTGGTAGTCTTTCGAATTGATGTGGAGATTCCTCGTAAGAATGACTTAGTTCCTGGTGAGAACAGACCAGACACGCACAGATGACAGAAAGTTGGGGCCCCTGTATGCTGTGAGGAGATGAGGTTTGAAAAGCATCGGAAGCTGTGTCGAAAGAAGCCATGTAGCCGGCTAGCCTCTAACGCAATATACAGAACAAGCGAGTGGATTGTGTAGTGTGCATTTGAAGTGAAAGAGTAGGTCTATTTGCAATAGGTCTTCGTGATCGAGACACTGCCAAATGGATGCTGTGATGTGTACCCAACTAGAACTCTACGCGGTCGTCTGCCCAGGAAAGCAGGCAGCATTAGCTGTGCTCTCTTTGTATTTAGTACTGAAGGCTTACTTGGGGAAAGAGAGATACGTGGGAGGGATTCACTTTAAAACTCTGCCATTGAAACAGATTAAAAACATTAAAAAATCTTTGACAACTATTAGCTCAAGTATTCTGCTATCGATTTAACGTGTGTGCAAAGTTTTATTTAACAACTGTTTTTACAACGCCTGCCTGCACTTGAATTTATTGGTTCTTGTCAGCATTATTTTCCAGGCTATTAACTTGTCACTAGGGTGCTAGTTTCAAAGTCAGACTTGCTGTGTCACATAGTGGGTAATCCCTCCCCGTGGTGGGTAAGCCCTCCCCGTGGTGGGTAAGCCCTCCCCGTGGTGGGTAAGCCCTCCCCGTGGTGGTATGTAGAGGCTTTGTCTCCAGTCATGATGACTGCATTGCCCAACGACATCCACATGCGCTCAATAAGAGGGGAGGGTTCTTCCTGGATGCCTACACATAGAAGTGACCACACAACTCTGTGGAAAGTAGAGGATGTGAAAGGAAACAAAAGAGGCCCCCTTAAGACCCCATGCAGAACACATTAGAGTGAAGGAAGAGAGAGTTTTAGAAACTGGCAGTCTTACAGATGCTAATGCGATCAAATAACTGTATCTGACCACGCATCCCTTAGGAAGATGTTTATTGGGTGGCATGTTTACATTTCTGTATTGTTTTGTCTCTGAAGATGATTCGTTTCGTCAGGCTCCAATCAACCACAGAATTGGGCTTCACTGTAGCTGTGCCTTGAGTATAGAGCTTCTTGATGCTCTCAAGGCCACAGAGAGAGGGGTTAGGGTAATTTTACCGGTGGAAATCCGTCTCTCCCTGTTAGCACACACTGTGCTTCAGACAATGTTTGTCCTAGTTTTTCTTCTCTGGAAACATATTGTTTAGAGTTCTCTCAGCTGTTTTTCTGGGGGGCTCACATAGTTATAGCATGTCTCCATCTGAAAATACTTGTCAGATATCGGTACACAGAGCTGTTCCCCCTACTTCTCAGCCTTTCCATCTCAATTAACTTGGTAAATACAGATGTGTGTACATAGAGCTGTTCCCCTACTTCTCAGCCTTTCCATCTCACTTAGCTTGGTTTGGTGATCTACACATTTCTGTGTACACATTAGTGTCACTCACCTAGTTTGAAGTCCCTTTTTGGGGATTGAGAGATCTATTTTGCATATTGAATGAGATGAGCACATGGATTAAAAGCGATTATATGTTCCTGTTATGAGAACACGATAATCTTTAGTTCAGCATATCACAGCTTGTATACACTGAGTGTACAAAATATTAGGAACACCTTGCTAATATTGCGTTTGAACCCCCTTTTGACCTCAGGACAGCCTCAATTCGTCAGGGCATAGACTCTACAAGATGTTCAAAGTGTTTCACTGGGATGCTGGCCAATTTTGACTCCAATGCTTCCCACAGTTGTGTCAAGTTGGCTAGATGTCCTTTGGGTGGTGGACCATTCTTGATACACATGGGAAACTGTTGAATGTGAAAAACCCAGCAGCGATGCAGTTCTTGACACACTTAAACCGGTGCGCCTGGCACCTACTACCATACCCTGTTCAAAGGCACTTAAATATTTTGTCTTGCTCATTCACCCTCTGAATGGCACACATACACAATCCATGTCTCAGTTGTCTCGAGGCTTAAAAATCCTTCTCTAACCTGTCTCCTCCCCTTCATCTACACTGATTGAAGTGGATTTAACAAGTGACCTCAATAAGGGATCATAGCTTTCACCTGGATTCACCTGGTCAGTCTATATCATGGAAAGGGCAGGTGTTCCTAATGTTTTGTCCACTCTGTGGATATTCCCTATTTAATTAACTTTGTGGGTACATTCAATGTTTTTTGTATAGGCCCTTTTTTTTCGGAGTCCTTTTTGTCTGAGCCATGCCGAAGCAACTACTTACGTTTGCATATAGAACATGTTGCCAACGTCATGTTAGAATTTTTAAGAAGTGGGCTCAGTGCAAGAGGCGTCACTATATTTAAGTCTATCTATCTAAGGAAGGATCCCCATATGAGATCAATCACTTGGCAACACAGTTTACACTCTAGGAGAGATTGAATCAAGAAAACAAAGCCCCATTTGTTCTTGTACAATGGGCTTCAGCTCAATCAGCATATCAGATATCACCATCTCAATCTCCCCTAACATTTCCTCAGAACATCCAGAAGACGATAATCTGGGCGATTTTCTCAAAGAACGGCGCCTGCCATCTTTCAACTTGAAAATGGCTCTCAAGAGCTTTCTCAGATATTTGCTGACCTGTTCTCCGAATTGGAGCATAAGATTAAGGGTGAAGCAGCATTTTCCAGGATGTGGGGACCTCGCTGGTTCAGTGGAATGATTTCTGGGGAACTACAGTTTCATAGAAAGCTGACGTCTTAGAAATTTGATGGGGCTCATAGTTTCAAAGGCTGGCTTTGATGTCGGGTTTACTGGTTAACCCTAAACTCTTGTAAAGTTAAGCCCAACATATTCTCTTTTAATGATCTAAATAAGGATATGCACGATAGTTATGTGGTTTCAGTTAATTATAGGTGCTTTTTCCTAAATGCATTTCACATGCTTTTACTCCATATGCTTAATATTCATCACTTAAATAGATTGTAAGACAAACCTACGGTGTATAGCGGAGTTAAGTCAGCTTGAGTAATTTTGGTCCTCAGTATTCATGCAGTAGGAATTTCTGAGGGGAACCCTCAAACCAAACCATTCCATGCTTTGAATGACCTCTGAGTGAATAAATACTTATTACTGAGGTCTACACAGTAGGACACAGTCACCATTAACCTCATTGAGGCTGGTTGCTAAGCATCGGTGAAACAAACAGAAGGACCAATGAGAGGTCTGGTTCTCTGTATGGGGACTGCAGGCATCTCTTCATCAGGGAGGAATGTCTTTTTACGGGACTGAGCTGATGGTGAGTCCCACTTCACTGTTCGCTTTGTGGCCTCTAGCAGATGGTTAACTCCTGCTGCATACCGGACAGACCAACTATGACGTTCAGGAGAAAATTAGGTCAATTTCCCAAGAGAGTCTCCTACCAGACGGATTCAGTCTTAATCAGAGGAGAAGTACAGTATGGCATTGTACCACCATGGTATTTGGACAGATTCTTGTTGGATATTAAACAGCCATCCTTTTATAGCTTTTTAGGGGGAATTTAACTCAGTACGGTAATGTGCTGTCTATGAAAGCATTCATTGTTTCTTTTCATTTACAGTACATGCTCACTTGTTAACAGCACCTGTTGTGTCAATATTAGCTTCATTCTTCATTTGATTTGTGCAAAAGAATCACTAGAATTTGTTGTGCTCAAAAGCATGTGAATACTGCATTTCAGCCAATTGACTGGTCAAAGAGGAAAAATTATACTTACATTAATTTAAATGTCTAGACTGTGCTGCCTGGAGCCGGAGGCAGAGGTGGGGCAAAAGAAAATTGCTGGGGCCCAAAGTTTTTTCTTATCTGGTAACCTAACCAGGTAAAACTCTGGATGGGCAACTCCAGTCATCAGGGAGCCTGATTGGTGTCACACGTTTGCCCCAGCTAACACATCTGACTCCAATAATCAACTAATCATGATATTTAGTTTAGAATGCAATTAGTTGAATCAGCTGTGTTTTCTAGGGATGGGGAAAAAGTGTGACACCACTCCGGTTATAGGGAAGGACGGAGACTTAAAACCGCTCTACCTCACGTTTAACAACACATCTCTTGTGCTACTCGGTGCTCAAACTCTAGAGTACTTTTATTCTACCCACAGAAACGCATTTAAGGCCCTCTCTCGTCCTCCCTTCGGCAAATCTGACTGACTTTATTCTCCAGCTTCCTGTTTACAAACAAAAGCTCAAACAGGAAGTACCCGATGGAGCAGACCCGACGCTACAATACTGTTTTGCTAGTACAGACTGGGATATGTTCCGGGATTCATCCGATAGCATTGAGGAGTTTACCACATCAGTCACAGGCTTCATCAATAAGTGCATAGATGACATCGTCCCAACAGTGACTATACGAACGTATTCAAACCAAAATCCATGGGTTACAGGCAATATCTACACTTGGCTAAAGGAACGGGACTAATAAAAAATTATTTGTCACATGCTTCGTAAACAACAGGTGTAGATTAACAGTGAAATGCTTACTTACGGGCCCTTACCAACAATCTTGAGAGAAAAAAAAAAATACACAATGAGTAACAATAACTTTGCTATATACGTGGGGTACCAGTACCAAGTCGATGTGCAGGGGCACGAGGTAATTGAGGTTGATACAGTATGTACATATAGGTAGGGATAAAGTAACTAGGCAACAGGATAGACACGGACATGGACGCATACAAGAACCCGCTACGACCTCTGACGAGACATCAACGCTCGTTATGTGGCAGGGCTTTTATAAGATATCCGATTACAAAGGGAAACCCAGCCGTGAGGTGCCAGCAACGCTGAGCTCCCAAACAAGCTACATTTGTTTTTATGCTCGCTTCGAGGAATACATCACTGAGTCTTCTGTGAAAGCCCCTGTTGTTCTGGATGACTGTGATCTCGCTCTCCGTGGCCGATGTTAGAAATGTTTAAAGAAGTTAACACCTGCAAGGTGTAGTACCTCTGCACATTGATCTGGTACTGCTACTCCCTGTATATACCTCTGCACATTGATCTGGTACTGGTACTCCCTGTATATAGCTCCACATTGATCTGGTACTGGTACTCCCTGTATATAACTCCATTCTTTTGTATTTTATTCCTCTTGTGTTACTGTCTTTTTATAATTTTTAAAACTGCATCGTTGAGAAGGGCTCGTAAGTAAGCAATTCTACACCTGTTGTATTATTCAGTGCATGTGAAAAATACAACATTTGATTTGACACCAAGACAACTGCGATTGGACAATTAAACTCACAGGGCTGAGCTTGCTTTATGCATGTTTGCATTGTGTAGGCCTAATCGAAAATGAACTCAGTCGATGTCATCACAGAAGAGCGCAATAGTAATGCCGTCTT
The DNA here is from genome assembly GCA_023634145.1 of Thymallus thymallus. Taxonomy (NCBI): domain Eukaryota; kingdom Metazoa; phylum Chordata; class Actinopteri; order Salmoniformes; family Salmonidae; genus Thymallus; species Thymallus thymallus. The sequence continues at coordinate 6,676,444 of CM042414.1, forward strand.
TTTGTAGCCGCTAACAGAGGCTAACTCCGCCATGGCTCACTGGCCAAAGCCTATGGGGAAATGAAATGTGTTTTTTGGATAAACACCGGAAATAAGTTTTGTTCTATGAGATTATCTTCATAGAACAAAATGTGTAATATCTCCTAAGCCTGTGTTAACCTCAGACCTTATTTTAGGTGATTATCCAACAAACAAACAAAAAACATGAATGGCTGAACGAATCATAGGTATTCATTTCAGTTGTTTAGGACTTCACAAGCTGGCAAGCTCTATCGTGTTGATTGATTAATTCCAGTTAATAATTTTGGATTTAAAAGGTCTAGGCAGCCTAGCCAGCCCAAGTTGAATATAAACCCAATTTGATCACGTTCACATTTTCCGCGAACACAAACAAATGTACTATAAATACATAATGTTATCACTTCGTTTACCCTGGCCAGATGGACAGGGCGCATAGGATGTATGCAGCTGCTGTTGTTAGTAGCCTAGAGTTGTTCAGAGTGAATATCGTCTCGTTTTCATCTGATAGGCCTACACCATGTCAGATAGTATTTAGGTGTAGCGTAGGCTGCTGCAACGTTTATGTGAAGAGTTGTTACTTGTCTGTCGGGAGTGATGTGTTATACCAGAGGAGTGCATGCATTGTGCTCGGCCTGTGATTTCCGTTAATCTGAATGGACAAGGCGCGCACAGAACCTGCAGCACTCCAATTTGAAGGACATACTGTATAAATTGTGCGAGACTTGACAAATCATGAGGCAAATCAGTCTAAAAAAACTGTACCTATTTTAATGCTTTTGTCTATTTTTTTATTATTAAACTAAATCAAAAGTGGTGAGGCACTGCCCCACCTGCTTGAAAAGTGCTGGGGTAAATGCCAGCTCACCACACGTTTTCCAGTGGCTCTGCCTAGAGGAACATCTCTTTTCTCTCTCTCTCTGTCCTCTCTGAACTCACCAAAAAGGCAGTGTGGTCCTTGCCTTAACTGCTCTCTCCCAGCCAACAATAACCCCATCTTCTTTTCCTCTTACTCGCCAAGCATGATGTGGTCTGTCGAGGCATGTGATAGGCTCCCCTGTTTTACAGTATGTTTTCCATGAGCTGTGTCCTAGCCTCTACAGCAGAGCCTGGTCATGACGCTAGGGGAGGATGTGTAGTTAATTTTATTTTATTGAACCTTTATTAAGTCAGTGAAGAACAAATTCTTATTTACAATGACGGCCTACCTACAGGGTCAGCCCCTGGAGCATTAGGTTTAAGTGCCTTGCTCAAGGACACATCGCCAGGTTTTTCACCTTGTCGGCTCAGGTATTTGAACCAGCGACCTTTCGGTTACTGGCACAACGCTCTAACCGCTAGGCTACCTGCCACCCAAAGTAGTGGGAAGCGTGACAACAAACCTCTGTAATGGGAAGGCCAGGCACTAACCAAAGTCACACTCTGTATCATGTGACTTCAGACAGACTGAGTCGTGCTGGAATATGACAGGATGGGACTATACAAGGAAATGAATGACATGGGAGTCAAGAAGTTGTGGATTCTCTGACTGTGCAACTGAATTTGCAGAGGTTTTGTTGCAGTCATTACGTTACCATATTTTCTATCTTACAGTACGACTATACCAAAGGTTAGCTGGGATTATGTGAGTAAGGAATTTGATGCTTTAGGGAAAAGTGTTGAGAAAATTATTTATGGCCTGATTTATTTCAATCAGGGCCCCCTGTCCATTGGGAATGCTGTTCTGGATGGTAATAGCCCTCACCTTCGGTTCACCCTCTTTCCCCAGTGCCCTCAGGCTTACTGCGACTCATTGGGTCTTGGACAGGGTTTATAAACCAGTACCTCTGGCTAGACTTTCTGGATGAGGGGGGGAGAGGTTCTTTAGTTTCATCACCAAGAACTCCCCCCCCCCCTCGTACAAGAAGGGAAAAGCAGCGTTACACCTCGGAGGGAAAGCTCTACGTCTAAGACCTCTATTTATATTGGTACCCCGTAAGCTGCCAAGGGCGACTCTTACTCACCATCACCTGGTTGAGATTAGAAAAGAAGGTTCATGTTTGAAGGGTTTAGGGATGTCTTCAGCCTGGCTTTCTTTTGTCAGCCTGGCCACAACTTACAGCTGTCGCGGCTCACATAGAAAACAAACAGCCTTCTCTGTCCCAGGACACAGAGCAGGTATTATGGAACGGTGTTAGTATAGCTTACTACTACACGGCTGTGTGGAGTGCCTGGTAAGAGTTGAGCAAGCAGACAAGTAGGTCACTTACCCGTCCTTGTAATTAAGCATGCTCTTTGGGAATTACCTCAATTTTGGAAGATCATACACTATCTTTAGACATTCACTCAGGTTTCTCCCAGCACATACCGTGCATACTCCCCAGGCTATCGCATAGCATTTCCCATTGTGACCGTTTTTTTCCCCCAATGACGATAAAACGTGGAATGCGAATCTGCAACCTTTTATTGCTGTGATTATTTCATTTAAACTGCGCTGCTCCCTGCTATTAGCTTTCGGTGCCACACACGATCCGGTCCCCAGGACTGCTTACTGCTTGGCAGTGAAAGCTGTGGGGAAACACACATATATAGCTCTGCCATCCCAGAATATTGTGTATGATTCCTGGTCAGGAGTGTATCTAATGGACCTAATGGAAATAGCAGTCATGACCAGAAACTGCATGCGTGGCTGTGTCAGACCACTTCAGTTCCTGCCTCCCGTCACAACTGGAGAGGAAGGGAAGATCAGAGTGGACCCCCCCCCCCCATGGTGTTCCTGGCTTTCTTTTGTCCCATCACAACTTCCCCAGTTGAGTTGTTAATTTACTGTCTATGCCCACCCCTGCCTGTTATTGTATGGAGAAACTCCCTCCAGGAATCTGTGGGAGATCCCCCCCCCCACCCCCCAGGATCCTGTTACTCCTCTGGTTGGTTTACATCTCGGCTCACTCCTCAAGCTGATGGCCAGATGGTGGTGGTGTGAGTTTCCCAGACCCAGACTGCTTTGTGTGCGGAGGCCTGATGGCATTGCTGGGGATTTCCTTTCGTCCCTGGAGATGGACAATTCTCCTGGCCGTCACTCAGTGGGAAGATTCCAACTGCATATCTAGATAGATACTTTATTGATCCCTGAGGGGAAATTTCTTTATCAAGCAGCTACGAAAAACACAGGGCAGTATGAAATACATAGTGCGGCAGTATGAAAAAGTATAAAAATACAAGAAGTCTGGAGTGCAAAAAGCTATAAAAAGGCATTGCATAGTATGAGTGAATGGCTGAATATGTACACTATACATTGTTACAGAGTGTTAGGTGAAATAATTATACAAATATTACAAGTTGAGAGATATATATATATATATATATATTGCCCACAATGATAGAAGTGATAGCCGGTTTTTGCTTTACACTTCAATCCCCCCCTTCATCCACGCCGTCGCCTTTTCAACTCGTCTGGAATAACAAACCTTTCCCTGGGGTGAGGCAGCGCTGAGTGGGCTAAATCCAATAGCTGTGCTCGGTTGTAAATATTTGAGGACTCGTGTGTACGTTCGGCGCTGCTAAACGTAAGAAAAAGTGCCTCGGTGATAAAAAGGACTGCTAAAGCCTTCGTAAAACAGTAGCACTCCATAATCTGGAACTATTTATAGTTCAACTGTTCTCACTCCTTTACCTCTTCTCACAAGTCTGAGAGGTCAAACAGTAGCTGAAAGCAACATGGTAAAGGTGTTGCAACATGGTAAATGCATTCCTCGTGTTGACTTCACCATGGCATACGCTTATCCAATACCTTTTACAGTAGATATAATAGAAGGTAAGCCAATAAGGGAAGGAAACAATCTCGCCGTTTGGGGCCTGTCTGTACTCATGCACTCCTGGCTCGGGGGCCGTCTGTGGAATCATGGCTTGGATCTGGAGAGACACAGTACAATGGAAAGTGCTGTAAATGCTCCATATATTTACCCTGCAGGGGGTCAAACTCATCCCTTCATGCATCTATTATTTCCTCATCTACTGTCAGACTGGGCCTCTGCGTCACTCTGTCAGGGAAACATTTGAGAATAGTGGGAAAGAGCTTTGAAAGCGTGGCTTACAGTACCTACAATGGAGGAGAAAGGGTAGGGATGTGTTTTCACATGAAGAACTTGAAGGTCAATACAGGATTAGTATGGAGAAGTATTTTAAATGTGTTGTAGTACATGTATAGTTGATTGGGCAATGGACGATACTGCAAACCTAAAGGACTTGCTGAGGTTTGGAACACAGGGAGGATTTCTTGTAACTGTCAAATAAGTAGTATTTATTTCAATACAAAACTATTGCCTGTGTTAGCATAGGTTCATAAATCATGTGGGCTTGATGTTTCCTACCAGGCTGTTACATATAGTTAGACTTTTCCATCGGAGGGGTTCCTCAGTGGCCATGAGAGTGTGGGCCTTAACCGGCAGGTCTGGTTAAACGGGAGAATGATTTCCAGACTCACCATCCAAGTTTAATACCAGTCTGGGACTCTACGGTTATGAAGATAGACCTTTGCATTTTGGCAATGAGGCCCTTTATCTACTTCCCCAGAGTCAGATGAACTTGTGGATACCATTGTTTATGTCTCTGCGTCCAGTTTGAATGAAGTTAGACGTAGTTTTGAAAGCCAATGCTTGCGTTAGCGCAATGACTGGAAGTCTATGTGTATCTATCTGCTAGTATGTTTAAAAATGTTTTTATCTACAAGTTCATCTGACTCTGGGGAAGTAAATTAAATGCCTCATTGCCAAAATCCCGAAGTATCCCTTAAACTATTCTGAACTTTTCTCTTTCACACTCACTATCTCCTGCTGTCTCTCTCTCATACTCACACACAGACCCCCTCTCGCTCTCTGTCAGAAAGGGAAGTCGCACGTGGGCGAGAGCATTCTCTTCTTGGTCACACGGTCTCGCACTGTGTAGTCAGGATGGGCTGCTGGATGATGTTGGCACATGGATGTATGTTTCTGGCCTGCTAGCTAGACATGTCTTCCCCATATGTTTGTTGTTAAGCATATAGCGTGACCAGACGTGCGTGTTACTATACATCACAGGGCAGACACGCATGACATGGTAGCAGTAAAGGAATGACTGACTACTAGTTACGCTTTCTCTTTGATGCCTCTGAATGAGTGTGTCATCAGTTAGTCTGCAATAGCTATTACTGCCCACTCGTCTGTGTTTTAGATTAGTTCATGCCGTGGTTTTGTTGTAATGCACTCAGAATAGAAACGCATAAGTGCTGCTCATAATTTGTCTTCTTTTCGTTCTCATTCTACTTAATTCTGTTCTTTCTCAAGATTCATCCAATAGTCTGTAAGGAGACACCATGAACAACTCCGTAATGACCAGGATATTGCCTTTCATTGGTTGTAAAATGTTTGTCGTCTTTCATCACATCAAAGTGTGAGACCTCTTTCATGACATCCATAATCGTGCTTGTCCTGTTCAATCCCCCAGGGTCCAATGTGTCTTTCAGAAGCTCCTAAACACAAATGCACACAAAAATACTTTCAAGGTTACCAGAAGGCGCGGGGGCCGGGGATTGCAGGATCAGAGAAAAGTCGGGCCTTTTCAGGAAGTCCTATAACGTTGCTTAATGATGAATGGCTACATTGCTTCACCGCTGCATTGCTTTTGGGAACGACAGACTATGGCTGGTGAAAGGATGCCTTTGACTGGTGTTTCTCACTGTGGTGCTGGCAGAAGGCCACACACACTACTATAATGACCTTAGAAAGAGCCCTGGCGGCAAACACCTTTCAACCATCTTGTGTACTATATGGGGAATATGGTGCAATTTGGGACGCAGCCCATGTTGTTTAACACTGAACAGATGTGTCATTGCCAACCTCCTGTTTGCCATACAAGGCCAAACCACTTCCTATAGACCCCCCCCCCATGCTCATATAGTCTGTAACCTCTCAAACTCTGCAGTGTACTGTAACCTACAAGCATGCTCATATAGTCTGTAACCTCTCAAACTCAGCAGTGTCCTGGAACCTACAAGCATGCTCATATAGTCTGTAACCTCAAACTCAGCAGTGTCCTGGAACCTACACGCATGCTCATATAGTCTGTAACCTCTCAAACTCAGCAGTGTCCTGGAACCTACACGCATGCTCATATAGTCTGTAACCTCTCAAACTCAGCAGTGTCCTGGAACCTAGACGCATGCTCATATAGTCTGTAACCTCTCAAACTCTGCAGTGTCCTGGAACCTACAAGCATGCATGCTCATACACACACACACACACCTTCCCTTTCACTGTTATGAGCAAGGCACATCTGCAGAAGATATATCTCTTTGCGAAACACAACTGTAAAGCATGAAACACACCGAGAATCTAAAGAGTGACGATAGGTTCTTATCACAGTAGGAGGCCGTTATTTGATATGTACCGACCTGGTACCGACGAAACTGTCATTTTGACTTGTAGAATCGCAATGCTCAACAGTGACTGAGAACTTGACTGTGAGCCAATCAGCAGTGACAAGAAAAAGGAAAAAACAGGTCACCTTTTTCCGGTCTAATCCAGTCTTTTCATCACAATTGTTCTAACTAAAACAATAAAGCTGCATAATACAAAAATACTTAAATAATATATAGCAAGTCTTAATATCTTTTACTTCTAGCTAAGGAGTTTTGTGCTTGAAGAAGTTAGAATTTTTGGGGGGGCTTTATAATGTACCCTAGCTTATTACTTAGCTAGCTTGCAAGTCACACACACTTCATATGAAAGAAATGGGGTGGTAATAAGTGTTGCACAATGCACACAACACTAAATGCTTTACCAAGCTAGCGATCTGGCCACTGTAGCTAGTAACATTACAATTGTTAAAACAAGTAATTCTCTTTTTACTTGTTTTAACAATTGTTCTCTGAGGCGTCTTCAACTGGTTCAAAATGCCGCAGCCAGGCTTTTAACAGGAACAAACAGAAGGGCACACATTACTCCTATTTTATTTACTCTCCACTGGCTACCGGTAAAATACAGAATTGATTTTAAAATTTTAATTTTAACTTTTAAAGCACTACATGGACAGACGCCTCAATACATCACTGACATGTTGACCCCTTACTCTTCGTCTCGTATTCTTCGCTCCTCAGGTCAGAATCTCCTGATGGTACCTAAAACCCGCCTTAAAACTAGGGGAGATCGTTCCTTCCAGGCGACTGCTCCAAAATTGTGGAATGCCCTGCCCTTGTCGTTGCGTGTGGCCGATTCTATTGTTTCTTTTAAAAAGCAGCTGAAGACACTACTATTTAGACAAGCTTTTAATTGATTGTGCTTTTATGTTTTATGTTTTTATGTTAGTATGATGTTTTTTAAATGGTATACTTGCTACTTGTAAAGCACTCTGTGATTCTTTCTGTGATGGGTGCTATATAAATAAAGTTTATTATTATTATTATTATTATTTTGTTTCCATGAAGCAGCTGCTGTAACTGGCTGCCGAGAGTCAATGCAGTATCTTTACTTTACATAGCTAGCACAAAAGCAAGCTAGCTAGCTAGCTAGCTAGCAAATCATGCTAACAATTTAGCTAATGTTAGCCAGCGCGGCCAGCTGGCCAGCTGTGGCCAGCTGGCTAGTATCAACAAGGGGTTTCTACAACAATAGCAACATTAGCGCAGCTAGCTAACACTGACTAGACAATACTGCAACGCACACAGGCATGCATTGCCAAACAACGCTACTGCCACCTGGTTTGGAGTATTTTAGCAAGGCTGAGTGGCTGGCTGCTTCCAAGGTCTTTGCTGTGTGAACACAAAAGAGATCGACTGCCGACATTGTTCTGAGCTATAAGGAATCAGTTTGTGCGTCCCTAAATGAGCGGTAAAAGCTGGATCCTTATTGATTCCTCTTTAACCTCCTGCTCCTAATCTCTGACATGTGTTTTTATTTCCAAATAACTCTGCAGGAAAAAGCCAATATTGAACTGTACCTTATATATGCAGATCTTATTGCATCAGACCCAAAGCGATTGGGGTTGCAACCACTTAAACCACTGCCAGGTGGAGTGTTTTAGTACAGACCCTGTGATACCATGTGCCCTGAATGGCACCCTATGCTCTATATAGTGCACTACTTTTAAGCAGAGCGCTATGGGCCCTGGTCTAAAGTAGTGCACTATATAACTATATAGTGTGTCGTTAGGGACACATTGGGACACAGCCTGAGACTCTGTGTAGATGAATATCTCTCTCTTTGTAAGTGTTCCAGGATGTCCTGTTTTAGAAGCATTACAAAGTGTCTGTCAGTCACTGTCATCCATGGCATTGATCCCCCAAGTCAGAGGAAGGCCACATCTAGAAACACTTAACTCGTATGAACACTACCCCTCACCTGTAGCTTCCTGTACAAAGGAGGTTGTGTCAGATACTGACAGCGTAATAATGTGCTGTCAGTCAGTTACAATGTCTCATCGACGTTGATCTCTCGGGAGGAGGAACGTATAAGATATAGCAGAGCTCCAGTGGTTGCACCCGGGCAGGGGGCCTCTGGGCCTCTTTCTGGGTTGATGGTGGAGATTGCTCCACTCTCCTGGAGTGCCGTGGCCTGCTGGCCTAGTTCGCTTACTGTAAGTGGATCGGTTGTTTTAGAGCAACTCCTCACATGCACACAACCATTCATGCAACCCAGTGGTCGGCGGCGTTTAAGATGAGGGAGGGCGATACGTTTTTTTTTTTTTACGAGCATGGCCTTATTTCTATTACAATATATTAGATGACTGTCATACATATTCCATTGACCCAGTTCAATGTAACATCGATAGGTTTAGTCTACTACATGATGCTAAGATTTTCCCTGTACCCATCATGAGGTTGCTGCAACCTAGCCTATGAATGAAAGTTTACAACGTAGGTGCACACACGTCGAGAGAAAGATTTGAGGTGACAGACAGTTAAATTCTGCCTTGCACACTCTTGCCTGCATCTAGCTGATCTAGGGTGTAATCATTAACAGTTTCAAACGAGAGTTTCTATTGGACAAATACAGTCCCCGTTTCGTTCCGTTTGCTTCTGTTTTTTTTTTCCAACAGAATCGGCGTAATATATACACCCCTGATCACACACAAACAGTTCACTTTCATAGCCACATACAAACAGATTGTTGTATTCCTTCTCACATCTACGCTCTCTTCGCTTGTGGACTTCAAAGCACAACACATCAGCTGTCTGCGACCAGGCGAAAAAACCTTTCCAAACCAAACCTTCATATCATAACCGCTAACCGCTACACACAGCCTATATCGTTGTCCCCAAGTAACAGTGTAAAGTCTGTAAGCAGTTTATCAGTTACACCGGCGGGCCTCGTGGCAAGTAAAACCAAAAGCTTACCTTTACTTGGAAGAGTTCCAGTGTCGGATAGTCATAGGCAGCTAGCTAACATAGCATCCCTCTGTTTGAGCCGGGTGTTTGAGTAGGCTAAACTAGCCAGCTGCATTTGGTAGCTAAGTAAGTGAAGTGAAAAGAAATTACAATATAGTTAGCTCTGTTTCTCTCTCTCTCTTACTCCTTCATTTTTGAACAAATTAACTTGTTCAAACTGTTCAACTATTGTCTTTCTCTCTTTGAGTCAACTACTCACCACATTTTATGCGCTGCAGTGCTAGCTAGCTGTAGCTTATGCTTTCAGTACTAGATTAATTCTCTGATCCTTTAATTGGGTGGACAACATGTCAGTTCATGCTGCAAGAGCTCTGATAGGTTGCAGGATGTCCTCTGGAAGTTGTCATAATTACTGTGTAAGTCTATGGAAGGGAGTGAGAACCATGAGGTTTTGTATTGAAGTCCCTGTACCCAGAGGAGGACGGAAGCTAGTTATCCTCTGGCTACACCATGGTGCTACCCTACAGAGTGCTGTTGAGGCTACTGTAGACCTCCTTTGCAAAACAATGTGTTTTAATCAATTATCTGGTGAAAAATATATCTAGAAAGGATATATTTTTTAAATGTTTCACTATTTTTATGAAATTCACTGAGGATGGTCCTCCCCTTCCTCCTCTGAGGAGACTCCACTGATGCAACCCCCAAATTCCCCCAAAGCCCACACGCAAACACCCCTTCATAGCCTACATACGCACAGATTTCCTCCCAGCCGTACCCCCAACCCGACTCCTGCTGAAGACATTCATAGGGAGATGGATCATATTAATGGATCCCATTCCATATGGTTTGGGTTAAACCCAGCACCATTCAGGTGCTCAGTTACTAGTATATGTGACCTTTAAATGCAATATCCAGGGCTCTGTGTGTGGCCAAGGGCTCTGTTTGTCGTGTGTCTTTGATTCAAGTATGATAGTTAGACAGGATATGGACTATAAAAGCTGTGATCATACAGAGGGATGTGTGATCATAAACAAACCACAGCTGGGGAGGTCCTCTTTTTTTTTGTCTGTGTTTCTGTTGGTGTTTGTCACACCATCCACAAATCAGGCCTGTACTTGTTTTCTCTTGCGGTTGCTAGTGTTCGTGGCCTTACTGGCTTAGCTTAGAGCTCGGTTGCTCTATAATGGGCTCAATCACAGGGAATCATATAGAAACTGAGCCAGGTTCTGGTTCTCACCAGGCATGGAATGAAAACCAAATGCACTAGAGGCCTACAGTACACAGCCATGGTCAGTTGACTTCCATTAGAAGACGTCCGCAACCGCTCTCGGCCATACCTCCAACAGTCAATGCTTAACAAGACTTGTGTTCTGAGGGAAGGTATGTCAGCATAACAATGAATAATGGAGGTAGAAAAAGTCAATTGGAAACAGCTTTTTCATAATGAAGAATGGAAATCATAGCTAGTGGTTAGCTTTTTTCCTCCGAACAACACATGGGCCACATTACCAATGTTTAGAGTTTTGAATTGGAGATTGTCAAGTGTTATGATAGCCAGGGGATACAATGTTCTGTGAATTGTTAATTCTGTACAGATTTAATTTGAAATATCGTCAATTTTATTTTCTTACCATTTTTAAATGTATTTAAGGAAAATAGACTTAAGTTATATCTTTATACCTACAGTGTGTTTGAAGCTGTGTGCTGAACTTAACCACAGAAAAAATTACAAGTGAAAGTGATGTCGATGTAATGACAAGGTTGTGCTTAGCCTGAGCCAGAGCTTCACGTTCACGTTCCATCCATGTCGTACGACCACAAATAACTTAATGACAGGACACTCTCACGTCCCCTCCTAGACCTTGCTAGCACGTTCCCTTTCTCCCTTTTCTATAACAGGCCTAGACCATCACCAAGACCCTGCAACTAGTCATCAGGCAATGGGAGGGCCATGACAGCATCACTTTAGATCTGCAGCTGCCCCTCAGTCAGACGAATGGACCCAGGTCTAAAATAGGCAGCTGCTCCTCATGTACAGTTAGGCTAGTGGTTTGAGAAGGGTTCCACTGCTAGGAGGTGCCAGCCTGCTCTTGGGTGGTTGTGAATCTCCGCTGCTGCCTCGATGATAATGATGTCTGTCAGTAGGTAGGCATCTCCCAATAGTTTAAAGTGTCTTCCTTGACATTTCCTTCTCTCCTTTCCTTTGTCTGCACTATACTGTGAAAAATTTGACAAGGAAAATCACCTCAGCAGTTATTTTACATCCGTGCAGATGAAGGAGAGGAGAGAGAGAGACACTCTAGACCAGTGGTCACCAACCTTTTCTGAGTCAAGATCACTTTCTGAGTCAAAATGCAAACTGAGATCTACCGCTCTGATTTTTTTTTTTAACATGACTTAAAAAACGTAAGCATATGCAAAAAAAACAGTACTGTAGCAATGAGGTTTGTGCAGTAAACTATAGACCCAATACATTATGGCATCGTATTGGCTTTGCTTTAATTGGCCTGCCAATGCATTGTTGTTTGGGCCATTTAAAAATATATATATATTTAACAATTTGAGGTAGGCTTTACCGGTAATAGATCCGTTGTTGTATTATTTGCAAGGCACAGCTGAGCGACAATACATTTAAATGATTTGCTATTTATTTTTATTTTACGGGCTTGATGGTGCCTGCATCTGATGGTCAGTCTCAGCGGTCCGCCTCTCAACATCCCTCCACTCCCTTTCCTCCACTGTCACTGACCAAAAAGGGACACGTCTTCCAGCTGATGGCAAAACTCGAGTCGCACCTCCTCGCACAAATTCATGTTACTCATATGAACAGAGAAAGTGAAATATTCCTATAAAAAAAGACCCAAGCTATTGAATTGAATTTAATTGATAACAACAACACAAGCCAATCGATACACTGTCCTACTCATTCATTACTGCTGCAGTGCTTCTTGTGGAAATAGGAAGAACAAGCATTTGTTGAATACAAAGTGTTGACTGTGCTGAGTTAGAACTTAAACATGAACTCACTCCATACAAACAGCAGCTCTTTGCTGTATTCGTTGACAGTCTCTCTCTAGTCATAGTTTTAAACGTTTTGAAGTCTCACTGTATCAACTTTGCTGTAGCTTTCTTTTATGCCTGTAACGTTACTGCAGACATGGTAATCTGAGCCATTCGATTGGCCAGCAGAAGGTCAGTGCTAATACAGACCTTCAAACTGACCAGTCTAACCCATGTCAACCCCTCTTCAAACTGACAGGTCTAACCCATGTCAACCCCTCTTCAAACTGACAGGTCTAACCCATGTCAACCCCTCTTCAAACTGACAGGTCTAACCCATGTCAACCCCTCTTCAAACTGACAGGTCTAACCCATGTCAACCCCTCTTCAAACTGACAAGTCTAACCCATGTCAACCCCTCTTCAAACTGACAGGTCTAATCCATGTCAACCCCTCTTCAAACTGACAGGTCTAACCCATGTCAACCCCTCTTCAAACTGACAGGTCTAACCCATGTCAACCCCTCTTCAAACTGACAGGTCTAACCCATGGTCTAACCCATGTGAACCCCTCTTCAAACTGACAGGTCTAACCCATGTCAACCCCTCTTCAAACTAACAGGTCTAACCCATGTCAACCCCTCTTCAAACTAACAGGTCTAACCCATGTCAACCCCTCTTCAAACTGACAAGTCTAACCCATGTCAACCCCTCTTCAAACTGACAGGTCTAACCCATGTCAACCCCTCTTCAAACTGACAAGTCTAACCCATGTCAACCCCTCTTCAAACTGACAGGTCTAACCCATGGTCTAACCCATCCTCAGTGCTAATAGTTGGCCTGGATTCATGCTAGCATGCTGTTTGTCAGTAGCTCTGGTCTTGTGTAATGTAACAAAAAGAGCTCCAGGAATAGAACAGCCCAGGCCAATGGATGGCAGAGTGAAATAAATCCATTCTAAGGCTGGTGAGAGGAAATCAGTGTGTGATGCTTCTGGATGAAAGACACTGTTGAATCTTCTGGTAGATTCTTAGAGCAGGGGTTTTTGAACCTCTTGTTGGGGACCCATAGAAGGTCCATGTATTTGAACTATTCTAGGGCTAGCACACTTGATTCAACTAGTCAACTAGGCTAATTATCAAGCCCTTGAGTAGGTGAATCAGATGAGCTAGTTCAGCGCTAGTTCAGGGCTACAACACATTTGGGAAACGTCTGGGGCTCCCCGAGGAGAGGTTTGAGAACCACTTCCTTAGAGCTGCTGATGTTGATGATATTTAATGCTCTTTCCACAGTTGCATAAGCTGAAACATTCCTCTCATGTCATTCATTGGTCCATTTCAATGGGGAGAACATTTTTACTCATTAATTCAAAATAAAATGACTTGAGTCAATAAGTATTCAACCCCTTTGTTAAAGGCAATTGGATGGACTCACTCTGATTTATTTTTTAATGACTGCTTAATTTCTGTACCCCACACATACAATTATCTGTAAGGTCCTTCAGTCGAGAAGTGAATCAAACACAGATTCAACCACAAAGGCCAGAGACGTTTTCCAATGCCTTGCAAAGGAGGGCACCTATTGGTAGATGGGTAAAATAAAATAAGCAGCCTTTGAATATCCCTTTGAGCATGGTGAAGTTATTAATTACACTTTGGATGGTGTATCAATACACCCAGTCACTACAAAGATAGAGGCTTCCTTCCTAACTAAGTTGCTGGAGAGGAAGGAAACCGCTCAGGGATTTCACCATGAGGCCAATGGTGACTTTAAAACTGTTACAGAGTTGAATGCCTGTGATAGGAAAAAACTGAGGATGGATCAACAACATTGTAGTTACTCCACAATTTATTTATTTATTTTTATTTAATCTTTATTTAACTAGGCAAGTCAGTTAAGAACAAATTCTTATTTACAATGACGGCCTACGCCGGCCAAACTCGGGCGACACTGGGCCAATTGTGCGCTGCCCTATGGGACTCCCAATCACGGCCGGTTGTAATACAGTCTGGATCACGGCTGGTTGTCTGTAATGATGCCTCTAGCACTGAGATGCGGTGTCTTAGACCACTGCGTCACCAGACACTGGGAGATTCATTCACCTTTCAGCAGGACAATAACCTAAAACACAAGGCCAAATCTACACTGTGGAGTTGCTTACCAAGAAGACAGTGAATGTTCCTGAGTAGCCGAGTTAAAGGATTGACTTCAATCTGCTTGAAAAGCTATGGCAAGACCTACAAATAGTTGTTTAGCAATGATCAACAACCAGTTTGACAGATCTTGAAGAATTTTTTAAAGAATAATGGGCAAATATTGTATAATCCAGGTGTAACCAGAAAGGCTGTAATCACTGCCAAAGGGGATTCTAACATGGGATATTTCTGTATTTCATTTTAAATAAATTTGCTAAATTTTGTAAAAACATGTTTTCACTTTGTTAAATAAAAAAAATAAAAATTTAAGACCGCCGTGGATGAGTTTAACCAATTAATAAAGTATAGGCTTGAGGTCTGCTGTCATGACTATACATTGTATTTATGGCCAGCTTTAAAGAACATGTGTTTTGGGGATTCTTGTGAAGAGAGTGTAAACTCCCCTGTTGAACCAGCCCTGTCAAACACCCAGCTTCTTACACAACCCCATGTAGAAGCACACAAATACATCTAGGAGATCAATTAACGTTTGATAAGTTGATAAGAAATGACTGAACGTTTTTAGGAGGGATCATGGTAACTTGGGCACTTGCTTGTCTGTGATGAAAAAAAAAAAAAGAATCTCTTGACTGCAATGTCTTCCGAGCAGCAGAGAGTTCCAGCAAACTGAAAGAACATTGAAAAACAACCTAGCGTGTGAACAAAACGATATAACTGGCAAGAAACACGAGGACAAAGTCACACTTTAGTAGCATTTGTCAATTCGACCAACTTCTACATGTGGCCTTTGGATTAAAAAAATAACCGTTTTTTTAATAATGCTCCGGGTGGCGGGTGTTAATTTCCAAATCACCCTCGAGCAGAAAATCAGCATATCATCCATACACACGAATGCACACAGACACACACACACAACCCATACAGGGACAGTGAGCGAGTGAATGTGAAAGTAGCCACACGGTGACCCCCAAGCTGCCAGGCGTGTCGGTGCTACAGAACAGGATCCCTGAAGGAAGTAGCGAGTCATACTGAGAATATGGACAAAAAAAAGCTGGCTGTGAGGCTCCTAACACTGCCATACCGCCTGGTTCGCTTCTACTGAAGAGTTATAGCTGTTGTCTCGGTCACACATATACACACACACAAATTCCAAGAAGTCACTCCTCTCTCTCTCTCTCTCTCTCTCTCTCTGTGTGTGTGTGTGTGTGTGTGTGTGTGTGTGTGTGTGTGTGTGTGTGTGTGTGTGTGTGTGTGTGTGTGTGTGTGTGTGTGTGTGTGTGTGTGTGTGTGTGTGTGTGTGTGTGTGTGTGTGTGTGTGTGTGTGTGTGTGTGTGTGTGTGTGTGTGTGTGTGTGTGTGTGTGTAATTGCATATTGGTTTCCTTACCCTGTAAATAGTATTTGGACAAGGTATGACCGCAACCCATGCTTTCGTTTAGTTTCTCTGGCACTGTTTCCAAATGTTAACATTTTAGGATTTGTGCCACAAATCCAATTCAAGTCATGGTAGCGATATTAGCATTTTCCACACATGTTCAAATCATCTATAATTGGCTTTTTGTCATACCTTGTCCATAGACTGCTTACAGGACAAGGAAACCAATGTGTCATTTTGTAATTTGGGTGAATTATCCCTTTAACATATTAAGCTCCTTTTGTTCTCATTGTGTGTGTCCCAAAAATGCACCCTATTCCCTATATAGTGCACTACTTTATGACCAGGGCCCATATGAAATACTGTGACATTGAGGACTCCGCCATTGTGTAGCCAAATAAAGTGTTCAAACGTGTTTGTGATGGAGTTTAGGTTGGCAGTGGACATCTTTGTGATGGAGTTTAGGTTGGCAGTGGACATCTTTGTGATGGAGTTTAGGTTGCAGTGGACATCTTTGTGATGGAGTTTAGGTTGGCAGTGGACATCTTTGTGATGGAGTTTAGGTTGGCAGTGGACATCTTTGTGATGGAGTTTAGGTTGGCAGTGGACATCTTTGTGATGGAGTTTAGGTTGGCAGTGGACATCTTTGTGATGGAGTTTAGGTTGGCATTGGACATCTTTGTGATGGATTTTAGGTTGGCAGTGGACATCTTTGTGATGGAGTTTAGGTTGGCAGTGGACATCTTTGTGATGGAGTTTAGGTTGGCAGTGGACATCTTTGTGATGGAGTTTAGGTTGGCAGTGGACATCTTTGTGATGGAGTTAAGTTGGCAGTGGCCATCTTTGTGATGGAGTTTAGGTTGGCAGTGGACATCTTTGTGATGGAGTTTAGGTTGGCAGTGGACATCTTTGTGATGGAGTTTAGGTTGGCAGTGGACATCTTTGTGATGGAGTTTAGGTTGGCAGTGGACACCCTTTCCTCAAAAAAAACACATTTGTGGTTACTATATATGTGTTATGTCATAGTTTTGATGTCTTCACTTTTATTCTACAATGTAAAAAATAGTGCAAATAAAGAAAAACCCTTGAATTAGCAATATTCCAAACTTTTGGCCCCCAGTGTACATTTCTTAGATTTTTCTCAGAGCTTAAAAGTGGTCTCCTGATGTGGTTTAAGCATTTGTGGACTTAAAACATCCAATTTGGTTGTTTTTCTATTAAAAAAGTGTGATTTCTTTTTATTTATTTTTTAAGAGCAAAAAAAACTGGGGGAAACTGAAACCTGGAAAAACAAAAAACGAAGAACTCAATTTAGGAAAAAACAACTAAACGGAACAGGCAAAAAATGTAACTGATTTTATAGGGCCCAATTTATACAATCAGTGCCAGCTTGTTAACGCAACGGCAGTTTTTTTAACAAAACACTTTGTTTAAACTTCTGTGATTTATGTGTGTGTTTTTATTGTGTGCAGCATATGTTTATGTGCGTTGCTTACTAGAGTTTAATGCTTCACTGTATTCATGCTATGAAAGGATTTATTAGACTTTGTGTGCGTCCCAAATGGCACCCTATTCCCTGCATAGTGTACTCCATTTATGAGCACTGGTCAAGAGTAGTGTACTACATAGGGAATAGGGTGCCATTTTAGATGCATCCTTTGTACAATAGGAGTTCTGGGTCAGACTAGAGATGGGTTTTTTTTAAGGACACGACCTCATAAACCTTCCCAGCACTGTCCCGTTTTTACAGATGTCGGGGGAGGAAGAAAGATTAGCCTGGAGGAGAGGATATCGCTGGTGTATTTCCGCAGCTATAAACGCAGCCTAGGGGCTCGGACGATGACGGACTTCTTCCGTTTCACTGATCTGTGTAAAGAGTCATGAAGAGAAGCAGCAAGCACGCTAACGCTTAAAGGGATAGTTCACTCGTATTTTGGTCATTAGTCCACTTTTAATACTATACCAAAACAATTGTGTATATCAACAGTCAAGTTTTCAGGACAAAGCAAACAAACTTTGATGATGTGTTTTGCATCATGATGATTTAAGTCGTTCACTATACTGTCAGAGCCCGAAGTTTAACTGTCTTTTTAATATTTTGATAAACTGCGCTCTGCTCTGCCTCCCCCAGAGCTTTCAGAAAACAAACTTCATCCCTGTGTCTTGTTGGCTAAGCCTCCCAAAGATATTTGACCGGAGGAGTAAAACCCTCCTCGGCAGTCGTCCCGGTTAAATGGATTACTGGCCTGGTAGTGGCCTCCCAGACTGCTCTTCTGTTTCCTATTGCTGTTAAGTTGTCCTCAGTAGGGAAACTCCTATGAGAGAGAGGGAGGGCAACTGGGAGAGAACAAATTAGAGGGGGGAGAGTAAGACAGAGAGAGGAAGATCGAGAAGGAAGTAGAGAGATGCTCCTGAGCCAGGTCTGGTTCTATGTTCCATTATGAGAATCCGGTAGAGTCGGCAGCCAAGAGAGCTGCCTATCAGTTAAGAACAAATTCTTATTTACAATGACGGCCTACCAAAAGGCCTCCTTACAGGAGTCTAACGGTTATCTCATCTCTGTTATATACACTGATTACATGAAGATAGTTAGCTAGTTGATGACATTGTATTCACTTAGCGTTTTTGCAATACAAAATTATCCAGACCTCCAATGGCAATGCTAAGATATCACAAACCTGACATTTTTAAAGAGACTGTGTACAATTTTCAATGTAATGCATCTCAACAGGAAAATTGTGCTTTAACACAATGTAGAAACCACTGTTGAGTGTTCCATCACATACCACTGTTTAGTGTTCCATCACATACCACTGTTTAGTGTTCCATCACATACCACTGTTGAGTGTTCCATCACATACCACTGTTTAGTGTTCCATCACATACCACTGTTTAGTGTTCCATCACATACCACTGTTTAGTGTTCCATCACATACCACTGTTTAGTGTTCCATCACATACCACTGTTTAGTGTTCCATCACATACCACTGTTTAGTGTTCCATCACATACCACTGTTTAGTGTTCCATCACATACCACTGTTTAGTGTTCCATCACATACCACTGTTTAGTGTTCCATCACATACCACTGTTTAGTGTTCCATCACATACCACTGTTTAGTGTTCCATCACATACCACTGTTGAGTGTTCCATCACATACCACTGTTGAGTGTTCCATCACATACCACTGTTGAGTGTTCCATCACATACCACTGTTGAGTGTTCCATCACATACCACTGTTTAGTGTTCCATCACATACCACTGTTTAGTGTTCCATCACATACCACTGTTTAGTGTTCCATCACATACCACTGTTTAGTGTTCCATCACATACCACTGTTGAGTGTTCCATCACATACCACTGTTGAGTGTTCCATCACATACCACTGTTGAGTGTTCCATCACATACCACTGTTTAGTGTTCCATCACATACCACTGTTTAGTGTTCCATCACATACCACTGTTTAGTGTTCCATCACATACCACTGTTTAGTGTTCCATCACATACCACTGTTTAGTGTTCCATCACATACCACTATTGAGTGTTCCATCACATACCACTGTTTAGTGTTCCATCACATACCACTGTTTAGTGTTCCATCACATACCACTGTTTAGTGTTCCATCACATACCACTGTTTAGTGTTCCATCACATACCACTGTTTAGTGTTCCATCACATACCACTGTTTAGTGTTCCATCACATACCACTGTTTAGTGTTCCATCACATACCACTGTTGAGTGTTCCATCACATACCACTGTTGAGTGTTCCATCACATACCACTGTTGAGTGTTCCATCACATACCACTGTTGAGTGTTCCATCACATACCACTGTTGAGTGTTCCATCACATACCACTGTTGAGTGTTCCATCACATACCACTGTTTAGTGTTCCATCACATACCACTGTTGAGTGTTCCATCACATACCACTGTTGAGTGTTCCATCACATACCACTGTTGAGTGTTCCATCACATACCACTGTTTAGTGTTCCATCACATACCACTGTTTAGTGTTCCATCACATACCACTGTTTAGTGTTCCATCACATACCACTGTTTAGTGTTCCATCACATACCACTGTTTAGTGTTCCATCACATACCACTGTTTAGTGTTCCATCACATACCACTGTTTAGTGTTCCATCACATACCACTGTTTAGTGTTCCATCACATACCACTGTTTAGTGTTCCATCACATACCACTGTTTAGTGTTCCATCACATACCACTGTTTAGTGTTCCATCACATACCACTGTTGAGTGTTCCATCACATACCACTGTTGAGTGTTCCATCACATACCACTGTTGAGTGTTCCATCACATACCACTGTTGAGTGTTCCATCACATACCACTGTTTAGTGTTCCATCACATACCACTGTTTAGTGTTCCATCACATACCACTGAGGAATGTGGTTGTTTTTTATCATTGTGTTTTTGTATTTTTCTTTGTGTGTTTCCTATGCTCCTGACTTGATTGTCTAAGTTCTTAAAAAACTGAAAAAAATACTATGTATGTATGTATGTATGTATGTATGTATGTATGTATGTATGTATGTATGTATGTATGTATGTATGTATGTATGTATGTACAGTTGAAGTAGGAAAGTTACATACACTTAGGTTGAAGTCATTAACTCATTTTTCAACCACTCCACAGATTTCATGTTAACAAACTATAGTTTTGGCAAGTCGGTTAGGACATCTACTTTGTGCATGAAGTAATTCTTCAAACAATTGTTTACAGACAGATTATTTCACTTATAATTCACTATATCACAATTCCAGTGGGTCAGAAGTTTACATACACTAAGTTGACGGTGCCTTTAAACAGCTTGAAAAATGGCTTTAGAAGCTTCTGATAGGCTAATTGACATAATTTTAGTCAATTGGAGGTGTACCTGTGGATGTATTTCAAGGCCAACTTTCAGACTCGGTGCCTCTTTGCTCGACATCATGGGAAAATCAAAAGAAATCAGCCAAGACCTCAAGAACAAAAACTTGTAGACCTCCACAAGTCTGGTTCATCCTTGGGAGCAATTTCCAAACGAGCAATTTCCTGAAGGTACCACGTTCATCTGTACAAACAATAGTACGCAAGTAAAAACACCATGGGACCACACAGCCGCCATACCGCTCAGGAAGGAGACGTGTTCTGTCTCGTAGAGATGAACGCACTTTGGTGTGAAAAAAGTGCAAATCAATCCCAGAACAACAGCAAAGGACCTTGTGAAGATGCTGGAGGAAACAGGTACAAAAGTATCTATATCTACAGTAAAACGAGTCCTCAGCAAGGAAGAAGCCACTGTTCCAAAACCGGCATAAAAAAAACGGACTACGGTTTGGAACTGCACATGGGGACAAAGATTGTACTTTCTGGAGAAATGTGAGGAAGAAAATGATGTGGATATATTGAACCAACATCTCAAGACATCAGTCAGGAAGTTAAAGCTTGGTCGCAAATGGGTCTTCCAAATGGACAATGACCCCAAGCATACTTCCAAAGTTGTGGCAAAATGGCTGAAGGAAAACAAAGTAAAGGTTTTCGAGTGGCCATCACAAAGCCCTGACCTCAATCCGATAGAAAATTTGTGGGCAGAACTGAAAAAGCATGTGTGAGCAAGGAGGCCTACAAACCTGACTCAGTTACACCAGTTCTGTCAGGAGGAATGGGCCAAAATTCACCCAATTTATTGTGGGAAGTTTGTGGAAGGCTACCTGAAACGTTTGACCCAAGTTAAACAATTTAAAGGCAATGCTACCAAATACTAATTGAGTATGTAAACTTCTGACCCACTGGGAATGTGATGAAAGAAATAAACTACTATTATTCTGGCATTTCACATTCTTAAAATAAAGTGGTGATCCTAACAGACCTAAGACAGTGAGTTTTTACTAGGATTAAATGTCAGGAATTGTGAAAAACTGAGTTTACATGTATTTGGCTAAGGTGTATGTAAACTTCCGACATAAACTGTGTGTGTGTGTGTGTGTGTGTGTGTGTGTGTGTGTACAGTCGTGGCCAAATGTTTTGAGAATGACACAAGTATTGGTCTCCACAAAGTTTGCTGCTTCAGTGTTCTTAGATCTTTATGTCAGTAGTTACTATGGTACACTGAAGTATAATTACAAGTATTCCATAAGTGTCAAAGGCTTTCATTGACAATGACATTCAGTTTATGCAAAGAGTCAATATTTGCAGTGTTGGCCCTTCTTTTTCAAGACCTCTGCAATATGCCCTGGCATGCTGTCAATTAACTTCTGGGCCACATCCTGACTGATGGCAGGTCATTCTTGCATAATCAATGCTTGGAGTTTGTCAGAAGTTGTGGGTTTTTGTTTGTCCACCAGTCTCTTGAGGATCGACCACAAGTTCTCAATGGGATTAAGGTCTGGGGAGTTTCCTGGCCATGGACCCAAAATGTTGATGTTTTGTTCCCCAAGCCACTTAGTTATCACTTTTGCCTCACCTCCTTTGGCCGCCATTCCTTCCAGTTCTCTGCTGCCAATGACTGGAACAAATTGCAAAAATCCTTGAAGCTAGAGGTTCCTATCTCCCTCACTAACTTTAAGCATCAGCTGTCAAAGCTGCTTATCGATCACTGCACCTGTATATAGGCCTTCTGTAAATAGCCCACCCTACTACCTCATCCCCATATTTATTTAATTATTTTCGCTAATTTTGCACTCCAGTATCTCTATTTGCACATCATAATTTGCACATCCATCATTCCAGTGTTAATGCTAATCTGTAATTTATCTCACCACTATGGCCTATTTATTATCCTACCTTCCTAACCTTACTGCATTTTGCACTACATTTGCACACTCTATATAGATTTTCTATTGTGTTATTGACTGTACGTTTGTTTACTGTGTAACTCTATGTTGTTTTTTGTCGCACTGCTTTGCTTTGTCTTTGCCAGGTCGCAGTTGTAAATGAGAACTTGTTCTCAACTGACCTACCTGGTTAAATAAAGGTGAAATAAAAAAATATATAAAAAAATGGCAAGGTGCTCCATCATGCTGGAAAAGGCATTGGTCGTCTCCAAACTGTTCTTGGATGTTTGGGAAATGTTGCTCTCGGAGGATGTGTTGGTACCATTCTTTATTCATGGCTGTGTTCTTAGGCAAAATTGTGAGTGAGCCCACTCCCTTGGCTGAGAAGCAACCCCACACATGAATGGTCTGAGGATGCTTTACTGTTGGCATGACACAGGACTGATGGTAGCGCTCACCTTGTCTTCTCCGGATGGTCCAAACAATTGGAAAGGGGATTCATCAGAGAAAATGACTCTACCCCAGTCCTCAGCAGTCCAATCCCTGTACCTTTTGCAGAATATCAGTCTGTCCCTGATGTTTTTCCTGGAGAGAAGTGGCTTCTTTGCTGCCCTTCTTGACACCAGGCCATCCTCCAAAAGTCTTCGCCTCACTGTGCGTGCAGATACACTCACACCTGCCTGCTGCCATTCCTGAGCAAGCTCTGCACTGGTGGTGCCCCGATCCCGCAGCTGAATCAACTTTAGGAGACGGTCCTGACGCCTACTTCACAACAATTGAACCTCTCTCCTTGAAGTTCTTGATGATCCGATAAATGGTTGATTTAGGTGCAATCTTACCAGCAGCAATATCCTTGCCTGTGAAGCCCTTTTTGTGCAAAGCCATGATGACGGCACGTGTTTCCTTGCAGGTAACCATGACAGAGGAAGAACAATGATTTCAAGCACCACCCTCCTTTTAAAGCTTCCAGTCTGTTATTCTGACTCAATCAGCATGACAGAGTGATCTCCAGCCTTGTCCTCTTCAACATTCTCTCCTGTGTTAACGAGACAATCACTGACATGATGGCAGCTGGTCCTTTTGTGGCAGGGCTGAAATGCAGTGGAAATGTATTTTTGGGGATTAAGCTAATTTTCATGGCAAAGAGGGACTTTGCAATTCATCTGATCACTCTTCCTGACATTCTGGAGTATATGCAAATTGCCATCATCAACACTGAGGCAGCAAACTTTGAGGAAAACAATACTTGTGTCATTCTCAAAACTTTTGGCCACGACTGTGTGTATACATATGTGTGTATATATATACATTAGATAACACAGAGAACTGATACTATGTACTCATTGTTGGGTGGGATTGGTGTCGGTGTGTCCTACTCATTTATTGAATATTTATCTGAATTTTATTAATTGAAATGGCCAATTTGGGTGCAATCAGTTAGCTTCATTTCTCAGAGATCAAGTTATATTTCAACAAAATAATGTTGCATGAATGCTAATCTCATCTGTTTATAATAACAGAAACGATTTCGGAACAATCTGATAGTGGACGTCAAAATCCTCTTTCCAGTGCTTTTTGAGGTGGAACGGCGTATCAGAGCGTAGATGTTGTTTTGGAGTAGGAGCTGAATGTTGGAACGTTTTGAGGTAATGGCTGTGACTTGTGACACTCAATATTGTGCTGCTTTAAATAGTTTGAGGATGTCGATGGGATCGGGATACACAGCAGTCCAGAGCAAAGGTCAACATTCTTGTGTGACATGTTAATGGGCATATCCTAAAGTGCAGATCCACTTACAGCTAAAGGTTGGGAAGCTTTTAGAGAGGTTATGGATAACTGTGTGTCAAATGCTAAAGATGGATGTTTTACCTACCGTGACTGGTGGTCTTAAAGATATGCTCTCCCTTTTTAAAATGATTTGGACAGCTGAGGAAAAGTCATGTGACTGATCCATTAGTTTAAGCCAGCGTTTAAATTAATCTAGGATTCCGGAAGTGTCTGAATGGGTTTCCTTTTAGTACAGCTTTTCAAATGGAGATGCCTGATACTGCACTACTGCCTTCCTTTTAAGAACCTCTCATAACTGCATGATCAGATTTGATTTCAGCATGGACATACATTTTATATTTCTCTGGGGAGGGGTTGGGAAGGATAGAGCGAATGCTGGGTGGCTGGATGAATGCTGGCATTGTCTGAGCGCGCACACACACACACACACACACACACACATACCATAGCCTCCTTTGTGTGTGAACAAAGTGCTGGCCTGCTTTCGATTTAACACTAACACCGCATTGAAATCCCATGCTCACTGCAGAGAATGACCTCTGTCTCAGAGGGATCTGTCCATAAATGTTTCCGTGAAATGTGACGTACTTCGTAAATGTCATCCTCAGGTGGGAACCCCCCTTCAGAATGATTCTGTGGGAGAGAATTCAACTTTAGAAGCCGTGTTATCTCCTCAGTGGTGTTGGTCAGTTGTATGGGAATGATGAGGGGAGACACATGGTGGCCGTTAGGGGGGGCTGCTGCCCCAGACACTGCTTTGACCAGCTGAGGAATGTCATATAGTTGGGGTCTGAAAGCCGAGCTATGTATAGCAGACACACACCCATTCAGCCCTACGGAGTGGCAGGGACAAAACACATCTATTGGCTACATCTTCTGGCTCTAAAATCTAATAGTAAATGTTTTCAGTTTTCCACAGAAAGTCCTCCTTTATGGCGGTGGAAAACACAGATGTTTGAAAACAACACTGGGCTCCCAGGCCTGTTTTTAGTAGCTCCTGGGACAAAGGACAGAATGTTACTGTACATGGGGGGTGAGAGAAGTCTAAAGCTCTGTTTTCCACCTGGTCTGAAATTCTCACGCCTCACACACCTTCTGTTTTCAGGGGCCTTGTGTGTCAGCAAGATAAGGGTTCAGACTGCGGTTACAGTAGCCAGTGTTGCTTCAGGATAGGTGAGGAGAAACAGGCTAGTCTTTCAATGTCAGTGATTTGACAACAATTCCCATGGGGATAGAGACCTGAGTCACTCAGGAGTCATAGGATGTGGTCTGTCCTGTCCAATCACTGTCCTCCTGAAAAAAGGACCAGTATCGGTTACAGAGTACTTCTGTTGGAAACCATAATAAACATCTCAATTTTCGATCTGGCCAAACCCAGATTTCCACCAGGAGACTGGCATCTGAGATTCATCATAATGGGCACGAATTGTGTTTTGTTTGCTAATACGTTCTTTACGACGGCCCGCTGTTTCCGACTCTGGGTCCTCTCTCTGTTCAGACCACTGTGTTGGAGACTGTGTTCTCTAATCAAGACCAGCTGGCCCCATCCAGACCACACAGCCAGGGAACCTCTACTGTGTAAAGTGGTAAGATTATACCACCACTGTTTTCTTTGCTTTTCAACAAACTTATATTGCCAGGGTCTTTAAAGAGGAGAGTGAGGGATGAGGAGGGGGGGATGAGGGAGGGATGGGCGGTTGGCTACTTTTCCAGCCGCTGCATCCTCTCATGCTGTCTCCTGTGTCTTCAAGCGGTCTTGTCTTAGTGAAAGAGGCTGTGTGCGCGGCCCGTCAGGCTTTTAAGTCATTCCTTAGACATTACCTTATTGGATGACCACACGTTGGGCCCAGGGTGGGGTGAGGACATCCAGGATGGTGCCAGGGTGGGGTGAGGACATCCAGAATGGGGCGAGGACATCCAGAATGGGGCCAGGGTGGGGTGAGGACATCCAGAATGAGGCCAGGGTGGGGTGAGGACAGCCTGAATGGGGCCAGGGTGTGGTGAGAACAGCCAGAATGGGGCCAGTGTGTGGAGCTGTCAACAGGGAAGGAATGGGGTGAGTGTAGGAGGGTTGAGGCGGGGCCGAAAGCACACCTATGACATCACGTTCTTCTTAATACAGACACATGTTCATTGAGAGGTGCTTAACGTGCTATATGCGCTAGCAGTGTTGCAGTCTATGTAATGGACGCGGCTGGCTGGCTGGCTGGCTGGCAGAGAGAGAGAGAGTTGGGGTTCCCAATGCCATATACGTCTGCCAAAAACACCGCTACTACAGCTAGTAATGCCAATTTACACAAATTAAATGGTTTGTTTACAGCGCCAGTGAGTGCATTTCCAAGTACTTTTCTGGGCAAATAGAAGTTCAATCATACTCCCATTTGTTAACGATTTACAGTGAACACTGTTGAACGGAGGTGGTAGTTTTCTTTGACTTTTCACCAGATGCTTTTATCAAGGTGCCAAGCAGTGATTAATTGTGTGGTTGCTTCTGAAAGTACCTGTCTTGTTTTCCCAAGCTTTCAGGGAAAATCCATAAGAGCCCTTAGGTTTACAGTGGAAACTATGAGCACTGTGAGCCAGTACGTTTACAGTGGAAACTATGAGCATTGTTTGCGATGTATGAATAGGCTGCATCACATTTATCCCCGTAGTTACGCTTGTAGACACATAAGGATCTGCTTACAGTTTGGGACAAGAACCGTAAAAAGCCTAACTACTACAGCTGCTACTACTAATACCTTAATTCATAATAATAATTTGCTGTGCCATTATCAGTTCTGTTCTCTCCAAATGGATTGATTTGGCTTGTCTGTCCTTCACTGTTGAGCCTTTCTTCACAACTGCTATTGTCAAAGACAAAAACAGATGTTTGGCCTATACAGGCATAGTAACTCGACCTTATGGACACAGATATTTTTTTAATGGAAGGTAGCACAGCGGTTAGAGCGTTGGGCCAGTAACCGAAAGGTCGCTGGTTAGAATACCCGAGCCGGCAAGGTGAAAAAACCTGCCGATGTGTCCTTGAGCAAAGCTAAAGTTTCTTTAGTTACCTTCTCTGGCAGATGTTTAACTTCTACCCTAGTCAGCAGTGCTCCTCTAGTATTCCCTTTAGAGGACTGATGTTGGCGGACTGTTGTCACACAGACATATCTGCTGCTGGAATGTGTATAATGCTAAGTACCAGGGCTAAGGAGCTCACTCTATTGTACTTCTCTGAGGGAAACCCTAATCGGTGAACCTTTTTCGCGAAGGTCCCACTTCAGTCAGTGGGGGATTAGCAGACTATGCCGGGTGTTTAATAGCGGTGTTTATACATGTAATAGCCACTGGCATAAATTTGACACCTCAAGTGCTACATGCACTCATCGTATTAGAGCGTAGTTAGGGTGTTATTCTACAGGTCCCAAGAGAAGGCTCAGTCAATAGTAGGTCTGGATGAGGCTAGGGAGCACAGTGATCTCTGCCTGATTCCATTTCTCTGCCCTGACTTCAGATATAGCGTGTGTGGTACTGTAGAGTTTTGGCATAATTCCTCAAAACCAAACCCCCCCCCATAAGGAAGATTCAGATTTGGTGTGGTGTGTGTGTGTGTGGGCACTAGTTATTTTCCCATTACAGGTGCTCCTTTGAAATTCCTGAGGGGAAAAACGTGCTTACTGTACAAGGAGCGCTGGTGGTTCATGGTAGGGTTGTGAGCTTTGAAGCTGAACAGGTGATGTTGGTGTGTATTGATTTATTTTCTCTTTTGAAATGAAAGGAAACATCTAACATGTTGTTGTGGGAACCGTTGATAACCAGGATTGGGGAGGTCAACTGAAAGCAATTGATCTCTTTTGGGTAACTTGCTACTAGAAGACTGTCTGTATGTATCAGAATTATAGTGATTCTGTGAGTTGAGTAAGGTTTTCTCATCAATCCCCCTCCCAGTCTCCTCCAAGCCCCTTCAGCTTCCCAGATATTTTCTCTCTCCATAAACCAGTGACCTCACTGGATGTGTGAGGTCAGCAATGGAGAGTATCGCTGTAAATCTGCCATCACTAGAGAATGAGTCGATCAGCACGGCTCCTCCAGTCCTATCTGTTGCCAATGGAATACCCCTGAGGTCCTCATGTTACAGTTCTCACAGGGAACATTCACCCTTACTTCACTGTTTTTATTTTAAGCAAATGTTGTAAAAACTTTTACTTTTGGAACTTTGACCATCTCTAAGGGATTTTGATGGTGATACAGAAATGTGAACTGAGATTTGTGATGGTATGGTGGCCCACCCATGATCAAAGCTGGATGGCAGAGTCTCCGCCTCCGCTTGCTCTCTCTTTCATGTCTCGGGACAATAGGTCTGGCAGTGCTGAGACACAGCTGTGTTTGTGCTGCTGTGGTGTGCTGGACTATCCCCATTCCTCCTCCTGACCTTCTCTGGGGGGTGGGAGGAGGTATGGGAAAGGAGAGGAACAGAGGGGAAGGTGGGCCTGGATACTCCCCAGTCGGGAGAGAGCCTGGAGCAAGCCTTCCTAGTCGGGAGAGCGCCTGGAGCAAGCCTTCCTAGTCGGGAGAGCGCCTGGAGCCAGCCTTCCTAGTCGGGAGAGAGCCTGGAGCCAGCCTTCCTAGTCGGGAGAGAGCCTGGAGCCAGCCTTCCTAGTCGGGAGAGAGCCTGGTAGTGGAGTTAAAAGCTTGGAGCTTGGTCTCAGATCATTCTTATCTGTAGTCCCCTGGGGGAAAGAAATGTTACCTTTAGGTTTCACACATCTGGAAGTTCTCACAAAGACTTAGCCCACCTGTGCTTCATAAGTGCAGTGGTGCTGGTGAAGACAGAAGAATTAAGTCCTCAAGTTTCACAGCACAGGGGAAATCCTGTCTGTCTGCAGAGGGCTCAGTACTGTTAGTGAATGATGCTGTTTGTCTGGTTATGTTCACCAGCTTTGAGCAGTTTCCCAAATGGTGCTATGGTACCCACTGGTGTGTCATGGCTATTTCAAAGGAAATAAATATTGCCTAATTCCATTTGTCTGGAGAACAAATGGAAATAGCCAACAAGTGCTCAGCATACAGTGATGTGTAAAAGTAAGTACACCCCCTGGAAAGGTATCTTTTTTATTTTATTTTAATTTTTTACATATTTGGACAGATGGATATGTAATCTTCACTTCATCACTATTGACAGATAAAGGTTACCCAATTTAACAAATCACACACAAAAAAAAAAAAAGAAAATGTTATGCAATTAAAATAAACAAAAATACCTTTTCCTTATGGGGAAAAAGTTTGTACACCCCTACCTTTACCATCACATAAAATGGCTAGAAATTAGAATTAGGTACCAAAACAAGGGCAAATGATTAGAATAAATTAGAGAGAAACTTGGAGGGTCCAGCCTTCCTTAAAGATAAGAAAATTGGTCTGGTTTGGTCTTAACCATATGGGTGTGTGGTAACACATCATTCAAAGATCAAAAGACCTACCGGAGCCCGTCAGAAGAAAGATTATTGATGCCCATGAGTCTGGGAGGGGTTACAAATCCATTTCCAAGCAATTCAAAGTACATCATTCCATTTCCAATCAATTCAAAGTACATCATTCCACTGTCCGACAAATTCCAGACCACTGGCAAACTACCTAGGACAGGTCGTCCCACCAAGGTTTGTGCAGTCTCTTTCTGACAGTGTACCCATGCAATTCGACATTGATTGTGGCAAGAGAGGCCTGTAGATCCCTTGATGTTACCCTGGGGTTCTTAGAGACTTCTATCAGCATCTTTCGGTCAGCTCTTGGACTGACTTTGGTAGGACGACCTGTCCTAGGTAGTTTGCCAGTGGTCTGGAATTTTTGTCGGACAGTGGAATGATGTACTTCGAATTGCTTGGAAATGTATTTGTAACCCCTCCCAGACTCATGGGCATCAATAATATTTATTCTGAGGGCCTCGGGTAGGTATTTTGATCTTTGAATGATGTGTTACCACACACCCATATGGTTAAGACCAAACCAGAAAAAAAAAATATATATATATATTAGAATTTTCCAGGGGGTGTACTTACTTTTTCACATGACTGTATGTGGGTACTCCTTCAAGACTGATGGAAAAAGCCTCCAGGTGAAGCTGGTTGAGAGAATGCCAAGAGTGTGCAAATCTGTCATCATGGCAAAGGGTGGCTATTTGAAGAATTTCTAATATAAAATATGTTTTGATTTGTTTAACACTTTTTTGGTTACTACATGATTCCATATGTGTTATGTCATAGTTTTGAGGCCCCCAGTGTATATTATACTCTATATGTAATTATTAAGAAGCCCACATGTATGCTCTATAAAGTGTATAGTGGGACTGCTCATTCAGACCATCTGCCCCGAGGCCTGTACAGTATCATAGCACTATTACTCAAACACCCCACGTCTTTGTTTTTTTTAGTTAATGATGCCTCTGATATGGGTCAAAGATCATTGGCAGGCCTCATTTCATCCTTCTGTGGTTATTCTAGTTGCATTTTTCTCAAATGCAAGAGAATGCTTGGGATTGGGGTCATTATCTCATGCTAAAATGCCCACGTTTATGGTTCCCACATGTTTCAGATGAGGGAAGCAAATCCATAATTTGCAGCGACACTGAATGAATGGCGGGTTTCCATGTCGACAGGTTGTGGATGAGAACAGTGTGTCCTTTAAAATCACTATTCTTCTCTCCTGATTACCTCCTCAACCAGAACCGTTCATATTGCAAACTAGATAACTTAATGAATGATAGGCTTTTTATTCTCAAGTCAGCACTGATTACCTCCTCTCTGAACTGTAGCTAATGATATGCCACTTTCTGAGGGTTACGGTAGATTCCACGGCAACCCTACATATTAATGAACACAATCTTTTGTACAGAAAAGGTGTCAGGTCATGAACCTGGACCCGTTCTTTGAATGGCACGATATGTACCACGTTTACTTAATCTGAATGCTCCTAAGGTGTCTGCACTGTCAGCATAAATATCATCAAAGTCTTTAAAGGCAGTGCCTTTGGATGATTACAGGTAATTGGAGTGGCCACTTCCGTAGATGTGATCAATACCCTTAGGGCTTGTCTCGTCTTAGTGTAGGAGACTGGGAAAGCTTGTGTCGTCTCGGTGAATTAGACGGCATATCATCTTGGTGTGAGATCCGTGCCATCCTCTGTGTTCCACGTGAAGGGGGCGGTGATGAGAAGGTGGGTCAGGGTGTGTCTCCACTTCCTGAGGTGAACACAGTCATTGATATACTCCACTGTTCTGTACTTACCTCGGCCACACCACAGTTATCCACAGGGCCACGCTGCCTGGCAACAGACCGCCTGGTAACCTCCTCTTTGTTTGTTTCTCCAGCTGTTGCTCCCTGAAATTGCCCCAGGGAAAGGGTATGCTTGGCTAAAAGCAGCCTGATGTAGTTGGTGTTCTGTGCTAATGTCTCTCTCTTTCTCACTCTCTCTCTCTTTATCTCTCTCTCTCTCACTTTTATCTCTCTCGCTCCCACTCGCGCGCTCTCTCTCTCTCCTCCCTGTATAGTTGAAGCAGTTGGACAAGGCAGCGGCGGCAGCCCAAACCTATTTCCAGGCTAACCCGGAGAGCGTGGAGATGGATCAGAACCTGGAGCAGTACAAAGCTCTGGAGGGCACAAACCTGGACCACTTTGTGGACAGAGAGGCCCGGCCACATCAGGTGAGAGTGTGGAAAAGAAACCTCTGTGTCGGTTTTCCAGACTCAGATTAAGCCTAGTCCTGGTCCAAGAAGTTAATCTGTGTCCAGGAAACCGCCCCTCAGAGTCCATATCAGGACCTGAAAAAAACAACTGTCAATGTTCTTTAGACTGTCACAGATCCATGGAACTTACTGAGGCCCTTTTTGATTATTTAACACATTCAGGCATTGTTCTAATCACTAATCTGACATAGTTGGATTGGAAATAGTGTGGTAAGGAACCATGCTTTTACTTATCCCATCACTTATGGGTCAGTAATTGCCTAAAGGGAGAAAGGATGCATTTCAATGCTATTGGAACAGGCCCTGAGACAGACAGAGGCTCCTCAGAGCACCCAGTGCTTACCTTACCATTGCTTTGGCAGGACCAGGCAGGGAGCTCTCTCTCTTAAACCCTCTTGCCTCATTCTGCCAAATAGAATTTGGTATACAGTCTTTGAGTTGAACATGATGGTGTTGCCAGGTCTTCATATTGCATTGAATGCCATATGTAACTTGCCTACAGTACAGTTCATACATAGTCAGACAATTCAGTGCCAGTTAGCGTTAGTTGAACCAGTGGCTATTTTTAACATTGTTTTTCTGCTTCCCTTCTTTATTTTCCTAAACGCTTCTTACTTTTGCAATTCTAAATTAAACATTATGTGGCTGCTTCCTTTGTCTCAATGGTTCTTGTATTTTGTGGATATGTTTTCATGTCTTTTGGATGATGGTGGTCACTACAAATTAATGAGAGGAGATGAGTTTAGGTCATTGACCTTTGCTTGTGGAGAGCACTGAAGCCTATAAAGGTCTGGCTGTGGAGGGCTGTGTCAATGCTCTCACTCTGTTCTCATTCATTGTAGCACTCGGTGGTGTCTGACTGCTTGTCTGTCTACATACAGACTGCACTACACAGGTTTACTCTTGTCTTTTCATCATGTAGCAGGCAGATTCAACTTGTTTTGAGGAACTCACAGTAACTGTCTAGGCTGCAACTCTGTGTGTATAGTTCTCATGGTCCCAAGCTCAGCTAAATTCTTCATCCACTTTTTCTCCCCCACGCTCCCCCTCACTTATCCTCTCCATCTCTCCCCCGTTGTCCTCCTCCCATATCCTATTCTTCCTACCTGTCTCCCCCCTCTATCCTATTCTCAACCTTCTCTCTTCCTCTCTCTCTCTCTCTCTCTCTCTCTCTCTCTCTCTCTCTCTCTCTCTCTCTCTCTCTCTCTCTCTCTCTCTCTCTCTCTCCTCTCCCTTCTTCTCTCCCCTTCTCTCCCCACAGAGGTCCTTCTCAGCGGGGGTAAAGCTGTATGACAGTGCGGATTATGAGGCAGCCATCTCCCTGTTTGAGGAGGCCCTCCAGGAGTACTACAGGGCTGACGTGGAGTGTCGGGCCCTCTGCCAGGGGCCCCAGAGGTTTGAAGAGCAGGAACATGTCCTCTACCGCTACAGCCTCTACGAACTGGTCTCAGGTCAGTCACTATCTTGTCCTATGTTAAGTCATTGTAGTGTCTATAACACCTCCTTTGTAGTGTCTATGTAGTGTCTTTAATATATCCTATGTAGTGTATATAACACCTAGGTAGGGTCTATAACACATCCTATGTAGGGTCTATATCTATCTATCTATCTATCTATCTATCTATCTATCTATCTATCTATCTATCTATCTATCTATCTATCTATCTATGTAGTATATGTATGTAGGGTCTATAACACCTATGTGTAGTGTTCATTTAGTGTCTATAACACCTCATATGTAGTATCTACACCCCCGGTCAAAAGTTTGGAATATTACTAATTTAAGGGTTTTTCTTTATTTGCACTATTTTTTACATTGTAGAATAAAAGTGACGACATCAAAACTATGGCATAACATATATGGAATCATGTAGTAACCCACCAAGTGTTAAACAAATCACAATATATTTTATATTTGAGATTCTTCAAAGTAGCCATCCTTTGCTTTGATGACATGGTACCTTCAGGCATTTGTAAATTGCTCCCAAGGATGAACCAGAGGTCTACCTTGTGGAGGTCTACAATTTTTTTAATGAGGTTTTGGCTGATTTCTTTTGATTTTCCCATGATGTCGAGCAAAGAGGCACTAAGTTTGAAGGTGGGCCTTGAAATACATCCACAGGTACACCTCCAATTGACTCAAATTATGTCAATTAGCCTATCAGAAGCTTCTAAAGCCATGACATCATTTTCTGGAATTTTCCAAGCTGTTTAAAGGCACAGTCAACTTAGTGTATGTAAACTTCTGACCCACTGAAATTGTGATATAGTGAATTATAAGTGGAATAATCTGTCTGTAAACAATTGTTGGAAGAATTACTTGTGTCATGCACACTAACCGACTTACCAAAACTATAGTTTGTTAACATGAATTCTGTGGAGTGGTTAATGACTTCAACCTAAGTGCATGTAAACTTCCAACTTCAACTGTATATGTAGTGTCTATGTAGTGTCTTATACACATACTATGTTACTCGTAGTGTCTGTCTTGTTTTATATCATTTTCTTTTTACCATAAAAAAAATAAACTGAAATCAGAGTTTGCGTTAGTTGTCTCTTGTGGTACTCTGATGCTTGGTGATTCACTGATCGATTGCTTTGTACATTTTGACATTCCGGCCCACAATCCCATTCAATCCGGCCGTGGGCCATATGTTTGACACCTCTGCTTTAGTAGTTGATTTTTCTGTTTTACAGCTAAGCGAAGGGGTGAAGCTGGACTAAAAACAGAGCTCTCTTCTTCCAGCGGTGGTTAACATTGTTTACAACTCCCTGGTGCAAAATTGAATTCTCCCCCTCAGTGAAACACAGCCTTGAGAAATACAGCAACTTCTCATGTTATGGATGTCTAGGTTTAATGTGGGATGGGGAAACTTCTCTTGGCATTCAAATGTTTTCATATTGGCATACAGCCCATTTAATTATGAGGTGAAGTTTCAGATGGCTGCCATGGTTGCGTCAATATTTGTTCAGATTAAGAAGTATTAGCCGAAACATTCTTGCAAACAGAATCTTGATTGATTTGACGAATTTTAAACAAAACAACATGAATGTTCAAATAAAATGACTGTTATTACATTTGGAAGGGAGTACCGGTAAACTCTATTTAACAGCAAATATCCCTACACCACATCTCATGTGGTTATGCCATTAATTTTCAAGGAGAGCTATATACCATAAATTACCTCCACGAGGATCCTTTTTTCAGATAAATTACTTGTCCACCTGGACTGCTTTATGGCACGGCTCATTTTGAATTTAACTCCCTTCATCTCTGTTGGCTGCAGAAAATGTCTTCCAAAACTTGATACACCAATGACTCCTCACACATATTGTGGTTCTTGGCCATTCCTCTGTAGTATCCTGGTATTGTCGTTTCAAAACATTGTTAGCCACAAGTTACTCTTTGGCTAAGTGATCCAACAGACCACCGAACATCTTAAAAGGAACTCTAAAAGGGTGGAGATGAGTGCAGGAAAACCAAATTCACAGTCCAGAGGGTGTTTCAAGGTAACATATTGATTGTTTTAAACAACACAGACGGAAAGTAATGTGTACTTCATGCATTCCTCCTTAGTGAGTTATGTGTGTTTGTGGTGGGATACGGTGTTAGCCATGTTTGTGTGTGTGTCTGCACATACGTAGCCTCATGGGATCTGTTTATTATCTTAGACCAGTCTATCCTAATTCCGGTCCTCCAGAACCCCCAAAAACACAATTTTTGGTTGTAGCCCCGGACAAAGACACCTGATTAAACTTGTCAAGGGCCTGGTGATTAGTTGACAAGTAGAATCAGGTATGCTTGTCCAGGGTCACAACAACAATATGTACTGTTGGGGGTTCTGGAGGACTGGAGTTGGGGAACACTGTCTTAGAAGCCCCAAAAAGCCAACAGTCTGAACCAGTCCTTATCGACACAGCCATAGTGAGCCAGAGGGGTATCCTATGAAGTCAGGGTTTTCTAAAGCTAACCAGCTTCAGTTGGCTTCACATTCCAGCTCAGGCTTCATCCGTACTTTGACGGTGGCTAACTTTAGCAGGCTTGTAACTGCGCGTGCATGCCGCACATGGCTAGTCAAACACCAAACTCTTTATTGAGACGATGCTGAAACATCAATCCATGGGTGAGTCAGAGCCACATTTTAATTTGTGCAGAAATCAAAATGAAAAGAAAGTTATCTTGTGGGTTCAGCAGGCTATGGTGTGAAAATGGTTTTTTATTAGTTATTGTTGGTGTGCACAATAAAATATTTTATCATCTCTCTCTCAATTAAATTAGATTTATTGGCATGATGTAACAATGTACATATTGCCAAAGCGTACTTTGGAAATTAAGCGATTCATTTACAATATTAACAAAATTAAAATAATAATCAGGAAAGTAGCCACCCTTTGCCTTGATGACAGCTTTGCACACTCTTGGCATTTTCTCAACCAGCTTCACCTGGAATGCTTTTCCAACAGTCTTGAAGGAGTTCCCACGTATGAGCACTTGTTGGCTGCTTTTCCTTCACTCTGCGGTTGGGTGATTGTGGAGGCCAGGTCATCTGATGCAGCACTCTCACTCTCCTTGGTCTAATAGATAATAGATTGGGTGGCAAAACCTGTTGGTGTCCTTGAGCAAGGCATTTAACCCTCATTTTGCTCCAGGGGCTGACCCTGTAGGTATGACATTGTAAATAATAATTTGTTCTTAACTGACTTGCCTAGTTAAATAAAGGTTAAATAAATAAAAAAATAGCCCTTACACAGCTTGGAGGTATGTTGGGTCATTGTCCTGTTGAAAAACAAATGATGGTCTCACTAAGCGCAAACCAGATGGGATGGCGTATCGCTATGGTAGCCATGCTGGTTAAGTGTGCCTTGAATTCCAAATAAATCAGTGTCACCAGCAAAGCACCATCACACCTCCTTTTCCATGCTTTACGGTGGGAACCACACATGCGGAGATCATCCGTTCACCTACTCTGTGTCCCACAAAGACAATTGTTGGACCAAGTATTTTAAATTTGGACTGATCAGACCAAAGGACAGATTTCCACCGGTCTAATGTCCATGGCTCGTGTTTCTTGGCCCAAGCAAGTCTCTTCTTCTTATTGGTGTCCTTTAGTCTTAGTCATCTCACCACTGATTTATATAGACTAAGAATAAACCTTTGTGATAACAATGTATGGTAACCAGTGGAATGAAAAACACTGTATGAAATACCAATTTTAAGGTAGCCAAATATTGTTCGTGGTTCAACATCATTATCATACAACTCTATGCTTTTCCTTAGGAAGGCATTACTGTGCTTTAATTGAATAATTAATCCACCTGTACCCCCGCCACCCCTCCAACCGCCTCTGTGTGTTTCAGACCACTTCACCCAGGTGCTGCACTGTGAACACGAGTGTGTGAGAGACCTGTCTACCCGGCCTGGCCGTCTGTCTCCCATGGAGAACTACCTGCCTCTACACTACGACTACTTGCAGTTTGCCTACTTCCAGCGTGAGTAACATTACTTTACTGCACCATACTGACCTTTACTGTACCCTACTACACCTTACTCTACCTCTGCACTATGACTACCTGTAGTTCAAACTACTTCCTGAGGGAGTAACGTCACCTTACTGCACCATACTCTACCCTACTTTACCTCTCGACTATGTCTGCATCCGAAATGGCACCCTATTTCCTATATAGTGCACTAGTTTCGGCCAGAGCTGTTTGGACCCTGGTCAAAAGTAGTGCACTATATAGGAAATAGGGTGTCATTTGGGCACACATTACTACGATTACACAAACAAGTTTGCCTACTTCAAGCATGAGTATTACCTTACTGCATCTTACTTGACCCTGCTTGCAGACAGGGTGTGGTGTTCAGACTACAGGGATGGCCAACCCTCATCCTGGAGGGTTGCAGTGTGTACAGGCTTTTGTTGATTGGCTAACACACCCATATCAAATAATCTCTAGTACCATAAGTGTTTGCCTGCTGAATCACACAGAGAGCGACCGAGAGCTGGGAAACGCCCGGTCGCAGACATTTGGAAAAGCCCTCAAAGAGGAAATCACAAAGAGCTGTGGAGAAAGACTAGGACCAGCATTCATAAAGCTTCTCAGAGTAGGAGTGCTGACCTAGGATCAGTTTGGCCTTTTAGATATCAAGGAATAGACAGCGCTCCTACTCTGAGACGCTTTGTGAATACAGGCCTACACAATAACCACCCAACAGACCAGGACCACACCTCAATAGGGAAGCCCACACTGTTCCACTCAAACTCATTCAGCAACATGGGGATCCATACGTAAAAGTGAGAACGTCTGCAGGACAGCATGGGGATCAGATGTTCGAGGGATGGGTTGGCAGGACAGTGCATTAAAGTCCTTGCACCACATGTGTCTATTTAAACATTAACCAAGTGGATCATGGGATTCTAGGAAAAACAAAGCA
This sequence comes from Thymallus thymallus, assembly GCA_023634145.1. Taxonomy (NCBI): domain Eukaryota; kingdom Metazoa; phylum Chordata; class Actinopteri; order Salmoniformes; family Salmonidae; genus Thymallus; species Thymallus thymallus. Next base: position 6,715,061 of record CM042414.1, read on the forward strand.
CTCAATTAATCATTCCCAACAGCGGCACTTACCGTGTCTTCATCCCAAATGGCCTACTGTAAACGTTTTGATAGCAGTGCATCTATGTGAATACTGTGCGAAGCTCTGCAATGCTATACAGTTACTTGGAGACTGTAAGAGATGCTGTTAACCATATAATTAAGAAATTGTTTTTTAATAGGATATCTATGCTGTTAACAGTGAGGATTCAACAGGGAGTCAGGTTGGACTTTCAAAGCAAAGGATAGCTGTACAATCAGGTTTGAATGCAAAGGCCTTGTCACCCTTTGCGATCGTATGGGGTTTACGTTTAAAGTATATGTCCATTTTTTAAAAGGGGGAGAGAGGTAAAGCGAGAGATGTTGAGAAGAAAAGGGCAAGAAAGATGGAGTGTCTTAAATTTAGCAAAATGTTTTTTATTTTGTATTGCGATACAAATAAATGTTTCATGTCATGCCAATAAACATTTTGAAATTGATAGAATGGAAATTGAGCGAGAGGGGGAGCGAGAGGGGGAGAGAGGGGGAGAGAGAGAATGTGCAGTCATCCATCAAGTCTGTAATCGCCTGTTAAAAAGTTAAGTCTCCCCCTCACTCAGCAGCCTCTCATTGCTCTGAGGGAAGCTGTTTCCTCAATGATTCGTGCGGTGACATTGTCGTTTTTATGGCCTGAAAGCCCCTCACTGTTTAAGACCTGTGAACCAGGGGAACCTGGTGAACACAGAAACACTCGCCTCGGCTCCTCCAAGAAGTTTGAGAGACGAGCTGCTTTACAAGCAAGTAAAGCACACGCGTGTCGGGGTGTGTGGTGGGGTGTACAGTGTGTGTGTGGGGTGGGGGGAGTTTACAGTGTGTGTTGTGGGGGGAGTGTGTGTGTGTGTGTGTAGGGGGGGGGTGTACAGTGTGTGTGTAGGGGGGGGGGTGTACAGTGTGTGTGTGGGTGGGGGGGTGTACAGTGTGTGTGTGGGGGGGGGTGTACAGTGTGTGTGGGGGGGTGTACAGTGTGTGGGGGGGGGTACAGTGTGTGTGTTGTGGGGGGGGTGTACAGTGTGTGTGTGTGTGGGGGGGGTGTACAGTGTGTGTCTGGGGGGGTGTACAGTGTGTGTGTTGTGGGGGGGGGTGTACAGTGTGTGTGTCTGGGGGGGTGTACAGTGTGTGTGTTGTGGGGGGGGGGTGTACAGTGTGTGTGTGGGTGGGGGGGTGTACAGTGTGTGTCTGGGGGGGTGTACAGTGTGTGGGGGGGTGTACAGTGTGTGTGTGGGGGGGTGTACAGTGTGTGTGTGTGGGTGGGGGGGTGTACTGTGTGTTGTGGTGGGGTGTACAGTGTGTGTGGGGGTGGGTGTACAGTGTGTGTGTGTGGGTGGGGGGGTGTACTGTGTGTGTGGGGGTGGGTGTACAGTGTGTGTGTGTGGGTGGGGGGGTGTACTGTGTGTTGTGGTGGGGTGTACAGTGTGTGTGGGGGTGGGTGTACAGTGTGTGTGGGGGGGTGTACAGTGTGTGTGTGGTGGGGGGGTGTACAGTGTGTGTGTGTGTGTGGGGGGGTGTGTGGAGGGGGTGTACAGTGTGTGGGGTGGGGGGGTGTACAGTGTGTGTGTGGGTGGGGGGGTGTACAGTGTGTGGGGGGGTGTACAGTGTGTGTGTGGGTGGGGGGGTGTACAGTGTGTGGGGGGGTGTACAGTGTGTGTTGTGGAGGGGTGTGTGGGTGGGGGGGTGTACAGTGTGTGGGGTGGGGGGGTGTACAGTGTGGGTGGGGGGGTGTACAGTGTGTGTGTGGGTGGGGGGGTGTACAGTGTGTGGGGGGGTGTACAGTGTGTGTGTGGGGGGGTGGGGTGGTGTACAGTGTGTGTGTGTGTTGTGGGGGGGTGTACAGTGTGTGTTGTGGAGGGGTGTGTGGAGGAGGTGTACAGTGTGTGGGGTGGGGGGGTGTACAGTGTGGGTGGGGGGGTGTACAGTGTGTGGGGGGGTGTACAGTGTGTGTGTTGTGGTGGGGGGGTGTACAGTGTGGGGGGGGGTCTACAGTGGGTGTGTTGTGGGGGGGTCTACAGTGGGTGTGTTGTGGGGGGGTCTACAGTGGGTGTGGGGGGGGGTCTACAGTGGGTGTGTTGTGGGGGAGTGTACAGTGTGCGAGGGGGTGTACAGTGTGTGTGTGTGGGGGGGGGGTGTACAGTGTGTGTGTGTGTTGTGGGGGGGGGGTACAGTGTGTGTGTGGGGGGGTGTACAGTGTGTGTGTGGGGGGGGGGGTGTACAGTGTGTGTGTGTGTTGTGGGGGGGGGGTGTACAGTGTGTGTGTGTTGTGGGGGGGGGTGTACAGTGTGTGTGTGTGTGGGGGGGTGTACAGTGTGTGTGCAACATGCATGCATTTGTGTTACTAGCAAGTCACTACTCGCTGTAAGATCTTTAGAGTCAGGAGATGTACTGCACATTCTCCTCACACCCAGTCAGTCCCACCATCCATCCTCCCCAGTCCCAGTTCTCCCCTAGCAGGTGTTGTGTGTGTGTGTGTGTGTGTGTGTGTGTGTAGGAGTGTGTGTCTGTGTTTCCACTATCTCACCCAGCCTCTGACTGCCTGTCAGGGCTCTAGTGTTGCTGCTCCATTGTGCTCATGGTCCTGGAATGTTCAGCCGCGCTAGACTTCCAAAATCTCCAGACACACATCTCATCCAGACCTAGGGGGCTTTATGACATGTGGATTTGTCTGTGCTGACCTGTATGAGTGGAAAACTCTTCCTCAACAGTGCAGAATAAGTGTAAAGTAGCAAAACTATCAATATACAGTTGTGCACTCTATAGGGAACATGGTGCCATTTGGGACACTACCTTACAAGGTAGTTCAGAGAGGGAGTCTGAGGTGTGATGACAAGTCCTCTTGTTCAGACAGGGACACCTAATTCTATTTAGAATGTTTCTCTCCCTCTCTCTCCCTCCCTCCCTCTCCCTCCCTCTCCCCCCCTCTCCCTCCCTCCCTCTCCCTCCCTCTCTCTCCCTCCCTCTCCCTCCCTCTCTCTCCCTCCCTCTCTCTCCCTCTCCCTCTCTCTCCCTCTCCCCCTCCCTCTCCCTCTCCCCCTCCCTCTCCCTCCCTCTCTCTCCCTCCCTCTCTCTCCCTCCCTCCCTCCCTCCCTCTCCCTCCCTCTCTCTCCCTCCCTCTCCCTCCCTCTCTCTCCCTCTCTCTCACTCCCTCTCTCTCACTCCCTCTCTCTCACTCCCTCTCTCTCCCTCCCTCTCTCTCACTCGCTCTCGCTCTCTCATTCTCTCGCTCTCTCATTCTCTCGCTCTCTCTCATTCTCTCTCTCTCTCCCTCTCTCTCTCTCTCCCTCTCTCACTTGCTCTCACTTGCTCTCACTTTCTCTCTCTCACTTTCTCTCTCCCTCTCTCTCTCTCACTTTCTCTCTCCCTCTCTCTCTCTCACCTGCTCTCACTTTCTCTCTCCCTCTCTCTCACTTGCTCTCTCCCTCTCTCACTTGCTCTCTCCCTCTCTCACTTGCTCTCTCCCTCTCTCACTTGCTCTCTCTCTCTCTCTCTCTCTCTCTCTCTCTCTCTCTCTCTCTCTCTCTCTCTCTCTCTCTCTCTCTCTACCACCTTCTTTCAATTTCAATATTCAATTCCATTTTCCAGCTTTATTGGCACAGTAGGAACAAGCCAGTGTTGCTAAAGCAACACAACACAGCAATATCGATGTCTACATGATAATGTGCACTTTGTCTCACTCTCTCTCCAGTCAATTTCAATATTCAATACCGTTTTCAATTCAAACTAGCTTTATCGACACAAGAACCTCACAACGTTGCCAAACAATACAACCAAACAAAACTACTGTCCATTTCATAACGTCTTCTTTCTGTCTCTGTCTCTCCAGTTAACATGACGGAGGAGGCGTTGAAGTGTGCACAGTCCTACCTGCTGTTCCACGAGGGAGAGGAGTTTATGACAGAGAACGTGGAGTACTATAGAGAGGCTATAGGTCACGACGTCAAACCCCGGGTGGTAAGACCTTGGCTCCGTCCAAAATGGCACCCTTTAGTGCTCTACTTTTGACCAGGACCCACGTGGGCTATTCCCTATGTAGTGCACTACTTTAATAGTCAAAAATAGTGCACTACATAAGGAATAGGGTGCCATTTCTGACGCACACATTGTTATTAACTTTGTTTACCTTTTGGATTGTACTGTAATCAATTACTGTTACTGTTTTCTGTACTTTCTGGCCAAAGACTTGCACATTCACTGCCCAATAGGTTTTATAAGCCCGTTATTGCTGCATAAATGTAATGCCAGATTTTTGTAACTTGTATAATTTGTGTTTACTGTGTTCCTAAGGATCAGATTGAGTTATTGGGAATGTAAATGTAACGGTAATTCAGAGCATTTGGAATGGGATGCGTCCCACATGGCACACTATTGTCTATATAGGTAACTGGGTGCCATTTGGGACGCAGCCATAGTCAGTTTGCCTGGAGGATTAACTCGAACTGGCAAATTTAGCGTCTGGTTTGTGTGCATGTGCGCCTGCCAGCGGACATAACAGTGTTTGTACAGTATTCCTCAAACTTCATTCCATCTCTCTCTCTCTCACTTTCTTTCTCACTCTGTCTTTCTCACTCTGTCTCTGTCTCTCTCACTCTGTCTCTCACTCTGTCTCTCTCTCGCTCTCGCGACTCAGGGACCTGATATACTCAGCATAGAGCAGTAGAGAGCCATGGTCTGCCTTCCTGCCAGCAACAGGGAGTAGGGGGGAAATCATGCCCCAATGCCCATAGAAACACACTGAAACAATTTAGGAGTTGTTTGCGTTAAGGATGAAAATATGATTTTTCTGGCCACCATAAACGCTACTGGCTGCTCGGTAGTGTTGCTCCTTTTCGTCTATTGCAGATCGTCGGCCATTCTTTCCCTCCTCTCCTCGGGTCTGGTCCATGCTTAAGAGGCGTTAGGCTGCGGCCCTGCCAGGAAGAACTAGTAAAAAGCTCATCTGTGAAATGCCAAGAGAGGGGGCAATATAGCACAGTCCATTGGGTCCATCACTGGGGAGAGGATGGTACCCCTCACTGGGGTCAGGCCTGTGGGATGCTTGGATGCTGAAAGGAAGAGACGTTAGGGTAGGGATGTACTTACGTGGTGTAGTACTTACAGATGTATAGTGGTTAGGGACATGGTCTTCCTAGACTTTATGCTTCAAGGGAGATTCAGTAGCTAGGTGATGTGCTAAGTCAAAAAGATTTTTCCCTGTGGAGATTAACAGCCCAATATCTCTGTGTCTCCAGATGGCTGAGTGGTACCTGAGGCGCCATAAGCAGGAGCTGGAGCTACTAATGATCGGTGGTGAGAACATGCACATGGAACTTACAGAGGGGGTGAGTAGTACAGAGGGGGTGAGTAATACAGAGGGTGTGAGTAGCTGTCTCTAAAACTTGTGAAGGGCTTTCCTGACTAAAGAAAGAGCTAGGGCTGTATGTATGAAGCGTCTCAGAGTAGGAGCGCTGATTTAGGATCATTTTAGAGCACAGTAACAGGTGCCTGGTAGTTACACCAGAACTCCCTCAGCACACAGCACCACCTGGTGGCCATGATGGATAACCATTGGTGCTGGATCTGCATCATTTCCATATTGTGGAAATATTCTGATCCTTCAATGTTTTACCTTGTCTTTTAGCATTACTGGACCAGCACAGGTGGCAGAGAGGATTCTAACAGGTGAGCAAGCCCTGAAATATCCCTTTGGAAATGTTCAATAGTTTGAATAGCTGTATGATATTTAAAATAAATTGTATAGCTTACAAAGATAAGATGATGCGTTTTACATAGATATTTTTTTATGTTTTACATTGGTCTATCTGTCTACTTCAATATGTGGTACTTTGAACTGCAATACCTTGTCTTGTATAAGATAGCACTGACATCTACTGGATACTTCCAGTATGGCAGCCTATATTATCCTCACTAGTCTCGTAGTTACTCCCATATAAAAGACCCTTGACAAGCTGACGAGAGGCAAAGAAAGGTTTATTTCAGCTGTATTGATGGTCTCAGCCTTATTTAAATTAACTATATGTACTGGCCATACTCTGTTCCACCATTCCACCTGCAGGATCCCTTCTGGTACTGATGGGTGGATGGAGTACGTGCCCATCTCAGAGAAGAAGAACTTCAACCTGGCCCCGCCACAGGAGCTCAGAGAAGGTACGACGACATCCTCTGTTCTCTTCACAACTGCTCAAATGTAATGGTAATATTTGTACCATTTGTGGAAAGTAAAAGTGAAATATGAAGGCTTGCCCATAGGATGGATGGAGAGATGTGTAAAAAGACTTGATAAATGTATCCAAAGGCTCCGGACATTTCTGACAAGTTCTACATAGCTCTCTAACTACAGTAGAATTAATGTGTGTACACAGTGACTGGGTTCATCAGGAAGTGCATAGAGGATGTTGTTCCTACTGTGACAAGTAGAACTTATCCATACCAAAAACAACGTGGATAGATTGCAGCATTCGTGCAAAACTGAAAGCGCTAAACACCGCATTTAACCACGGCAAGGTGACTGGGAATACGTGTACAAACAGACCAGCTATTTCCTCCGTAAGGCAGTCAAATGGGCAAAATGACAGTACAGGGACAAAGTATAGTCGCAATTCAACGGCTTAAACACATGTGGCAGGGACTCCATACAATTACTGACTATAAGGGGAAAGCCAGCCATGTCGTGGATACCGGCGCCTCACTCCCCACGTCTATATCTATGGGCACAAGCACTGTTCATGACACAAACTGTTCACACTCCTCTTGTTGGCGGAGAGAACATTTACCAGGTTTAAAACTTATTTCCTGCAATTAGACACATTTTGTCATGGGGTGCAGAGAACATTTAGCCGTTTTTAAGCTAATTTTCATACAATTCTATACATTTTGCCATGTCAGTGTATTCATGTGATATTTGAGTGACTCAAACATTACAACAAAATCTATGGGCTAAAAAACCTTGCTGACATGGGCTAGTTGATCTGGACTTTTCTGAAAAGTTATACATAGCTCTCTAAGGTATGCAATGACTGACATGACAAGAGGAAGTGATGATGCACTGCCCAGTTTTGAAATTGCACCTTCTGCATTCTACTATTACAACTTACAAGAGTAAGTTGAAAGCCGGACTAAGTTCCTTTTTGGGGGGGGGGGGGCACAGTTTGGGAACCACTGCCATAGAGGGGTTAACACGTTTCTTAATCCTCTGCACCGGCGTGTGTGTGTTCTGTAGGAGGCCCCCTGGTGTATGACCGTGTGCAGCTGGTCCAGAACTCACAAGCCCTGAACGGAACTCAGAGGGTTCTCCTGGATGATGTCATGTCTGTGGACGAGTGCGCCGAGCTCAAAAACCTGGCCCATGTAAGAGAACTGATATTTTAACTACAGTAGATTTTATGTGAACGTAATACTTCATTTTTATTTTATAATATGTACACTGTGAATAGTCTCGACCTATACATTGTGTGTACACAGTGACTGGGTTCATCAGGAAGTGCATAGAGGATGTTGTTCCTACTGTGACAATTAGAACTTATCCATACCAAAAAAACGTGGATAGATTGCAGCATTCGTGCAAAACTGAAAGCGCTAACCACCGCATTTAACCACGGCAAGGTGACTGGGAATACGTGTACAAACAGACCAGCTATTTCCTCCGTAAGGCAGTCAAATGGGCAAAATGACAGTACAGGGACAAAGTATAGTCGCAATTCAACGGCTTAAACACATGTGGCAGGGACTCCATACAATTACTGACTATAAGGGGAAAGCCAGCCATGTCGTGGACACCGTCGCCTAACTCCCGGACAAGCTAAACACCTTCTTTTCCCGCTTAGAGGAAAACAACACCGTGCCACCGACGAGGGCTCCCGCTGCTCTCGAGGACTGTGTGCTCCCGATCTCTGTGGCCGATGTAAGACCCTCAAGCGTGTTAACCCTCGCAAGGCTGCCAGCCCTGACGGCATCCCAAGCCGCACCCTCCGAGCATGTGCAGACCAGCTGGCTGGAGTGTTTACGGACATATTCAATCTCTCCCTATACCAGTCTGTTGTCCCCACTTGTTTCAAGACCACCATTGTTACTATAACCAAGAAAGCAATGCTAACTGAACTAAATTACTATCGCCCATAGCACTCACTTCTGTCCACGACACAATTGTCATTGCACTGCGTGTAAGAATGCTGTTAATTGACTACAGCAACCCCATAGTGCCTTCCAAGCTCATCACTAAGCTCAGGGCTTTGGCTCTAACCCCTACCTGTTCAACTGGGTCCCATTCTTCCTGACAGGCCGACCCCAGGTGGTGAAGGTAGGCTCAACATCTCCACCACACTGATCCTCAACACTGGGGCCCCACAGGGATGCGTGCTTAGCCCCCTCCTGTACTCCCTGTTCGCCCACGACTGCGTGGCCATGCACGGCTCCAACTCAATCATCAAGTTTGCTGATGAAAACAGTGGTAGGTCTGATTACCAACAACGACGAGACAGTCTTCATGGTGCAGTGGTTCCAGGAAAATAACGTCAACAAAACAAAGGAGTTAATCGTGGGTGAACAGGGATTAAACCTAACCCCACAATAACAGCACTTACAGTTGACCGGGGCAGCTCTAGCAGGGCAGAAATTTGACCAACTTACTTGTTGGAAAGGTGGCATCCTATGACAGTGCAACGTTGAAAGTCACTGAGCTCTTCAGTAAGGCCATTCTACTGCCAATGTTTGTCTATGGAGATTGCATGGTTGTGTGCTCGATTTTTATACACCTGTCAGCAACGGGTGTGGCAGAAATAACCAAATCCACCAATTTGAATGGGTGTCCGCATACTTTTGTATAAATGTTGTATATATTTACATTCTGGACTCAATTCCTGCCATGGGGTTTTGTACTATGTACAAAAAGTACTGTAATTTCTAAATGGTTCACCTGATATGGATGAAAATACACTAGTTAAATCTGACAGTCTGCACTTTAACCTTTAACCTTATAGTCATTGTTTGATTTCAAATCCAACGTTTTGAAGTATAGAGCCAAAAGAAGAACAAATCCTTCACTGTCCCAATAATTACAGACTGCACTGTATGTATAGATAGCATTTGGATTACTGTTACAGTGCTATTTAATTGGATTCATTCCGATATTTCAAGATTTCTTTCTTTAAATCGTGTATTATTTGTGTACTTGTTGGATGTTTTACTACATTGTTAGGAGTTAGTAAGATTAGCATGTTGCTGCACCCGCTAATACCTGCTAAACTGGGTACGTTGATTTGATTTGTGTTGTAACATGTATTCATTTACATTGTCACGGTCATTTACATTGTCACTGGCACATTATCATTGTCATGAGTGCAGGGGTTTATGTGTCTCTGTGTTTGGTCTACAGACTGTCACTATGGCAGGAGATGGATACAGAGGGAAGATGTCTCCTCACACACCCAACGAGAGGTTTGAGGGAGCCACTGTGCTGAAAGCACTGCAGGTAAGCAAGCGTCTATACAGACAGACACATTGGAGGAGATAAATGAGCCTGTTTGAAACCAGATAGTGATGATTACAGTATGAACACTTAATTTGTATTGCCCTTTTCAAAAGTCACCGTAGTAGGCAACTAGAGAATATTTTCATTTCCTTATCAGACAACATGCTGAGTGAATATTTCAACCATGTTTATACCATCTTTTTAATGTGTTTTACCATGTGTTTTCTTTCTACCATGTTTTACCTTCAGTACGGCTATGAGGGCCGTGTCCCTCTGAGGAGCGCTCGTCTGTTCTATGAAGTCAGCGAGAGGGCCAGGCGCATCATCGAGTCTTACTTCATGCTCAACTCAACACTCCACTTCTCCTACACACACCTGGTGTGCCGGACCGCCATCACAGGTGAGCCAATTTCCCAGTGACCATGTCTTGTTCTAGAGGGCTTGTTTGACATTGCAGGCATCTGTTCAATGACTGTTCTACAAATCACCTTGCATCATTACCTAACATCTCCTTATTATTTGTAAATCAGTCACAATTCACAAACTGATGCTCTCAAACACGACTATTGATTATGGTATCAATATATCTGTGGTTGAGTTCCTGCCCGACTAGATTTGCAGGCATTGCATTGCACCAACCAATGGTTGCGTTCCATGTCATCGACGGTGCTGTCGAGCATCAGATGGCTATATCATATGATGTGGTTAGCTGATATGTTAAATACCAATCCAGGCGTTGAAGGATCTAACATGCTTCTGCAATGTAGTCGGCCAGGAACTTGACCATTATTACCTTTCCATATAGTGTCATATAACTTTGAACATCATGTGACTCTGGTTCTGTGTGGTGTTAATAAAGTTTGTCTCTGTTTGGTTCAGGGCAACAGGACCATAGAAATGACCTGAGCCATCCTATCCACGCTGACAACTGTCTGTTAGACCCAGAGGCCAACGAGTGCTGGAAAGAACCACCAGCCTACACATACAGAGACTACAGGTTAGAGCTTATACCTAGCTCTGGTCCAGTGAATGGGTTTCAATGTAGTTATAATAACCGCTCGCCCACATGACGCCATACGTTTTTTTTTTAGAAATAAGCTCTTTGTGCATATGGAACATTTCTGGGATCTTTTATTTCAGCTCATGAAACATGGGACCAACACTTTACATGTTGCTTTTATGTTTTTGTTCAGTACACATTGAAACCTACTCATGCTACCAATGGCACCATACTAAACCATTGCCTAGTGTTCAATAGGCATAGCTAGTATACATTTTAATGGTTTTCATTGTGTTCTCAGTGCTCTGCTGTACCTGAATGGAGATTTTGAGGGAGGGGAGTTCATCTTCACAGAAATGGATGCCAAAACAGTCACAGTGAGTCCTCTCCCGAGAAGGGACATTTTTGTTAGTCTTGCCATTCTACCCTTTTTTCGTACTTTTGCAAGTTTCTGTCATTTGGAACCTAGTCTATATAAAGTTTTTCACATCCAATGTGATCCCATTCCATAACGACAGTCAGTACTGACCATGGTCTCCCCCAGGCTCAGGTGAAGCCAAAGTGTGGTCGTATGGTGGGCTTCTCGTCTGGAGGGGAGAACCCCCATGGGGTGAGGGCCGTCACCAGGGGGCAGAGGTGTGCCGTGGCCCTGTGGTTCACCCTGGACCCGCTCTTTAGAGAACTGGTAAACTGTCATGATGACCCCAATTATGATAATGTCTTCAATGACAATGTCTTCTATAAGAATGTCTTCTATGACAATGTCTTCTATGTCAAATGTCTTCCATACAGACACATATAAAGGATAGTACATCATGCTATGTACATGATTTTTATTTAGGAATATGATTTTGTATTTGTTTAGGAATATATTTATTGGTATTTATTTAGGAAGATGTTTATTGGTATTTGTTTAGGAATATATTTATTGGTATTTGTTTAGGAAGATGTTTATTGGTATTTATTTAGGAAGATGTTTATTGCTATTTATTTAGGAAGATGTTTATTGCTAATACAATATTCCTCTCTCCCTTCCTCTCTCCTCCAGGAGCGTCTACAGGCTGATGAGGTGGTTCAGGCATTGGACAACCAGAGCAGCCAATCAAAGTGGGACACGAGCCTCAACATCAACCCAAAAGATGAGCTGTAGTAGCCAACCAACACCCAGCCTTGCACCCCCCAAATCTTATTATATCTATTTATTTAATGAAGTTTGGATCAGAACAATGTTATTTTTGTACTGTTTGAAGTGCAAGGTTATATCGTTGTTGTGCTTTTTGTTGTTGTTGTCGTGGCTTTAGTCTGTTGTGATCGTGTCTGAATTTTATTTCTGTAAATACCAGTACTTGAGTTCCTGCTTAGGTCTTAGTTTTTCTTTCTATTGACTATCTCTGTTGGTTTGAATCCCAGTCGTTTTGCCTCATACTTTAAAGTTCCAGGTCACTTTGTGATTCATATATGGGGTTGTTACAATACATACCGGTCATACATACGTCCAGTTCTTACTGCACTGTGAACAAGCCAAAGAGAAGAACGCCAGTTGACATTGTTGCTCTCTGTTATAAAAAAAAAAACACTGTCTGTTTATGCTTTGGTTTAAAACATGCACTCATAAAACAAAAGGAAGTGGGATTATTTCTTTCAGGCGGTGTAAACACGGTAAATATGTTTTATCTATTTATTCATTGAAATATTGTCTTGAATATGCATTTACCGAGGGCATTATTTTACAAACAGGGAGCTATAATCCTTTTCAGTGACTGACAATAATGTCTGACCTTATCTGTCACTACTTTATGTGCACTTCCTTCTTGTTTGTAGTGTGATAAAGACATCATCATCACTCACTCCCTAGCTCTGGTCCATGGCGTTAGTGCGTATTCCTGGTGTTAACAAGCCTTAATAACACCATGGACCAGAGCTAATCCCTCCCTTCAATGTAGTCAAACACAGAGTACGATAACTGTTTACAAGTTCGCTGGCACAAGGGTGTCTGTGCGTTTTCAAGATAGACCGCTGCTATTGCAATTGTCGGCATTTGATATTAGAACCTTTTTAATAAAAGATGTTATTTATTCCTGTTTAAAGGAATTCTTATTTTAAGGTGGTTTTAATGGATGTCCTTTCCTTTTCAAAACGTCCTCATTTCATGGGTAACAATAGACAGTCAGGCACGTGCACTGTTATAGTCCAATGGAAAGAATGTGCCTTGTTGTGTACTGTGATATTTCAACTGCTAACTATACGTAACTTATCCATTTTAAGTTAATAGAGTAGGGTTTTAGCTTATCTTTTGATAGGGAGGATGGCCACTTTTGACTCACTGATATTTAAATATGAATTGCTGTAGCACAAACAAATTGTTGTATCCATCTCTTTTGTTGTAATGTGTACTTATAAATTAAAAAGACAATATTGCATAAAATAACTTCAACTGCATCCTTTATTGGGAATGTGTACATTGTTTACAGTTTGTCAACACATTGTAAATGGGTTCAGTCAACAAATATTTAGAGAAGTGGTTTTACAAAAAGTATTTGAAAATCAAGCATGTATATTACACTGAGGTAAATTATTAAATCTAGACATGTATATTACACTGAGGTAAATTATTAAATCTAGACATGTATATTACACTGAGGTAAATGAGAAAATCTAGACATGCAGACCATCCCCATAAATAGTAAAACAGGGTCTGTAGCCCCCAACCCTCTGACCCGGTTCCTCCTTGTCAACCAAACAGACAACTTACTTGGGCAAACAAAAAATTAAACAAGACACATTTACCCTTCACCCTCGAATACCTAGGCCCCATCACAAAAAAACACCCCCAACCTCACACACACAGATTCCAACAATGACATCAACGGCATCAACCTGGCACATACAAATAATACTTGTTGGATAGTCTCCGCTATCATACAAAAAGGACACCCCTCCCCAATCCCAGGGTCAACTACGAGCCAACCAGCTATTAGTGGCCAGGGCTCCATGTAAATCCTCCACTGGAGGTCTCCAGACCGTTTGGGAGCTGGGAGTTTATACATCACCCTCCACCTATACCCAGCCATACCATCAGCACCCAGAACCCCCTGCCACTGGTGTCCCCCAACTCCCTAACGTGCGTGACCTTCACAGAGAGTATAAAGCCTTGTTCCCCACCTCCGCAAAGTTACCCAGTTCCGGGGAACTAAAAGACAATATGTCCTCCAGCCCCCCCTGCCAGTCCCCAGTCTCTGCCGTCACTTGCAGTGGTGAAAACGGTTGTGGCCCCTCCCCTCGTGCCCACCCGAAGACTTCCTTCACCGGTTCTGGCAGCGCATCCTGGACCTCGCCTATGAACCTCTCCAGCAGCCGGTGTGATGTAATTCCAGACTGCTGCGCCAGCTCTTGAGGGGTCTTCACCTCCAGGCTGCCGTATATCCACCAGTGTCCTGATGCCCGCTGCCATCAACCGTCCATGCAGGGTTGCAGAATGGACAAAAACTAAAGGGATCAGTGGGTTTTGGAAAATGGGTTCATCCCACACCCAATGTCCAGGTGTCAGTCCCTCATCACGCGCAATCTTCAGCAACCTCCAGGCCTTCAAAACTGCAGCATAGAAGTCCGAGACCCCGGCCAGCTTTAGCCTCTGCAGCCTCATGAGGAAGAGCTGCCGCTCCAGCCCCAGACCACCAGCCCTCAGCTGTGCGCATGCCGTTCCCCTCCAACCGACACCTGTGTGGTATAATGGTCTCTGCGCTGCTGTGAGACGAAAAGCTGCCACCCTGCTCTCAAGGTCCACCAGGCCCTGAACGCCCTCCCGGACCGGTAAAAACAACCCCGCCGCCTAACTAACTTATTATTAGTGTTATTACTATTATTAATGGTATTTTTGTTATTAGTATTATTTTGGTGATTATTATTCTATTTTATTCTTATTTTTTTATTATTTACTACCATTTTAAATTATTAATTGTTATTCTTGTATTATTTTATTACAATGTATATTGTATTCATTGTTGCTTTGGCAATATTGACGCAATGTTTTTCATGCCAATAAAGCATCTTGAATTTGAATTTGACCGTGCAGTCATATCATGGGTGTTGTGACATCATAGTTTTCCATACAGTGTATATACAGTAGCATTTTCCCAATGACTCCTTTTCTTAATCCTGACAAATGATTTGATGGAACTTGAGTCTGTCCAGACTATCCCCAAGGCCCTTCTACAGTAGACAGACGTTCACACAGCTGAGTTATGACTCACCGTTTGAAGGCTTGTTCACACTCCACACGGTTGTGCAGGTAGAGCCCAGTCTCCTCCTCCAGCCTCTTCATTTCCTCCAGCTGTCTGTCTCTCTGCTGCTGCTCTGTAGCCATGACTTTTAAAGGCCTCGTCTGGGTCACTGTGCACCCTCTGAGTGAGGCAGGACACAGGGAGAAATCAGGGTTGGACTCTAAACTGTTCTCCCTCTATATGCTGCTCTCTTGGATTGTCTTTTTACAAGCTGTCAGGTGCAGTTTCTTATTCTATGATTACACTAAAGATTGCGTAGCAGTTTAGCATATTTAGTTACCCAATAACTTTTTATATCTATGTAATAAACATCAGCAAATATACATTTCCTCCCTTCACTTAATACATTATTTAAGTAAATAGCACGTACATGTTGGGCTAAGCACTGATTTCTACACAGTACTACTACAGTAGTGCGCTAGTGTGGCCCTCTGGTGGGCTGTGTGGCCCTCTGGTGGGCTGTGTGGCCCTCTGGTGGGCTGTGTGGCCCTATGGTGGGCTGTGTGGCCCTCTGGTGGGCTGTGTGGCCCTATGGTGGGCTGTGTGGCCCTCTGGTGGGCTGTGTGGCCCTCTGGTGGGCTGTGTGGCCCTCTGGTGGGCTGTGTGGCCCTCTGGTGGGCTGTGTATACCCTGCCATTCATTCTCTCCATCTCCTGGGCTCTGTGGATCCTCATCCTGCAGCTGCTCCCTCTTCTTCACCAGCCAAGCCCGGAACGCAATCTCATTTTTCTGACGCTTCAGCTCGTCGTATTGGAGAGAAGCATCAAGCTCATCACCGTGCACTTTCACCACACTGTGAAGCTCATCATCATTTATTTAATCTGTAGCCTAATAAATTGCGTGCTTTCCCGATGAGTCGTAGTAGGAGAACCAGATTATTTGTCATCGCGTGATTCCAAGTTAACTTCGATATGATCAATATTTGCGCATTAAAAGCGTTTTCACCAACATTTCTCTGATAATTAATTTTACAGATACAAAAAGATCCTACCTTGTCAAGCATATTTTGTTTTGTCGACATCTGGAAAGTTTACCGACAAATGTTCTGTTTCCATCAGGCCTCTCCTGACATATTTTATCCGTCATGTACTTAACTCAAATACGAATGTTGGATGGAAACCTGGTTTGTGAGATGGATTTGACACACAGACACTGAGACGTGGCACACGGGTAGTTAAAAACCACACGGGTAGTGAAACACAACACAGAAAGAGGAGGAGACGGGCGACCCACCAGCCCACTGATTAGCCAATCCCCACTGACCTACCTGGCCGTCGCTCCTCCCCTCCTGAATGATCATAGCGCAGGATAAACACTATGGCTCACGGTGGCCCTCCACTGGCCGAATGATGCATAGCGCAGGAGAAATTAATTTATTGCAGCTTGTAAAATCCTGTTGATACAAGATAGCATGATGTGACAGGCAGTCAGACAGTCTGGTTTCCATGGTCCAAGAGTAAACAGTTTAGAATGGGATAACGCTCTCTATGGTCTAAATATTATTATAAACTGGGTGGTTCTGAATGCTGATTGTCTGAAAGCCGTATACCGACAAACATGTATTTGTATTGTTCTTGTTATGTTGGTAACCCGTTTATAATAGCTTAAGGCACCTCTTGGGGTTGTGGTACCCGGCCAATATACCACGGCTAATGGTTGTATCCAGGCACTCGCCTTGCGGCGCGATTAAGAACAGCCCTTAACTGTGGTATGTTGGCCAAATACCACACCCCCTCGGGCCTTATTGCTTAATAATAGGCTACTATTTCTACAAACATAGTCTACACGCTTTGTTATATGACGAAAGTCTGAAATAACAACGAACGAAGAGCTATGTATGCAAAATAAACTCACCACTAACAGGAGCTTCTAAGTCTTCTTTTAACTCGGTCACGGATATATGTATATATTATATCCTCTTCTATGGACTCTGTCTGTCTTTGTTTTACTGGCCTACATTTTCTTGATTCAGCCTGTCCAGATAATCTCCTGTGTTTCTCCCTCTCCCCGGCGCCGCTAATTAGGATTTAATACTGCTGTTGTCATAGAGAATTAGGACAACAAACCAGAAAACAGACACACACATGCAAACACGTTTTGTTATTCTATCCTTATGGGGACCTACAAATAATGTCCATTCAAAATCCTATTTTCCCGAACCCCTAACCTAACCAACCCTTTACCTTAATTTTGACCTTAACTCTAATTGTAACCCTAAACCTAAACCTAGCCCCTAATCTTAAACCTAACCTTTGTCCTCATGGAGATGTCCCCACAAGGGATGATTTTCTTGTTTTATTATCCTTGTGTGGATTTTAGGTCCAACACAATGATAGAAGAACCAACCCATACACACAAACACACATTTATTTTTGTGTGCGTCATGGGACGGATTTTAAATTGTACACCCTTTAAAAGGTTGGAACACAAATAAATAATTTTTCTGATAATTTTAATCCACGATTTGCTGTTGTGTGAAAAAAAATATGGCATACTTTCTTTCATGCCTTATAGGAATAACAAAATAAATCCAGCACTCTTCACGCGCCTATAACACCTGCGTGCCAATAACTCTTATCTTGACACAGAGAGCAACGAGTCCCGTGTCACGTTCTAGTTAATAAAGACACGCCTACAGAAAAGCACTGGCTTATGGGTCTTGCTGTTTGCTACGATTTCCTATCAGTTCAACTAGCCTGCAAAGTCTCCTCGGAAACAACATTTCCCATGCTTCCTCGCTCGGTTCAAAGTCAGTACAACCCTCTCCCCCACCCGGACTTTAGAGAAGTGTCTGCCTGCACGTCTGTCAAATTGTGATAGTATTTTTCAGCTTTTGACAGATGTCTACCAATTTGCACGGAGAGGATAGATAGATAATTTACTACTCATGGCTACCATCGTTCTTTATTCCATAAACAGAACGGCGCAAACTACCGTGAGACAATGTTTTATTCCTTATTCAAAGGGAGCTTCCAGAGTGGACTCTCACCTTACTGTCTTCCATAAAACTTCAGTCCGCAGGTTAACTTCGCTTCCGAGAGTAAAATGGATTCCCAAAGCTACTGGAGTGCGGTTCATGTCCCTCGGGACAGCAGGCAGAACCGCAGCCGGGCGAACCAGGAGAGACACATTGCTTGTGGCTGGAGCAGCGGCGGCAGTGGCGGGGTTTGTGGCCAGCGCTTGTTACTTTCAGCGAGCTGAAATGGCATCAGTGATCCCCAAAACCGAGGAGGAGGACACGGAGATAGCGGAGAAATGCAAGACATTCATGTCTCCGCCGTGTACCGACGTCAAAGTTCTGCAACAGAGGAAAGGGGAGATGTGCACGAGAATGGAGATGCTGATCATGGAGACGCAGGCGGAGTTCTGCAGAGCGCTCGAGGAGGTGGACGGCGGCAAGTTCAAAGTGGACCGATGGGAACGGAAAGAAGGCAAGTATCTCCTTTTGCCGTAGCGCGCCCATGCATAGCTAGTCAGTCAACCTCTACCTAAATCCAGTGTATAATCTTACCTAGGCCTATCTGGCAACTATCAACTCTGGCACATTCACAATGACACAAGCAAAACATAGAAGTGTTCAATGAAAAAACGAATCCAAAGGTTGTCCACCCTGTCCTTAGTCCAGATAGGTCTAGTAGCCACCCACCGCCACAGTGTCTTATTCTGCACCCATGTCAGTATTGGTATGATAATATGTCAAAGTGCTTGGGGTTTTGGCCCTTTCTTTAGTGTAATAACATCAAGTCCACCTATCTGTCTCTATGCTGCCTGTCTGTTTGTCCATGCCTGTCTGTTTCCGTCTGTCTGTTTGTCCATTGGTCTGTCAATCTTTCTCTCTTTCAGGGGGCGGGGGCATCAGCTGTGTGCTGCAGGATGGAAAGGTGTTTGAGAAGGCAGGGGTCAACGTGTCCGTGGTGTTTGGGAACCTGACCGAGGAGGCCGCCAAGCAGATGCGCAGCAGAGGGAAGGTCCTGAAAGGAAAAGATGGTGAGTATTGCCCTCAGAGTTCAACCTCATAAAATACAGCAAAACTTTGTTGTCTTGCAGTACAGTGGGTCACCTCATGCTACATGTGTCACTAGAGACCAGAGATGGCCATTCTGATAAGATCATGTGTTAAATGAATCAGGATTGGATCCTTGAGTTGGACTATGGTTGAGATATATTAAATTGAATTGTATTGTTTTGTCCTCTCCCAGGCAAGCTGCCGTTTTGTGCCATGGGCGTGAGCTCCGTCATCCACCCCACAAACCCTCACATTCCCACAGTGCACTTCAACTACAGATACTTTGAGATAGAAGAAGGAGACGGTGAGGCTGTGACTTGTGACCTATGACCTCATACCGTTCAATAGTCAGAGCTGACATAATGAATGATCACTCTTGTCTTCTCTGTGTGCGTCTGTCTGTCTGTCTGTCTCTGTCTGTCTGTCTGTCTGTCTCTGTCTGTCTGTCTCTGTCTGTGTGTCTCCCAGGTACTAAACAGTGGTGGTTTGGTGGGGGTACTGACCTGACTCCTACCTATGTCAATAAGGAGGATGGTGCTCACTTTCACAACAGTCTGAAGGAGGCCTGTGACAAACACCACCCTCAGTACTACCCTGACTTCAAGAAGTGGTACGACACGTATCTGTGACACAATGTGAAAAAATGACTGAGTGGTGGTGTGTGTGTGTGTGTGTGTGTGTGTGTGTGTGTGTGTGTGTGTGTGTGTGTGTGTGTGTGTGTGACTACACTGGGTGGGTCTCTACTGTTCAGCAGTGATAAGAAGAATACCGTTTGTTCAGTGGTATCCAGATAGATAAGGACATTGTGTCAATGAATGGGAGACTGACTGAGTGAGTGAGTGTGGGTACTGTTCATCTTTGTGTGTCAGTGTTGTGTGTGTGGGTTCCTATAGGCTCTTTGCGTTTTATCCATTCATAAAGTTCTGTCATATTTTTCCCCCAGATTGACATTATCTTGATCTTCTCTCAACTCAAACATACAGTAGTTGTATTTTTAAATAACATTTGGTTGCATTTTCATTGATCGTAGTAACATTATTATAACCTTATAACTACCTCTGTGTCTAGATTCATTGAAACCAGTATGTTTTAACCCCCTAAGGTAAATGCCCGCACTTGGAAATCTAATTAGCATAATACAAAATCCCCATAAAAATCACTCTGTTTAAGTTAAAGATGTCTGTTGTTTTGCTTTGGATGTGTCTCAATCCACTGTATCCGCCGGTGTCTGTCAGACCATGAGATCAGCCCAAAAATTGGTCTTCTCACAAAGACTGTAACTTCCGAATGGTTTGGCCTACAAACTATTACGACCCCTCTATGGAAAGACGAGACTTTCACGACCTTTGCTCTACGACCTCCACAAGTGTCAGGAGACTCATCTAAAGTCGGTATAGCCGATCTGCCGACTTCTGTCTGTAGCGTCCGAACCGCTTGGGCTACACACTAATATGACCCCTCTGTGCAAAGGTGAGAATCTCACAAACGTACATGTCGGTTGTTTTGCTCTCGGCCCACAGGCCTCACAAGACACGTCTGAAGGTTCCCCGGTACCAGTTGAAAAAATTAATGGAAGTATACTGTATATGGAGACAGTTTAATGCCAGAAAAATAGGGTTAAATACATAATAATAATCCTAATCTTTCTTATTTCTCTCAAATATAGGAGAGACGCATCATAACAAACTTCCTTTTGACTATCTGTTGTTCCATGCAGTGAATCTGTTATTCAATGCGTTTGTATGGCCTAATAGCAGTAAGACCAAAAATACATTTATTTAAAAATATTTTTGAGATCCTTCAAAGGGTCTTAAAATTCAAAATCAAATAGCTAAATGATCCTTGGTATGACCATCTTAAAACAATTCCATATAGCTTAGTAGAACCCCCTATCCCTCCCCTGACTTAGACAGGACTTAGACTCTGATGGGTTAAATACCTGTAAAAGTACTGCACTGTACCAGTTGTTATGATGCAGAATTGCGGGGACTGTAAATATTAATAACATGGGCAACACTTTATTTAAAGCCTGCTGGTCTAAATGCATGAATCTAAGAAGTTCTAAAACAATATACCTACAGGCAGGTGTGTTACCATAACATGCAACAGAACATGTTTCCTCAAGCTCAGTTAATTTACCACACTCCTGCTGGTGTGCTGCCTGTAGGTGTGACCGGTACTTCTACATCCGCCATCGCGGCGAGACGCGGGGTATCGGTGGCATCTTCTTTGACGACATGGACTCTCCCAGCCAGGAGGAGGCGTTCAGCTTCGTTAAGAGCTGTGCCCACACCGTGGTGCCCTGTTACCTACCCATCGTACAGAAACACCTCAATGACCCCTTCAGCCCAGAGGAGAAGGACTGGCAGCAGGTGCGACGAGGCAGGTGGGTACAGATAAGAGGGCTATCCGTGTGTGTTCCATTAATAAATACACATATTGTGTGCATTCTCATAATCATGCCTGTCTTCTGTGTGTGCTTCAGGTATGTGGAGTTTAACCTAGTGTATGACAGAGGGGTGAAGTTTGGACTGGCCACGCCAGGCTCCAGGATCGAGAGTATCCTCATGTCCCTGCCCCTCACAGCCAAGTGAGTTCTGTGACTTCACACAGTTGTGCTGGTGTTGCTAGCACTGAGTGTATAGCACTGGTGATTGGGTACTGGGCTGGTGAGGACTGTATGTGTGTGTCCCACTGTGTACAGGCCTGTATGTGTGTTGTTGAACAGACATGAGAATAGGGTTCATATCAGCTTTGTGATCATTTGTGATCACAGAGAGTGAAATGCTGATGTCAATCAATCTTCCAATCATATTACCAGTAAATCTACCGATCAACCAATCGATCAAGTTCTTTATTGTTCCAATTGGGAAATGTATAGTACATCGCAGCCAGGGTAGGAAACAACGTTGCCATCTGCAATCACTGAAGTAGTACCAGGTCTCTCATTCATGCAGACTGTCTTCTCTCTCCCCAGGTGGGAGTACATGCATGAGCCTCCTAAAGGCACCCAGGAGGCCGATATGCTGGAGGTGTTACGAAACCCCAAGGAGTGGATCTGACACAGACGTTACCCTGGCGATAACATCCTGACTCAGCCTGCAGAACTGGAGCCTATATGACTGTTGATGTCTGGAACAGGTGTCCATCCACTTTCAACTGCAGATCATTGCTCTTTCACTGGAAAAAGCACATTCACACTTATTGCTTGTTTTAATATTGGCTTTGTCAGATAAGCCTTGTTACCACTGCCTTATCATGGATGTGTCTTTATCAGTCCATTTCGGATCTATTGCTTCAGCTGTGTTTTGTTTGGCCAGGATGTTTGTCTCTGTGCCCTCTGGTTGTGTTCACCAGGCAGTCTAGGCACCAAACAGATGTAGGTACTTGTGAAGGAAAAACACTTACTCTAGTTTTCCATTTCAAACTTTTTTCTGCTGAATGTGGCCCACGATACAAGAGAAAGTGGAACTGAACCACTCGGGGTGTGTGCTATGCCATTGATGGAAAACATCATTAAATATGTTTTTATATCCTCACCTGTCTAGCACTTTTTTGAGAAAGTGCATCGGCAAGATTAGTGCCTGTGATCTTCTGTTCTCTAACCCAGTATCTAGTCTGGTGAGCCAGGAAAGTGGAGGGCACCAGGATTGTTTGGTCACATACTTAAAGCTGTTCAGCCAGTTTGGCTGCGTTTACACAGGCAGCCCAATTCTGTTTCACTAATTGGTCTTTTGACCAATCAGATCAGCTCTGAAAAAGAGCTGATGTGAAAAGATCTGACGTGATTGGTCCAAAGACCAATTACTGGAAAAAATATAATTGGGCAGCCTGTGTAAATGCAGCCATGTTAGCGCCAGTGGTGAATTCACTAGGAACCTAACAGAACCAAACAGTTGGTACGGAAAAGATGCAATGGGTAGGTCTATTTAGGCATGGTTAATGAATCACTACTATATGGTTGTTAGTTTGAACAGCTTTTTAAAATAGCAGAGAATGTCCACAGGCTTGTTTTTGGACTGCAGAAGGATGGATAAAAATGGTACTTCATGCTTTTCTATTTTAAAACTACAAGAAAAGGGTTGTATAAGTTTGGAGGCACTGGCAGAACACAGCTCCACACATTTGAAATGATTTTATTACAAATTAATTCAAGCTCAGTACATATCCAAAGGTTTAACATTATTTACATGAATTGTATATATTTTAAGGCATTATAAAAACAGTATTTCAAAAGGTAACAGTACAATAATATATCCTACCACCTATATGTAGACACTTAGGCAATGTGGAATCATTTCAGATCTTCCTATCAGAGGAAGACGTGGCGCCATCACCCTATTGCTTTAACCCAGGGATGGGCCACTGACAGCCTCCCTTTTGAAGGCCCTCAGATCAATATAATAATAGGAACTGTCAGGGTCTCAACTTTCTTTGAGAGTTGGAAGAGTACAATACACAAAGTGTAATTTTGAAATGTGGTTGTGCATCCGCAATTTCTCCTAAATCAATGATAGTCATTCAACTAGCCCATGTCAGCTAAACCTTTTTAGATTGCTTGTTTAGCGGCCAGCTATCTAAACTTTTTATTATGGTAAAATAAGCCGGGGGCCCCCCCATTTGATTTTGTTAGTCAGGCTCAAATTAGAAATCATATTAAAAACTGCAAATATTTCGCTTCACCCATGGCAAAATGTGTAGAACTGCAGTAAATGTGTAACAGCTAAATGAGTAGAATTACATGAAATTAACTCAACTTCAAAAAAATTCTCTGCTGTCAAAAATATTTTGCTCGCAATGTGTGAGGTGTGGGTACGCAGCTCAGTTTGAGCCTCAACACAAAGAGCCTTCAGTCATACACCTCATCTATTCACAACATTAGTGTCAATGTAGTCAGTGCCGTTATCTGCAGTAAAAAAAATATGCGTTCTCACACACACGTATACACACAAACACACTGTGCGTAGTGACATGTAATACGGCATGTATCCCCTAAAAAGAAAATGGGTAATTGTCTGTTGCTTCCTGTCCCATATTCCTTCGCAGGTCATGCTGCGCTCCATGCCAGTACAGCTCCCATAATATCACACTCCAAGACCATATGCCCTATTTAGTGCACTGATACCCATTGGACTCTAGTCAAAAGTAGTGCACTATATAGGGAATAGGGTACCATTTGGGACAGTCATAGGGAATATGGTCTGAGAATATTGACTGTCCTTGACTAATTCATACGACGCTGGAATAGATCCATCCAAGTCTACGTGTATAAAGCCACTATTGGCTAACCAAAACATATGGCAAAAACTTTTACAATTCACTCCCTAAACATTCAAAAACAGCTATATCTCTTTCTCTCTCCTTGTTGAAGTCAGAAGCTTTTTTGACTTTACACCCCACAATGCACCGTTCATCATGCCCCAAAACCTCTGGGGCAGTCATAACATCACTGACTATGGTAGTATATATACACAAAAGAACTGTACATTTGGGTATAGCAAAATCAAACATTTGGTGTAGTCTTCACTCCACCCCTATCCAATGGTCAGTGCAAGCTTCAACGTTATTGCATCCAACACCTCTGTGTTAGTGTAGTAACAGTAACAGTTAGAGGGAGGTGAGGTGGAGGACGAGACCGGGCGGGAAGATCTAGCTCACGTGTGTCAAACTTATTCCTGTACCTGATTGATGAATTAAGGCCATTGATTAGTTAGTAACTTCCATCACCTGGTTGTCTAGGGCTTCATTGAAAGGAAAACCCAAACACCAGCAGACACTAGGCCCTCCATGGAATGAGTTTGACAGCTGGAGCTGTATGGGGGCCAGCTAAATCAGGGGCTCACTTCACTTCCCTTCCCTTGGCCAATGATGTCCTCATACTGAGGCGGCGGCTCTGTCTCTATGTGCACATCTGTGTGGCCGACCGCCTCCTCGTAAGATGGCGGCGGGTCTCCTCTGCCTCTCCTCACCGACGTGACCTCCGAGCCTGGGTAGGCGGGGCTGCTGTTGACGCTGGGCTCCGAGTGATCGTGGAAGTCCCGCCCCCCCAGGTCCATGGAGACCAACGATAGGGCGGGGTCCCGGTGGGAGTGGCCCAGGGCAGGGTTGCGTTCCGAGCGCTTCCGGGAGTGGCAGCGCCACGCGGTGATGGCCACGCCACAGATCAGGAGCACCAGGAGCAAGGGGAGGATCAGGTAGAGGGATTGGACTCTGCCCTCCAACTGCAGCCCGCCACTGCTCTCCCGCACATACTCCTCCCAGAACCGTTGCTGCGGCCAATCAGAGATACACAGTCAGAATTATCCACTTAGAATAAACTCAGGGGCATTGAGTTATATGTTACAGAATATAACAAAGAAATTAACGCGAATGTAAGAAATAATCCAGATTTCACTGTAATATGGAATGTGTGTTCTAGAAATGCCATTTCCATCTGCAACGTTCTGAATGTCATGCTCCAGAAAGCACACACAAAACACAGCTCTCCGCATGTGTGTGCTGTACTACATCCCTCTGTGTGACTGACTGACTGACTGTGCCTTCCCACCCCTGACAATAGTTACAGTAATGATTCCCTCCCTCCCTCCCGGTTATCATCCCTTCCTGAAAAACAGGAACATTCCACAGGCACACTGGAGTAGGACTACAAGTGTTTTTGTTAGAGTGAATGTGTGTGTGCCAATGAGTGCGCAAGAGCGAAACAAAGATCATTGTGTGCGCATACGTGTGTGTTGCATACAGGGTTGGGGTCAATTCCATTTCAATTTAGGAAGTAAAACAAACATTCAAATTGTCCTTAATGCTTGGCATATGAGAACAATTCTGAATAGCCTAAATTGAAATGGAATTGACCCCAACCCTGGTTGCGTGTGTCTCGCTCACAGTTTTCTCATTGTTCTCAAAAGCCTCCCTGGCCTCCTCGTAGGTGCAGATCTCCTCCCTGCACTCTCTCTGGATGTTGCCCTGTCGGATCTCCTCTAGCAGGTAGCCGTTGTCCCTGCGCAGACGCCTCAGCACTGTGTTGGCGAGGTCCGAAGGAAGGAACACTGTGTGTGTGTGTGTGTGTGAGAGCGAGAGAGAGAGAAACATAAGGGGAGAGAAATTAAGGGAGGGAGAGGAAAATGAAAGACCAGAGAGGGGGAGAGAGGGAGGGATAGCGAGATGCAGAGAG
The DNA here is from genome assembly GCA_023634145.1 of Thymallus thymallus. Classification (NCBI taxonomy): domain Eukaryota; kingdom Metazoa; phylum Chordata; class Actinopteri; order Salmoniformes; family Salmonidae; genus Thymallus; species Thymallus thymallus. Next base: position 6,741,010 of record CM042414.1, read on the forward strand.
AAAAAGAGGCAGATGTTGATACAAAGCTAGTAGAAAGAGGCAGAGGTTGATACAAAGCTAGTAGAAAGAGGCAGAGGTTGATACAAAGCCCGTAGAAAAAGAGGGAAATGCCTACTAACTACATTTCTGTATAAAACAAAAGCTTCTTTGATTAGGAGGGCCAACCATGTCCAGCACAAGTGAAACTCGCTCTGTGAATCAAGACAGGCGGACAGAGCAGCCCTCTGTTTAGCTGATCTGGGATCAGACCAGAGGCGGTGGACAGGACCCATAGTGTTTAAACGCCCCAGGAATGTCTGATTAGACTCACTTAAGGGAGAGTCGGCTAACATTTGTATTTTCCTGGGCAAAACATGTTATGGAGTTTTAACAAGGCCCTTCCCTGCAGGTAGATTAGTATATTTACATAAATGTACATGCGTAAGCCTAGTGATAGCCTACAACTTACCACTCCCCATGATTCCTTCTGGTCTGTTTGGGGTGGGTGCCAGTGTCTGTTGATAGAAAAACATTCACCAAAAAGTAAGTTACCAGTCTTCAACTTCAATGAGCAGAAACGGCTCAACAGCATAGTCATACAACAGGTGGTTCAGATATTTACAGAATTCTACATATCCAAACTACAAAGTAGGCCATAATTTCTACTGGGTGTTTAGGCCACTTTTCCCTTAGAACGTTAAAGTTCACTATTATTCCCAATCCCAGCATTCAACTCCTGTCCTGATAGGCGCCCAACGGAAATGGCCGTCACAAGCAGTGTGCTGTGAATTTCAGACATCCGTGGCTAAAGACGGAATGGCACAACGCTAACCAGGGTGACAGGAATGTCACTGCCATGAACGAAATAACCTAAAAGACCAGACCAAATTTAACAAAGCGCCACCTCTGACCGTCTATTGGAAAGCCGCACAGGATATGAAATTGTTTAACCGTTATTTTCGAACTGTAAAAAAACGACATAGGCAATATTGACTTATATCAAACACATTATGTAATCGTTGGTGATATTATTATTATTATTATAACTGCCTATATGTGTGATGGACAACTGAGATAGAAGCGTGTCTTGCTAACGGATGATTTGTGACAAACAATTTCCCTGGCTGATTTGCTACATTGTAACATGCGACTCCTATCATTCCAATGAGGACAGATTTCAGCAAGCCGCTTCAAGAACACACGAAATATTCAAGGCATTTATTTGTCAAATGAAAATGGTAAAGAATGTAACTTTATTTACCTTCACGAATGCGCTCTATCCTCTATCGCCTCGACGCCCACAATATTGCTACGCACGCGCAAAAGCCCGTTCAAAGGCTGTTCTCTTTTTCCAGTTTAAAGGGACAGTCACCGGGAATGAGCCACCAAGGACTCGCATCATTCAAAAGGGACTGACATCAAATCCCTTCTATGTGCTATTTCTACACAATATCATCATTATTAGTTTTACCAGCGAAATGCCCCCACTTTTCCTTGTTTTACTATCATTGTGAGGACCTCTGGATCCCACAATGATAGTAAAACCAAAAACTCACACACAAAAAGGCATTAATTGAAGCAAGAACACACACTCATTTAAACAACCACACCATAACTCAGATTTACACACTTCTGCTTCATCTTTGATAGTGTGGTTGAAACCCGATTATCTGTCAATTACCAAAATACCTTCCACTTCTGTTGTCTAGGTTGGAACCTTTAGTTAACCTAAAAACAATACCCCTAGGCATTAGAATTACAACAGAGGTACAGACGGGAGATGCTCCACGTGGTTAGATATAGGATGTATCATGTAGTTCACTGGGAAAAAAACGGGTTGAATCAATGTTGTTTCAACAAAAAAAATAATGTGACGTGGTTATTTTTTTCCTCGTTCAACTTTTTCCACCAGGTAAGCTTTATCTGGACATTGTTCTACAGGACCTCCACCAGCCGAAGTGAAGTAGTAACATTAACACTATGCCATCTAATTGCAGTCGCTGTACTCATAAAATACAGGAAAACTATCGCCTTATGGTGAGGATAGCCGTGCTGCAAGCACAGCTTCATATATAATCGTTAGGCAAGGGCAATTTAATAGTAGGAAAGGATGAAACAGAGTCTGTACCACCAGTACAGATAGTAGTATTTATCCCCACGCAGACGGACAATTTTCTCAAGGCTTCTGGAAAGAAATGCTTTCCGCATGCTCAACCTGTCACGTCTGCTCGCGCTCGAGGTCGCCAGGCTGCTCATCATTACTCACACGTGTCACCATCGTTACGCGCACCAGCCCTTCATCGGACTCACCTGTACTCCATCAAGTCATTGATTGCCTCCCCAATATCTGTCACTTCCTCAGTTCCATTCCCGTGTCTGCATTGATGTTGTTTTGCTTCTCTCGTCCAGACGCGGTTCTTTGGTTCATGTCTGTTTATTATTAAATCCTCACCCTGTACTTGCTTCCCGTCTCCTCGCGTCTGTCGTCTCAAGACCGTTACACAACCGGTGTCGCGCATTCAGCCGACAGAAACTTTCAACCGGTTCTCCCCATTAATCAGTCAGAGGCCGAGCCTTCTCAGGTCTCTCCTCCACCTGTTACGGGGTCTGAGCCACCGAAGCCTCCCACCATTAGCTCGGACAAATCGAAAGTATAGGGATATTGTTATCCACGTCGGCACCAACGATGTTAGGATGAAACTGTCTGAGGTCACCAAGAGCAACATAGCTTCAGTGTGTAAATTAGCTAGAAAGATGTCTGCATGAGTAATTGTCTCTGGCCCTCTCCCAGTTAGGAGTGATGAGCTCTACAGCAGAGTCTCACAACTCAATGGCTGGTTGAAAACTGTTTTCTGCCCCTCCCAAAATATTGAATATGTAGATAATTGGCCCTCTTTCTGGGACTCACCCACAAACAGGACCAAGCTTGGCCTGCTGAGAAGTGATGGACTCCATCCAAGATGGAGGGGTGCTCTCATCTTATCTATCAACATAGACAGGGCTCTAGCTCCACAATGAGATAGGGTGCAGGCCAGGCAGCAGGCTGTTAGCCAGACTGCCAGCTTAGTGGAGTCAGCTCAGCTCTCCCCAGTGCCTCGATCTAGGTTGAGCAAAACTAAACATGGCGGTGTTCGCCTTAGCAATCTCACTGGAATAAAGACCTCTATTCCTGTCATTATTGAAAGAGATTGTGATATCTCAAAATAGGGCTACTTAATGTTAGTGTCAATGAACTAATCACTGATCATAAACTTGTGATTGGCCTGACTGAAACATGGCTTAAGCCTGATTAATTTATTGTGTTAAATGAGGCCTCCTGGTTACACTAGTGATCATAGAAAGGACAGTGCAATATCGAAGAGCCCTCATTGCTCCTCGATCATCCTATTTTCCCAACCTAATTGAGGAGAATAAGAACAATCCAAAATGGCTATTTGATACTGTCGCAAAGTGAACTAAAAAGCAGCATTCCCCCCTTTCACTTCAGCAGTGATGAATTCAGCTGTCCTGAGTCTGCACAAAACTGCCAGGAGACACTCAAGTTTTTTTTATCCTATATCTCTTGACACATTCATGAAAATAGTAATGGCCTCTAAACCTTCAAGCTGCATACTGGACCCTATTCCAACTAAACTACTGAAAGAGCTACATCCTGTGCTTGGCCCTCCTATGTTGAACATAACAAATGGCTCCCCATCCACCGGATGTGTACCAAACTCACTAAAAGTAGCAGTAATAAAGCCTCTCTTGAAAAAGCCAAACCTTGACCCAGAAAATGTAACAAACACTTTAATTGGTCTACATGGACATGTTCTTGCCTACTTTAGATCTTATCTGTCGGAAAAATATCACTTAGTCTCTGTGGATGGTTTGTCCAAATCAATTGTAGGTTTCTGTGTTCCTCAAGATTCCGTTTTCGGACCACTATTGTTTTCACTATATATTTTACCTCTTGGTGATGTCATTGCTATGTGGACGACACACAGCTGTACATTTTGATGAATCGTGGTGAAGCCCCAAAATTACCTACCCTGGAAGCCTATGTTTCAGACATAAGGAAGTGGATTGCGGCAAATGTTTTACTTTTAAACTCGGACAAAACAGAGATGTTAGTTCTAGGTACCAAGAAACAAAGATATCTACTGTTGGATCTGACAATTAATCTTGATGGTTGTACAGTCGTCTCCAAAACAAACTTTGAAGGACCGTTACACTGGACCCTGATCTCTCTTTTGACGGAAATATCAAGAATATTTAAAGAACAGCTTTTTTACATCTTCTTAACATTGCAAAAATCAGAAACCTTTTGTAAAAAAATGCAGAAAAGCTAATCCATGCTTTTGTCACTTCTAGATTAGACTACTGCAATTCTCTACTCTCCGGCTACCCGGATAAAGCACTAAATAAACTTAAGTTTGTGCTAAACACGGCTGCTAGAATCTTAACTAGAACCCAACAATTTGATCATATTACTCCAGTCCTAGCCTCTTTACACTGGCGTCCTGTTAAGGCTAGGGCTGATTTCAAGGTTTTACTGCTAACCTACAAAGCATTACATGGGCTTGCTCCTAACTGTCTCTCTGATTTGGTCCTGCCGTACATACTTACACGTACGCTACGGTCACAAGACGTAGGCCTCCTTATTGTCCCTAGAATTTCTAAGAAAACAGTTGGCGGCAGGGCTTTCACCTATAGAGCTACATTTTTATGGAATGGTCTGCCTATCCATGTGAGAGATGCAGACTCCGTCTCGACCTTTAAGTCTTTAGATAGATAGATAGATAGATAGATAGATAGATAGATAGATAGATAGATAGATAGATAGATAGATAGATAGATAGATAGATAGATAGATAGATAGATAGATAGATAGATAGATAGATAGATAGATAGATACTTTATTGATCCCAGAGGGGACATTTCTTTGTCAAATAGCTACAACAAAACAAGACTCATCTCTTCAGTAGGTCCTATGATTGAGTGTAGTCTGGCCCAGGGGTGCGAATGTGAACGTAAAGCTACTGGAGTGACGAACCACCCTTGCTGTCTCTGCCTGTCCTGTTCCCATTGGGATTCACTGCCTCTGACCCTATTACGGGGGCTGAGTCACTGGCTTACTGGTGCTTTCCATGCCATCCCTAGGAGGGGTGCGTCACTTGATTGGGTTGAGTCACTGACGTGATCTTATATATAATGTTTGCATAGATCAAATGTCATGGTGAATTTTTTTGTTGATTTCACATTGAATTCATGTTAGTTGAGCACAGTGATACCAAGTAGTAGGTCTAGTAAACAAAATATCAGATCGATAAAGGCATGGCACAATCTATATTTTGGCTAGTTACATTAACAGTAAACCAACACAGTACACAAAAGGAAAATGGAGATCCAAATAATAACCAAAATGTAGCCTACTACAGTGAGATGCAGCCATGCACAGTTGTCTTGCCAAATAAAAAGGCCTATACAGACCAGCTCCAAACATGGAGAATCATGCCGCTCAGGAGTTCAGCAACACATTGTGATATGGCACAATACACTCATGTGACTCAAATTCGAACCACATAATCAATTAAGCAATGCCAGCCTACCATAAACACTTTTCCAATATTTACAGATCAATTTACATCAATGAAAAACAATAGGCTACCGAGAGCCTACATTCTATTATGGTTATCTATTTCTATGGTGAAACATACCCATGTAGCTATACCCAGGGGCCTTCAAGTGGGTTCTTGCATAGGAATTACATTGAATTCAGCTTATATCACACTATACCACAATAAACATAAAAGTTTTTTTTAAATGCTTTTGACAGGTTTAATGGCACTGCCAACTATGTTTAGTGCACTGAAACATGGACTGACTTTTGGGGTGTCCACAGCTACATGCGAGAATCCATTTTCCACTTTGACAAACGTGTTCAGTCAGCACAGAAGAAGCACGCTACACCCGAGGAAAGCTCAACTAATCCAACTGGCATTTGAGGGGGATCTTACGAGAGGATTTCTGGGAGAATGGAATGATCAGTTACTCAGGAAGTTCCACCGAGCATCAAGGAAGCCGCAACTCTTTTGAAAAGTTAGTTTGTTTTTTATCGAAATCTTGCTTCACTATGTGGGGCGGGGTCCATGGTGCTGATAGCACACAGCAAGACTTCGTGCCGGTGGAGAGAGGCCCAGAGAATCCTTGCAGGATATCAAGTGTGGTCCATTTGTCCTCATTGGAGCCAGAGCGAGTGATTTCAGTCTGCAAAAACTCTTTTTTTTCTGTTTTGCTTAGATCCAGCAGTGGTTTCACCTCTCAGCTCTCCGAGTTACCAATGACAGCATCCAGCATGCTGGCTTTTTACATCCAGTCTCTTCTCCTCTGTCCTGTTGGCCTACTGTACTGTCCACCACGCATTGCTGAAGGGTTGTACTTACATAATGTCATTGTTTGCTTGGAGCTGGTGGTGTGTCAGTGCCACTGGCACTTCACTGAGCCCAAATGTGGACCACTTTGACTCCAGTGTAAAGATCTGTTGCCTTTTCCTGCATTTGTTTGGAGGATGGAGAAGACTGAGGGTTCTGTGCACCATGGTTGCTGTAAACTTAGTTTTTCACCGCCTTCAGCAGCCCTGCAGCCTCGAGTCCTACTTCTGTGTTGCAGGAACATGTGGGTTTTTCCCCCTCTTTTTATGGAAACCCAAAGGAGTCATACCTAACCGCCTAGTGGCTTTCAATAGCCCCCCTAAACACACCTTAGCATGCCCTGGATATTTCCTGGCGAAAATAAGAATCGGTTAGGTTCAATGGGATTACATATCCCCTGTTTCCCTCTGTGAGAGAGCGAGATTGAAAGGTATAGGGCGAGGGGTTGTATAGGCCTACCTCTGGAAAAACGATTGATGGAAGTCCAGTGGGAAATCTAGGCACTAGGACCCTGCAGGTACCTCTCTGTGATATTTCAGCAATGTGCAGTGCGGTCCGACGACTAGCATCAGCGGTACCGTAGCTGCAGCAGCGTCCCCGACGCGCAGAGCCTGCCCACCCTCCACTCACAGCAGGGGAGAATCCCACATTTCTTGGTTTGAGACCCAACCGCCAGCCCACGGTCCTCGGAGAAAGATACTTTTGTTTACCATCCCAAACCCCATATGCCATCCATGGCTACATCCGTGAGTGGAACGGAGGAGGTGCGCGTGTCGGCGTTGACGCCGCTGAAGTTGGTGGGCTTGGTGTGCGTCTTCCTTGCGCTCTGCCTAGATGTCGGGGCCGTGTTGAGCCCTGCGTGGGTAACGGCTTATAACCAGTACTACCTGTCTCTGTGGGAGTCCTGCTGGAAGCCTGTCAACTCGGACACATGGCAGTGCAACACAACGCTCGAGACTGGTGAGAGAGACCTGCCTCGTGCTCACTAAAGTCAATACACGTATTACTATTATTACTCTTTAAAATGACGATATGCATCTATACTGTGTTTATATTTAGGTAAAATGTGATAGGATTCTATTTTGGGGACATTTGGGGGAATGTTTTTTTTAGTTTTGTTTCAATGCCCACAATGATATGCTATGCAACCAATGAGATTCATATGAATTCAGAGATGACAAAGGGGCGCCTGCTGCTGAGTCTACTGGTCAATCACTGTTTTAAAAAATATTATTATCTCTGTTCAGTAATAATTTATGTTGGAGCTAAAAGGTAGGGATAGCAAGAGCATAATTGTCTCAATATAGATTTTTCCCATCCAGTCTATCTGTTATCAAATGCATAATGCATGTTCTAACGCTGGCTTTTCAAAGTTTAAGATAGTATATTTCAAACTAAAATGACTTCTTATATTATAATTATATCAGACTTTTCTATTTGCCCAATCCACTACTTAATGATGTGGGAATTTTGTCCAGCTGGGGTTTATTGGGCTTTTGTTGCCGATAAAATGAGCCTTTGTTGGGGTTCCTCCGCTGGCCAAGGAGGAGGGCAACTTTGAGAAGCGAACTCCCCAGCGATCCAAATGCTGAGAGATTAGTAACCAGGGAAACGAGTGGCGCATTCTAGAAATGCTGTTTTCCCCCTAAAAGGGGACTTGTTTTTCATCCAGCACGGAAGCTTTTGTGAAAACAAGCTGTATTTTGATTACTCCACCTTTGGTGTTCAATGTGGCGTTTTATCTTGTTTGTTGGTGTCACGTTCGGGTGTGTAGAGAGACCAAGGCGCAGCGTATCCATAGTTCGACATGTTTATTTAACGAACTGGCGAACTATACAAAATAACAAATACAATAACGATAATAATAATAACACACGTAGCACGAACACGGGACATAACATAACATAACAATGAACCACGCCAACGGAGTGGAACACAGACATATAAGTAAGATCCCTAATTAGAGGTAATGCATAGCAGCTGCCTCTAATTAGGGATCCTACACACACACACCAGACAGAAATAGAAATGATAGATCTGCCAGACTCTGACCATAGAAATATAGAGAAGCAAAGCTTCTCTATGGCCAGAGCCTGACAGTACCCCCCCCCAAAGGCGCGGACTCCCGGCCGCAAGAAAAATAAACAAACATGAGGGAAGGGTAAGGGAGGAAAAAAAAAACATCACACGATCGCAGGTGGCGGTTCCGGCCCCGGCGAAGTGGCTAGCTTCCTCCCCATTTCTACTGGGCCCGGTGTGGCTGGCGACTCAGGCCATATAAAGGGGCAACCCACCAGTCCTAGAAATGACCATGGTGGGGAAAAAGGCTCAGGCCATGGAGCGGGGCAAATAACCGGGCCAGGACTGGGCACCGGTGTGGCAGGCGACTCCGGCCATGTAAAGGGGCAACCCACCGGTCCTGGATACAACAATGGTGGGGAAATAAGTTCAGGCCATGGAGCGGGGCAAATAACCGGGCCAGGACTGAGCACCGGTGTGGCAGGCGACTCCGGCCATATAATCGTCACGGAAGGTTCCGGGCTGTCGATCGTCACGGAAGGTTCCGGGCTGTCGATCTTCACGAGCGTCACGGGAGGCTCCGGGCTGTCGAGCGTCACGGGAGGCTCCGGGCTGTCGAGCGTCACGGGAGGCTCCGGGCTGTCGAGCGTCACGGGAGGCTCCGGGCTGTCGAGCGTCACGGGAGGCTCCGGGCTGTCGAGCGTCACGGGAGGCTCCGGGCTGTCGAGCGTCACGGGAGGCTCCGGGCTGTCGAGCGTCACGGGAGGCTCCGGGCTGTCGAGCGTCACGGGAGGCTCCGGGCTGTCGAGCGTCACGGGAGGCTCCGGGCTGTCAAGCGTCACGGGAGGCTCCGGGCTGTCGAGCGTCACGGGAGGCTCCGGGCTGTCGAGCGTCACGGGAGGCTCCGGGCTGTCGACCGTCACGGGAGGCTCCGGGCTGTCGACCGTCACGGAAGGTTCCGGGCTGTCGATCGTCACGGGAGGCTCCAGGCTGTCGACCATCACGGGAGGCTCCGGGCTGTCGACCATCACGGGAGGCTCCGGGCTGTCGACCATCACGAGAGGCTCCGGGCTGTCGATCATCACGAGAGGCTCCGGGCTGTCGATCATCACGGGAGGCTCCGGGCTGTCGACCATCACGAGAGGCTCCGGGCTGTCGATCATCACGAGAGGCTCTGGGCTGTCGATCATCACGAGAGGCTCCGGGATGTCGAGGCGCACCGACGGTCTGATGCGTGGAGCTGGCACTGGAGGCACCTGGCTGGGCTCACGCACTGGAAGTCGAGTGCGGGGAGTCGGCACGGGACGTACCGGACTGTAGAGGCGCACTGGAGGCCTGGTGCGTGGAGCTGGCACTGGAGGAACCTGGCTGGGCACACGCACTGGAGGTCGAGTGCGGGGAGTCGGCACGGGACGTACCGGGCTAGGGAGGCGCACTGGAGGTTGAGTGCGGGGAGTTGGCACGGGACGTACCGGACTTTGCACACGCACTGGAGGTAGAGTGCGGGGAGTCGGCACGGGACGTACCGGACTGGGGAGGCGCACTGGAGGCCTGGTGCGTGGAGCTGGCACTGGAGGAACCTGGCTGGGCACACGCACTGGAGGTCGAGTGCGGGGAGTCGGCACGGGACGTACCGGGCTAGGGAGGCGCACTGGAGGTTGAGTGCGGGGAGTTGGCACGGGACGTACCGGACTTTGCACACGCACTGGAGGTAGAGTGCGGGGAGTCGGCACGGGACGTACCGGACTGGGGAGGCGCACTGGAGGCCTGGTGCGTGGAGCTGGCACTGGAGGAACCTGGCTGGGCACACGCACTGGAGGTCGAGTGCGGGGAGTCGGCACGGGACGTACCGGGCTAGGGAGGCGCACTGGAGGTTGAGTGCGGGGAGTCGGCACGGGACGTACCGGACTTTGCACACGCACTGGAGGTAGAGTGCGGGGAGTCGGCACGGGACGTACCGGGCTAGGGAGGCGCACTGGAGGTTGAGTGCGGGGAGTCGGCACGGGACGTACCGGACTGGGGAGGCGCACTGGAAGCCTGGTGCGTGAAGTCGGCACATGTGGCACAGGACTAATAACACGCACTTCAGGGCGAGTGCGGGGAGCAGGCACAGGACGTACCTGACTGGGAAGGCGCACTGGAAGCCTGGTGCGTGAAGTCGGCACATGTGGCACAGGACTAATAACACGCACCTCAGGGCTAGTGCGGGGAGCAGGCACATGACGTACCGAACTGGAGAGGCGCACTGGAGGCCTGGTGCGTGGAGTCGGCACTGATGGCGCCGGACTGGTGACACGCACCTCAGGGCGAGTGCGAGGAGCAGGCACATGACGTACCGGACTGGAGAGGCTCACTGGAGTGTAGCAGACGGCCTGACCCAGACTGGGCACCGATGGAACGGATTGTTCTGGCACTGGAGTTCTCACACGTGAAACCGGCATAGGACATACTGGAGTGGGGATGTACAATGGAGACTCGGCGCGGGATGTAGACAGTAAACGACCCGGACTGGGGATGCACACCGTGGGCACCTTTAACTCCAGCTCCCTCCGCTCGTTCTCACATTCTTCCTGATTACGCCTACACAGCTCCATAATGTCACAAAATACCCCCTTCAGGTATTCCTCTTCCTCCTTCTCCACCGTATTCCACATGGAGAGTGGTACTGGCTCGTCCTCCTCGTTACCAGACCACCCCCATAGCCCCCCCCCCGAAATTTTCCTGGGGTTGACTACGGGCTCCGTTTCCTCCTTTTCTCTGCTGTCTTCCTTTCTTCCTCTCCGTTGCTCCAGTTTTACGCTGCTTGGTCGGTTGGTGGTTCATTCTGTCACGTTCGGGTGTGTAGAGAGACCAAGGCGCAGCGTATCCATAGTTCGACATGTTTATTTAACGAACTGGCGAACTATACAAAATAACAAATACAATAACGATAATAATAATAACACACGTAGCACGAACACGGGACATAACATAACATAACAATGAACCACGCCAACGGAGTGGAACACAGACATATAAGTAAGATCCCTAATTAGAGGTAATGCATAGCAGCTGCCTCTAATTAGGGATCCTACACACACACACCAGACAGAAATAGAAATGATAGATCTGCCAGACTCTGACCATAGAAATATAGAGAAGCAAAGCTTCTCTATGGCCAGAGCCTGACAGTTGGCTGCAGATAGTTGTCTCCCGTGTGTTGTGCAGTCAGTGAATACGTGTTTTTGTTTGTCTGAATACACCGTTTTGTTTCTTTGATGATTATCCTAACCGAGGGGTCATTTTGGCACCACTCCTCTCCCGTGTCACTCTGAGACAAAGTACAGCTTGATTCCTTATAAAGACATGGCGTCTCTGTCATCAGCAGCCAGCATACCACAGTAACTGCACACAGCAAACTGCCCATTCCCTCAGTTTGGCCTTGCACTAGACTTCGGGATCAACTGGACTCAAAGTAATCTGTCAGTTTCTCCCCCCAATATCTACGGTTCTGCAGGGTTGACGTGCATGCATAGATGTGCATACCATTAAAGATGCAGTCCAGGAACATATTGTACGAATTGGAATTTGCAACATATCATATGAAATGGATGATATTGTGCACAATTTTCGGGAGGATGTTTTGGCTAATGAGCACTACTTTCAAAACTCCTGGCTGAGATTATACAAAACCTCTGGAGCATCACTTTAATGCAGAAGACATGTAAATGGGTAACATTTGGATATTACACTCCGTCACACACATTTTCTCTTTATAACCCTCTCACACACACAGGGGGTAGGCAGTCTCAGCAATGTGGAGCTTCTGTGTGAGACATTTTGCGCTGATGCCAGACCAGTGAGAGGGGAGAAATGAATGTGGAGCGAGTGTGTGAGTGCACTTAGCAGGCAATACTTGTCATTATTAGCGCTGATCACAGCTCAGTTCAGCTGAAGAAACTCTCCAGGTTCTGATCTAACACAGTTAATCCCCCTATTGTCTCAGGCCGAGAGTGGCCCTGAAGGCCAATACAGATTTTAAATTAACAGCGATGGCGGCTCCTGAAATACACGTAGGGAGATGTAATTAACGATCAGATTGGATCTCCATTTCCATCTGTCATCATACAGAACCTAGGCTGCATCCCAAATAGCCAGAGCTCTAAAGTAGCGCACTACATAAGGAATAGGGAGTCATTTTGGGACGCAGCCCCTATATTAAAAGTTAGCGCTTCCTGTCCTTCTAACACTGAGACTCCTGGCTGTATTTCTCTCACGCAGTATGTGGGTCTGTTCCAAAACTCTGAGCTGCTGCGATGAGTTTCTGTATCCTGCTGTTACACAACTGATTCAGACTGATAACAACTGCAGTGGCTCCTGCAATTTCAGCCCTAGCCAAAAACTTCTATAGGATTCCAATAAACAAAATCCCATTACAAAACATTACAAAACTATATATATTGGATTCTCATATAGGATCCTATAAAATAGAACCCCATAGGAGTCCAATAGGGCTGGTTCTAAAATCTGATAGGATTTAATTACTCCCATATTGTGGTGGTGTGTTGAAGAGGTTGAGAACCTCAGGGAATTATCACTGGTGTGAGTAGGCAAAGAGATGGAGATTGTGCTCCAGAAAGACACAGGAGAAAGACTGTTCCTCAGTTTACTGGTCTTTAATCTTGATTGCAGTTTAACAGGTTTCAACCACCAGTGGCTGTGTTCAGGTTTCTGTGCCAAATTTAACTCTGAGATTGTCCAATAAAGCTACTGTGATTGGTCCAGAGGGGTTCCGATCTATGTGGTAGCGAGGTGTGGTGTAAACAGAGGAAGAGTCTGCTTTTAAGTTACAAAAATCTAAATGATATATTTAATGTTCACAGAATGGCACTCGGCCAGTTCAAGAAAAGGGGAAACAAAATCCAAGCCCGGTTCAGAGTACTTCACTTACAAACCAAAGATCCTTTCCATAATCACAAAATTAAAATATATTTTATGGCTAAACTTGGTTTTGGCTCGCAGCTACAGGAATCACTCAAGCAAGTTTTTCCTCTTTTAACGTGTCCTTTGTCTTTGTCTCTCAATGTCCTCTTCTGTCAACGCCGACACGCGCACCTCCTCCGTTCCACTCACGGATGTAGCCATGGATGGCATATGGGGTTTGGGATGGTAAACAAAAGTATCTTTCTCCGAGGACCGTGGGCTGGCGGTTGGGTCTCAAACCAAGAAATGTGGGATTCTCCCCTGCTGTGAGTGGAGGGTGGGCAGCCTCTGCGCGTCGGGGACGCTGCTGCAGCTACGGTACCGCTGATGCTAGTCGTCCGACCGCACTGTCCTTTACACAGTCTGGGGTGCAAAAAGCTATAGAAACGCATAGCATAGTATGAGTGAATGACTGAATATGTACACTATACATTGATATAGTGTTAGTTGAAAAAATTATACAATTATTGCACGTTGATATAAATAAAACTAACTAACTATACAGGTCGATGGCAGAGAAAGATACTTAAATAGCTAAATGTGCGTATGATATAAGTGAGGGTAATAATAGTTTACTTAATATATAGTCTGGTTAAATGTACAGGTAAATGAATATTTGCATAGTTAAATTAACTGTACAGGTAAATGACAGGAAGAGATACTGCAGTTCGGTGTAGTAACTTACTTGAGTGGGTAAATGCTCACCTTCGATGGCCACTGGTACACTGGAGAAGTGTGCTCTTTGCGGATGAATCACAGTTTGCGGATGAATCGCAGATGGCAGACAGCTTGTATGGCGTCGTTTTGGCAAACGATTTGCTGATGTCGAAGTTGTGAACAGAGAGCCCCATGGTGGCGTGGGGTTATGGTATGGGCAGGCATAAGCTACGGACAGCAAACACAATTACATTTTATTGATAACAATTTGAATGCACAGAGATATCGTTACGAGATCCTGAGGTCCATTGTCATGCCATTCATCCGCCGCCATCGCCTCATGTTTCAGCATGATGATGCACAGCCCCATGTTGCAAGGATCTGTACACAATTCCTGGAAGCTGAAAATGTCCCAGTTCTACCATGGCCTGCATTCTCACCAGACATGTCACCCAATTAGCATATTTGGGATGCTCTGGATCGAAGTGTACGACAGCGTGTTCCAGTTCCTGACAATATCCAGAGGAGTGGGATAACATTCCACAGGCCACAATAAACACCCTGATCAACTCTATGTGAATGAGATGTGTCGCGCTGCATGGTCATACCAGATACTAACTGGTTTTCTGATCCAAGCCCTTACCATTTTTTAAGGTATCTGTGACCAACAGATGCATATCTGTATTCCCAGTCATGTGAAATCCATAGATTAGGGCGTAATAAATGTATTTCAATTGACTGATTTCCTCATATGAACTGTAACCCAGTAAAGTCTTTCAACTTGTTGTGTTTCTATTTTTGTTCAGTGTAGATACAGACAAACAGGAGTTAGTGAAGCTCCCAAGGTTGGTGCTAACCACGTGTATGTGACCAATACATCTGATAACCACGTGTATGTGACCAATACATCTGATTTGATTTTTTTTTTTTTTACTTCATTCAATTAATGTGTCTGGATATAGTAGTTCAGTAGTTTCTCCCCTCTCTCTCTTCCAGCCCCCTGTGTCTCATCCAGTAGTTCCCCCCCCCCCCCCCCTCTCTCTCTCTTCCAGCCCCCTGTGTCTCCTCCAGTAGTTTCTCCCCTCTCTCTCTCTCTTCCAGCCCCCTGTGTCTCTAGCCCACCTCTCTTATCCCGGTTAACATGCCAGCGAGGATAGCGTGCTATTTCTAGTCTCTACTTTAGATGAGTGTTTTGGAGTACTTCTTGAAACGCTGAGACTGCTGCTGACTTTGCATCGGGGCAGGCAGGAGGGAAACCTACAGTATTATCCAGTCACCCAGAGAAGTACTTTGTCTACTTCTGCTGCTGCACTGAGATTCATTAAGAAGCCTAGCAGTGAGAGAGACAAAGAGGGAGAAAGAGTGTGTTTTCATCAATTCTTGCAGTGTTGGGTACAGATGTGATTTTAGTGCAGGGTTAACATTCTTGGACCATACGCCACACTGTTGACATGGATCACTAGGCTAATAACTCCCATGAAAAGACTTTCCTGGCAAACCTCTGTCAGATCCTCAGAATGCCCATGAGGAATATGAACCCTTCTCTTACCAGATGGTGTGGGTGTGTGTGTGTGTGTGTGTGTGGAATGTCATTTTTCATTTGCATGACTTTCATGTTGGCGGCTGTCATTTGTCACTGTGGATGTGTACTTGGGCATGTCTGTGAGACTTAGCATTGCTATGTTACAGACCATGATCTGTCTCTCTCTTTCTCTCTCTTTCTCTCTCTGTGTTTCTCTCTCTCTTTCTTAGACTGGCAGATTGCCACGTTGGCCCTGTTGCTGGGTGGTGCTGCCCTCATCTTGTTCTCCTTCCTGGTGGCCCTGGTGTCAGTGTGTGTTGGCTCCAGGAGCTGCTGCTACAGACCCGTCGCTGTCATGCTGTTCGCTGCCGGTACAGTATAGCATGAATGCATGGACACACACACGCGTTCAGACAGAGACACACACACACACACACACACACACACACACACACACACACAACATAGTACAGTCGTGGCCAAATGTTTTGAGAATGACACAAGTATTGGTCTCCACAAAGTTTGCTGCTTCAGTGTTCTTAGATCTTTATGTCAGTAGTTACTATGGTACACTGAAGTATAATTACAAGTATTCCATAAGTGTCAAAGGCTTTCATTGACTATGACATTCAGTTTATGCAGAGTCAATATTTGCAGTGTTGACCCTTCTTTTTCAAGACCTCTGCAATCCGCCCTGGCATGCTGTCAATTAACTTCTGGGCCACATCCTGACTGATGGCAGGCCATTCTTGCATAATCAATGCTTGGAGTTTGTCAGAAGTTGTGGATTTTTGTTTGTCCACCCGCCTCTTGAGGACCGACCACAAGTTCTCAATGGGATTAAGGTCTGGGGAGTTTCCTGGCCATGGACCCAAAATGTCGATGTTTTGTTCCCTGAGCCACTTAGTTATCACTTTTGCCTTATGGCAAGGTGCTCCATCATGCTGGAAAAGGCATTGGTCGTCACTAAACTGTTCTTGGATGGTTGGGAGAAGTTGCTCTCGGAGGATGTGTTGGTACCATTCTTTATTCATGGCTGTGTTCTTAGGCAAAATTGTGAGTGAGCCCACTCCCTTGGCTGAGAAGCAAACCCACACATGAATGGTCTGAGGATGCTTTACTGTTGGCATGACACAGGACTGATGGTAGCGCTCACCTTGTCTTCTCCGGACAAGGTGTTTCCGGATGGCCCAAACAATCGGAAAGGGGATTCATCAGAGAAAATGACTCTACCCCAGTCCTCAGCAGTCCAATCCCTGTACCTTTTGCTGAATATCAGTCTGTCCCTGATGTTTTTCCTGGAGAGAAGTGGCTTCTTTGCTGCCCTTCTTGACACCAGGCCATCCTCCAAAAGTCTTCGCCTCACTGTGCTTGCAGATGCACTCACACCTGCCTGCTGCCATTCCTGAGCAAGCTCTGCACTGGTGGTGCCCCGATCCTGCAGCTGAATCAACTTTAGGAGACGGTCCTGGTGCTTGCTGGACTTTCTTGGGCGCCCTGACGCCTTCTTCACAACAATTGAACCTCTCTCCTTGAAGTTCTTGATGATCCGATAAATGGTTGATTTAGGTGCAATCTTACCAGCAGCAATATCCTTGCCTGTGAAGCCCTTTTTGTGCAAAGCAATGATGATGGCACGCGTTTCCTTGCAGGTAACCATGGTTGACAGAGGAAGAACAATGATTTCAAGCAACACCCTCCTTTTAAAGCTTCCAGTCTGTTATTCCGACTCAATCAGCATGACAGAGTGATCTCCAGCCTTGTTCTCGTCAACACTCTCACCTGTGTTAATGAGACAATCACCGACATGATGGCAGCTGGTCCTTTTGTGGCAGGGCTGAAATGCAGTGGAAATGCCATCATCAACACTGAGGCAGCAAACTTTGTGGAGACCAATACTTGTGTCATTCTCAACTTTTGGCCACGACTGTACATACATGCACATACTGTACACATCACACACACAGTTTTGTTATAACTAGAGAATCTTGTCATTTGGCTTTGTTCCATTTGTTATCTCTGCTTCACTCCCTTACTCTGTAACAGTGGTGCTTCAGGTCTGCAGTCTGGTCCTTTACCCCATTAAGTTCATAGAGACGGTCAGCTTGAGGATATACCACGAGTTTAACTGGGGCTACGGCCTCGCCTGGGGGGCCACCATCTTCTCCTTCGGAGGGGCGATTCTCTATTGCCTCAACCCCAAGAACTATGAAAGCTACTACTAAACCCTGCAAGAGAAGTCTACACAACTCCATGTGAGAGACCCCCCCCCCAAACTCACTGTGATAGTAGCCGATGCTCTTAACTTAGTCTGTTTATATAACTGGTAGACAAAATAAATATTCACAAAACATTATTAAACATAAACAACAGTAGTGTCTATAGGCTCCATTCAGACCATCATCATATTGTACTGTACCAGATGGTTGGCTCACAGGTTTAAAGGGACACTCTTACTCACATGATGATGTTGTGGTCTCCAAGGGAATCTCTGCAAGTGTTGACTGACGTCTGCTATAGGCTAAGTGATAAGGCTGAAGAGCCAACCAGACAGTTCAAAGGAATCCTAATGACCAATTGGATACATCAGTGAAACTATGTTACCAGTCTGAGCCAACATTAGGTCCCCTTTATGATAGGAACTTCAGTAGGAGTTGGCAGGCACAATGCTTTGCCATTAATAAACCAGAGAGGATTAGCTGACCCGATACAGAGACAAGAGGGAGGACTAATTGACCAATCAAAGGAACCGGTTATAGTGATGGACACAGACCAATCAGAGAGCAGAAGGATGGACCAAGTGGACAGATTGATCTTGAGGAAGAAAGCTGTGGAATACGACTCACCTAAGGAAAGGAATCAAGGATGCATGCCTTCACCCCAACTAATATACTGAACAAAAATTCCAACGCAACATGCAACCATTTTAATAATTTTACTGAGTTACAGTTCATATAAGGAAATCGGTCAACTTAAATTAGGCCCTAATCTATGGATTTCACATGACTGGGCAGGGGAGCAGCCATGCGTGGGCCTTGGAGGGCATAGGTCCACCCACTTGGGAGGGCATAGGCCCACCCACTTGAGAGGGCATAGGCCCACCCACTTGGGAGGGCATAGGCCCACCCACTTGGGAGGGCATAGGCCCACCCACTGGGGAGCCAGGCCCAGCCAATCAGCATTAGTTTTTCCCCACAAAATTGCTTTATTAGAGACAGAAATACTCCTGTTTCATCCGCTGTCCGGGTGGCTGGTCTCAGACGATCCCGCAGGTGAAGAAGCCGGATGTGGGGGTCCTTGGCTGGCGTGGTTACACGTGGTCTGCGGTTGTGAGGCTGGTTGGATGTACTGACAAAATTTCTAAAACAACGTTGTAGGTGGCTTATGGTAGAGAAATTAACATGAAATTCTCTGGCAACAGCTCTAGTGGACATTCCTGCAGTCCGCATGCCAATTGCACACTCCCTCAAAACTTGAGACATCTGTGGCATTGTATTGTCTGACAAGTCCCCAGCACAAGGTGCACTTGTGTAATGATCATGCTGTTTAATCAGCTTCTTGATATGCCACACCTGTCAGGTGGATGGATTATCATGGCAAAGGAGAAATGCTCACTAACAGGGATGTAAACAAATGTGTGCACAACATTTTAGAAAAATAAGCTTTTTTGTGTGTATGGAACATTTCTGGGATCTTTTATTTCAGCTCATGAAATACGGGACCAACACTTTACATGTTTATATTTTTGTTCAGTATAGTAGTGATTACATTTCCCTTTCTTTCATCTGTGGTAATCTAAAAGAAGACTGGATGGGTTAAGGCAGGCAGCATAGAGGAGATGAACTAGTGGTTTGCTTTCACCTATCCTGCTCCTCTAGATCAATGCATATGAAGGAAAGGTGACAAGGAGAGGGGCTATTGGGGACTGTTGGTACACGCCCCAATGCCACAAACAAGGCATGGTGTAATTGGTTAGTCCAGAGGTCACAATACATTCCAGGCAAAGTATTATTGGTTAAACATTAGCATAGGCCACACACAACCATTAAGTAGCAGTTAGGTCAGACCGTGCGGCCTAACCCCAGCTCTGCCTGCGTTAGATAGCAGCAGTTGATATGTTACTACGTACAGCTGTGCCTGCATCAGATAGCAGCAGTTGATATGTTACTACGTACAGCTGTGCCTGCGTCAGATAGCAGCAGTTGATATGTTACTACGTACAGCTGTGCCTGCGTCAGATAGCAGCAGTTGATATGTTACTACGTACAGTAGTTTGTGGTTCTGTGTTAAATTCCTGAATACAGTGTAATAGATAAGGTACGTGAAGAAGGCAAATGACCAGTGTTGTAGTGTGTGTGTGTGTGTGTGTAGGGGGCCTGAAGTGATATGATCACTCAGCCAGTGGAGGCTGCTGAGGGGAGGATGGCTCATAATAATGGCTGGAACGGAACGGAGCGAATGGCGTCAAAGCATGTTTGATACCCTTCCAACTAATCCGCTCCAGCCATTTCCACGAGCCCATCCTCCCCAATTAAGGTGCCACCACACTTCCCATGTGATGCCTCTTATTGGTCCACACTTGATAAATTTGTCCCAAATGGTACCCTATTCCCTATATAGTCCAGTACTGACAAGGGGTCCTGGTCAAAAGTAGTGCACTATGTAGGGAATAGGGTGCCATTTAGGATGTAAAAGATATTATGTACAAAGGTCTCTTAATACTGCAGTATTATATTTTTTTTTGTTGAATATACTCACTCATCTATAACTTAAAATGAAAGTTATTAGTTACATTCAAAACAATACATGTAAATAAAGAGTAGGAACGCTTTTGAGGTAGAAATGTGGGAGTATAAAGGATTAGCAAGGTGTGTGTGCGCTGAGAGTGATTCTAACACTTGGGGGTTTTAGGCTGAGTTTCTGTATAAGCACTGACATCTGCTGGTGTAAAAATGTCTTTATAAATACATTTGATTGCTGCGGTGTGTCTGATGCCTGCTTTATTTACTAATACAATAAAACTGGTAATGGAAAAAGACAAGTGCGTGTTTCATTTGTGTTAGGGGACAACCCAGTCAAAGCAAGCAGTAGTGCATGAAAGGCCCAGTGCAGATAACTAGATTGTGTTTTATATACATTTCCACACTGAGGTTGGAATAATACTGTGGAATTGTAAAGATAATGCCCTGTTAGTGTAAGAGCAGTAAAAAACAACCTTAAGCCTGTTTTGGTGGGATGTAGTTTGATCACCAATTATTTAGACCAATAAGAGAGAATTCCAAACCTCTCTGCCAATAAACACTAGTTCAGTTTTCCCCATCTTCACTCACACCAATCCTATAGATTCTTGCTTAAGAAATTGCTCTTTGCTAAAAAGCGGTTTCTTTTGACCATTTCAATTTAAAAACAAATCACAGTAAAGTACTTAATTGTTACCCAGAAATGATTTGATATTAAGCTAAAAACAGCTGTATTGGACCTTTAAACTAAATAACAAAAATGCACTAAAAACTACAGGAAATATATTCCAGGTGTAAGCAACAGTCACATAATCAGCTCCTTTATTAAGTACAGTAACTTGAGGCATTTGCACAGGAAAATCACCATCTTAACACAGAATACAGTGTGGTCATAATATGCATAAAAGTACCAGGAATATATTCATATGCAAGTCTCTTTAGTGTTCTTCATTGGATGAAAGAAGGAGCTCCTGGTACAGAGCTGATACAGTGTATAGTCTACATTAGGATGAGTTCATCAGACCTTTTCTTTTAGCCATTGTATTGTCCCACTGTCAGACTGCAGTGCAGCCCTGGCCATTTGTACAGGAATGTCCCACTGTAAGAAGTGCCTGCGTCCGTCCGCAGGTTTTGGGAATGGGCTCAGTCGTGTAAGTAAACAGGGCAGTCATTCATTCTGCATTGGAATGTTCACTCTGTACACCACGCCTCCTCTTCCTGCGTATTTTAAAAACAACGCTCCATTGGTTGTTCTGTAGCTACACCCACTGTCCGCTCGACAGCTAGTCCCTCCTTTTTAAGTTGCCATGCTAACAGTCTCCCGCTGTCCTCTCCTGTAAAAATGCTTTCCTCCAATGGAAACAAGGGTCAAACTGCAGGGGGGGGGTAGGGACATCAAAGACATGGGCGGGGCAGGGACCAATTGGAGGAGTTTACAGGGATAGAGGAAGTACTATCCGGGATAGGGCTGGGCAAGGTTCAGCGCGGCATCTCACACTGTTCACAGCGGTTGAGTGCAGGGTGGTTGAGGAAGGTGCATTCTTCACAGCTCCACTGGGCTCCCTCAAAGTCCTCGTCCCTCTGAGGGGGCCCCGCAGCTACAGGCTTGGTGTTCCGCTCCACCTCTGGAGAAAGACACATATAGTCTTAGTATCACACCAACAAACACAGACACTAATACATTCTTATAGAGGAGCCAAACTGGGGCGACAGGAAAACAGCAGGTTTTTAGCTGCTTCACCGGAAGCAGAGCTTTTTGCCAGCGTGTAAAGGGAACAAGCTACTTTATCAAGTGTTCTCGGGTGTGAGTTGCACAGTGAAATCTTCTAAATAGAACCAGAGTGTAGCCTCATTTTAGTCTGAGCAGCGCAAGCCTCTCGCGGAACCGCGCAGCTTAAGTCCAGGTTTCATCCAAATGAAAAGGCGCATCTCACACTTCCATGTCCTGTGTAGAAGGCCCGTTGGCATCATCACAATACCAAACACAACGGAATATAGAAGTCCTTCCAATGGGACATTAACAACAGAGGGCCTGACTCTGGTCAGTAACAATCCCATGGGCATTCATAGCAAACCACGGCGTGCTGTTCACACGGATTCCATGGCGAAATTCATAACCTGGCCCTTCATCCTACTACCGTCATCTACAGGATCAAACTGCCACAATCTTTCCACCGCTACAGCTGGTGTGTGGTGGTGAGCATTCTGGTGCAAAAATAAAATGTGCACCACCAGCGCGGCTGATACAAGTAGGTGGTGGATCAGGTGAGTCACCCCAACAGTACCATATCAAGCGCTAAATGACAAAGGACTGTCATTACATCACACAGACACCCATTATACACAGCACCATTTAAAAATACCTTTCTAAAAAGGAAATGCATTCAAAAACAGTTAAGAGGCTGTCCCCATAACGGGACGCTCTTCAACACAGAAGTAATCAGACAAAATAGCTGGGTTTCTCAACTCGTTCCATGCAAACAGATTCCTTTTGGTGAACCAAAGCCGAGGTCAACTGATTATTTACCACATTTCATCTACTGAGGGAAGTGATCAGAGATGAAACAAGGTAGAATACAAAACCAAGCAACATTTTACTAAGCCTTATAAGACAAAGCCGGAGGCCGCATTCAGTCTTTAACGAGGTCTGGAGGGCCACACTGAAAACGGGTTATATTTTATCGGCGTCAAAATTAGTAAAAGACAGTTCCATCGTTTTTAGAATTTTTGATAGTCCCTGACGGTCTAGCTTTTACTTCAGTGATTATTAGTGAGCCGGACAGTTTTGGCTTCTGATGGGGTTCGACAGTTGAACTAAACTCATGAAGCATTTATATTAGTTATATTCTGCAAGAATCAATTTTGTATATATCATTAATTGAAAAGTCAAAAAAATGTATGCATCAATTGCAGATTGCCCCTTTAAGTAAAGTGTTACCAATGTTTACAGTGGTACGATAGAGGACATCACAGTTCTCACCTTTCTTTCCTGGCTTAGGCGGCACCACCGGACCGGTCTGTATATTCTTATAAAAGTTGTTCTCAGCTTTCGGATCAAACTTCCCTGTGGAAATGATATAATTAGTACAGCATCGGTTGTTTGACACCTGCATGGATGCTCCGGTACACTGCATCTTCAAAACCCTGTGTGTGGGTGTGTGTGTGTGTGTACCTCTAGACTGGAGCAGATGGGTCTCTTTCAGGGTGCAGTCGATATCAATCTGAAGCTGTCTGTTCAGACCGCGCAATCGGGTCATCTCTTCAGGCTGGAACAGGAACAAACACCAGTGGATTGGATGAGAGATGAGACAAAAATAGATATAATAGAAGGTTTCCTACCAAATCTAATACTCTGCATCGACTTACACATACCTATCCATGTGTTAAGAATCAGATCAAAGCGGTTTGTATGCACATATAAAAAGGTAACTGCCCATCAACAAAACAGCTGCAAAGCACCTTGGCCTGGATTCTAAAAGTATCTGGAGCTCTATTGGAGGGATGTGGCACCATCAATCCATGAGTAATTCCATCATTTGGTGTTTTGTTGGAAAACGCTGTCTCAGGCGCTGTTCCAGAATCTCCAGTAAGTGTTCCATTGGGTTGAGATCTGGTGACTGACGAGCATGGCATACAGTTTACATTGTTTTCATGCTCATCATCCCATCAATCCCTGTGGATGGGGGCATCGTCATCATATGGGGGCACAGCATTTTTTATACATGACCCTAAGCATGATGGGATGTTCATTGCTTAATTCAGGAACCACACCAGTGTGGAAGCACGTGCTTTCAATGTGCTTTGTATCCCTCATTTACTCAAGTGTTTCCATTATTTTGGCAGTTACCTGCATTTTTACAGTATGGTTATTTAAACTGAACAAAAATAGAAACACAACATGCAACAATTTCAATGATTTTACTGAGTTACAGTTCATATAAGGAAATCAGTCAATTGAAATAAATTCATTAGGCCATAATCTATGAATTTCACATGACTGGGAATACAGATACAGACAGATGCCTTAAAAAAAAAAAAAAAAGCCTCGATCAGAAAACCAGTCAGTATCTGGTGTGACCACCATTAGATCAGAAAACCAGTCAGTATCTGGTGTGACCACCATTAGATCAGAAAACCAGTCAGTATCTGGTGTGACCACCATTAGATCAGAAAACCAGTCAGTATCTAGTGTGACCACCATTAGATCAGAAAACTAGTCAGTATCTGGTGTGACCACCATTTGCCTCATGCACCAGTCCTCTTCAATGGCTGTGCGAACTTGCTGGATATTGGCGGGAACTGGAACACGCGGTCGTACGCGTTGTTCCAGAGAATCCCAAACATGCTCAACAGGTGACATATCTGGTGAGTATGCAGGCCATGGAAAACTGGGACATTTTCAGTTTCCAGGAATTGTGTACAGATCCTTGCGACATGGGGCCGTGTATTATAATGCTGAATCACAAGGTGAATGAATGGCACGACAATGGGCCTCAGGATCTCGTAACGATATCTCTGTGCATTCAAATGTCCATCGATAAAACGCAATTGTGTTTGTTGACATTAGCTTATGCCTGCCTAGTGGTGGAAAAAGTACCTACTTGAGTAAAAGTAAGAGACACCTTAATAGAAAATGACAAGTAAAGGTGAGTCACAGTAGGGTGGTTCTCTTGATAAGTAGCATGAATTTGAGTATTTTCCTGGCCTGCTAAGCATTCAAAATGTAATGAGAACCTTTGGGTGTCAGGGAAAATGTATGGAGTAAAAACTACATGATTTTATTTAGGAACGCAGTGAAGTAAAAGTTGCCAAAAATATAAAAAAAGTAAAGTACAGATACCCCCCCAAAAATACTTAAGTAGTATTTAAAAATATTTTTACTTAAGTACTTTACACCACTTGGGCTGCCCATACCATGACCCACACCATGGGGCACTGTTCACAACGTTGACATCAGCAAACCGATCGTCCACATGACACCATACACGCGGTCTGCGGTTGTGAGGCCGGTTGGACGTGGCATATGGTAGAGAAATTAACATTCAGTTCTCTAGCAAAGGCTCTGGTTGACATCCCTGCAGTCAGCATGCCAACTGCACACTCCCTCAACTTAAAACATGTGTGGAATTGGGTTTGACAAAACTGCACTTTTTAGAGTGGACATTTTATTGTCCCCAGCACAAGGTGCACCTTTGTAATGATCATGCTGTTTAATCAGATTCTTGATATGCCACACCTGTCAGGTGGATGGGTTATCTTGGCAAAGGAGAAATGCTCAATAACAGGAATGTAAAACATCTGTCTACAAACTGAGAGAAATAAGCTTTTTGTGCGTATGGACATTTTCTGGGGTTGGCCCCCCCTTGCTACTATAAACAGCCTCCACTCTTCTGGGAAGGCTTTCCACTAGATGTTGGAACATTGCTGCGGGGACTTGCTTCCAACTGATGTGAGCGATTAGGCCTGGCTCGCAGTCGGAGTTGCAATTCATCCCAAAGGTGTTCGGTGAGGTTGAGGTCAGGGCTCTGTGCAGACCAGTCAAGTTCGTCCACATCGATTTCAACAAACCATTACTTTATGGAACTCGCTTTGTGCACGGGGGCATTGTCATGCTGAAACAGGAAAGGGCCTTCCCCAAACTCTTGCCACAAAGTTGGAAGCACAGAATCATCTAGAATGTTGTATGCTGTTGTGTTATGATTTCCCTTCACTGGAACTAAGGGGCCTAGCTGAACCATGAAACAGCCCCAGACCATTATTCCTCCTCCACCAAACTTTACAGTTGGCACTATGCATTAGGGCAGGTAGCGGAAATTTGACGAACTGACTTGTTGGAAAGGTGACATCCTATGACGGTGCAATGTTGAAAGTCACTGAGCTCTTCAGTAAGGCCATTCTACTACCAATGTTTGTCTATGGAGATTGCATGGCTGCGTCCTCGAATTTCATACACCTGTCAGCAACTGGTGTGGCTGAAATAGCCAAATGCACAAATGTTAAAGGGCTGTCCACATACTTTTGTATATATTGTGTATATACAGTATAGTATGTTTGTAGCTAGTGAGTGTGTGTGTGTGTGTGTTTGTGTGCCTATATGCATTTACACTTCACAGGTGTGTGTGTGTGCCATGTTATGTCCCTTCAAATCTGTGTGTGTACCCCCCTCTCTTACCCGTGGGATGAGGCTGGTGCTGTTAACTCGTCTGAAGCGTCTCTGGAGGGCGTCATACTCCATGTCGTTGACATCTGCCTTCAGCTGCTCCACCTTCTGCCTCTCTATGAGCAGCTCCTTCAGCAGACGCTCCATCCGGGCCCTCTGGTGCAGCAGGAGAGCTGGGGGACACAGTGGAGGGAACGCAGGGCTTCAAACAGATGGGATGGTATGACGGAATAGGAATGAGTGCAGGGATGATTCTGTGCACAGATGCAAACGAGCAAGCACACCAAATGCATTCACACAGGAACACACCCTCACGCATGTACGTACTATAGAGTCCTGCATCGGGTCGGATACAAACGGTTCCCCGCAAAAACAAAACAGAAGAAATAGCTTGTGGGTCGAATGAAAACATTCTTTCAACCGGTGGGTCAGCTCTCTGTTCAGAACAATTATATTGCAGGTTGGAAATGTTTTTTTTTTGACAAACCCAGGAGCTTGTTGTGTTGCAAATTCCACTAGGCTATGTGAGCAGTGAAGCAGACAAAGCTAGGCTACCAGTCACGCAACAACAGACTGGAGCAGGAAACTGTCCATTAGTAGGCTATATTTGTCCACAGTCACTTCCGCCACGTGACAATATGTTGTCAAATTTATTTTCCCTGATTCTTAGCTCACTCGAAAATGGCTAACGAAACATTAACATAAAGGTAATAACGGTGAAATACACCATCGTGGAAACAGGTGCTGGCATATTAAATCCTTGTTTTGGAGTCATTGTGGACAAGGAGGACAACCTGGTAAATGCATACTCAGGCCGCAAAAGTGCAAGCAGTTATTTATATATCTTATTTCCGATATTCATAAAACTGTCCATACACACACACAGTTGAAGTCAGAAGATTACATGCACTTAGGTTGAAGTCATTAAAACTAATTTTTCAACCACTCCATAAATGTCATGTTAACAAACTATAGTTTTGGTAAGTCGGTTAGGACATCTACTTTGTGCATGACACAAGTAATTCTTCCAACAATTGTTTACAGACAGATTATTTCACTTATAATTCACTATAATCACAATTCCAGTGGGTCAGAAGTTTACATACACCAAGTTGACTGTGTGGCCATAATGACCATCGTTATGTTTGGAGGAAAAAGGGGGAGGCTTGCAAGCCGAAGAACACCATCCCAACCATGAAGCCTGGGGGTGGCAGCATCATGTTGTGTGGGTGCTTTGCTGTAGGAGGGACTGGTGCACTTCACAAAATAGATGGCATCATGAGGAAGGAAAACGATGTGGATATATTGAAGCAACATCTCAAGACATTTTTCAGGAAGTGGACAATGACCCCAAGCATACTTCCAAAGTTGTGGCAAAATGGCTTAAGGACAACAAAGTCAAGGTATTGGATTGGCCATCACAAAGCCCTGACCTCAATCCTATAGAACATTTGTGGGCAGAACTGAAAAAAACGTGTGTGAGCAAGGAGGCCTACAAACCTGACTCAGTTACACCAGTTCTGTCACGAGGAATGGGCCAAAATTCACCCAACTTATTGTGGGAAGCTTGTGGAAGGCTACCCGAAACATTTGACCCAAGTTAAACAATTTAAAGGCAATGCTACCAAATACTAATTGAGTGTATGTAAACCTCTACACACACACACAAAAATATACATATATACACACGTTCTTATCCCTTGCTTGCTAGCTAGCCAACTACGGATAAGTTACAGCCACGTCAAACAGTGCAGCCAGAATAACAACAAAGTAGCTGCATTTGCATAAAGCTGTTTTCTAATTATATTACTTGGATACATCCATAACAATGAACTAATGATGCTCAATTTCGCCTGGCATAGAGAATGTGTTCTCTGGTCGGGACACTGTTGTACGGGAGCTAGCCAACAACACAGCTAACACAATCGCTTCAAACTGGAGCTGGAAAAACCGCAAACTAGCTGCACTTGTTTTGTTATGGATAGTTCTTTGTATATATCCAATAAAATTATACCGATTCATGATTTCGATTGGCTGAGAAAAGCTGCCTACCCGTCTGTCTCATCCTGACTCGTTCATTACTATGCGACCGCTGGAGATCAAATTTGAATATTGAAACAATGTTACAAAATGTCAGAGAGACAGACGGCAAGGTTTGTACAAATCTCTGCTGTTGAAAACTAAATGTTAGTCTAAAAGAAAAATGGGAGATAAATGTCTAGATGCTTTGTATAGAGGAGATTACGTTTATAAATTGCCTGGCTGGGCTGATGAGACAGTGGATTGCGGTGTCAGACGGAACAGAGTAAATAGGCATTTTAACGCCATAGCCAGTGGTAACTTGTGGAACAGACATCGGCTGGAATGCAGTTTCAACCAATAAGCATTTAGGATTAGACCCACCAATTGTATAAACAGCAAATAAGCGCATGCTTAAACACACAAATGCGCACACACACACACTCTTATCCATCCATAAACCGTGCCTACCCTGGGTGTAAGCGTAGTCATCAGAGCCTGAGCTGGACCGGCGGGGCATGCAGTTGGTGATGTGGCTGGCGATGTTACCGGGCAGAGCTGAGATGGGCAGGATGGGCGCCGGGGCCAGCGCATGATGCTCCCCCTGGTCCACCATGTTGAGCAGAGACTCAGGAGGGGAGGACACGGGAGGGGAGCCTGAGGGGGGCCTCTGCTGGGCCTGGCCTGGGGACACTTTTATCTTGAAGGTGTAGCCCGCCTGGCTGCCCGGCTGGGGCGAGGAGGCAGGTCTAGGCCGCGTGGGGCCCTGGTGCAGGTAGACCCCGGGGTGGAAGGCAGCTGGGCCCCCGCCACTAAGGCCACGCTGGGGCGAGCTGGGGGAGGGGCTTGTGGCCATGTAGAGTGTCTGGCCGGGGGGACAGTGGACGGGGGAGTTGCTGCGGGGCCGTGTGCCCTCCAGGGTGATCTCGATCTGGTTCTTCAGGGAGCTCTTTGGCAGGTAGGGCCGGTAAATGGGGTGCTGTTGTTGGTGGTGCTGGTGGTATGGCATGATGGCCAGGGTGGGAGGGCTGATTGGCAGGAATACATGGGTCTGCTGGTGCTGGACTTGGTGCTGGGCCTGGTGCTGGAGCTGTACCTGCTGTTGGGGTTGCACTTGGTGGGGTTGGTGCTGGGGGGAGCTATAGGGGGACTGGTAGGTGGGAGTTGCGTAGGGCGAGGGTTGATACACAGGCTGCCCCGGCGAAGGCCAAGGAGAGGGCTGGGGGCTCTGGGAGGGCCGGATGTAGAGGGCATTGCCGCCACTGTTGCCATAGTGACCGACAGGGATCTGCAGGGGCTGGGGGGCGTTGGGCAGGTTCTGGGACAGAGTGACAGTGATGGGGTTCATAGTGTAGCGGGGAACGGGGGAGTAGGTAGGGGACATGCCCTGCATTGGAGGAGGGGTGGGGGTGCTGGCCGAGCGCCCCCCGTGGTCGTTCATGAATAAGGGGTTGTACCCCTGCGAGGGTGCCATGGTGGCTGGGGCCGAGAGGGGTTCTGGGAAGCCGGCGCGCGGGGGCTCGATGTGACCGTCGCTGGAGCTGTGCACAAGGGAGCGCCCACCCACATTGGGCTTGCCCAACTGGATGTGCAGCATGTGGTTCCGGCTCAGGCAAACCTCCTCCGGACTGTGGAACTCCCCATAGAGGTATCTGTTACTCTCCTGAGACAGCAGGCGGCAGCATATATCCAGGTTATTGTTGTTCTGGAGGAGAGGAGACAGCAGACAGGAGAACAGAGGCTCAGTGA
This sequence comes from Thymallus thymallus, assembly GCA_023634145.1. Classification (NCBI taxonomy): domain Eukaryota; kingdom Metazoa; phylum Chordata; class Actinopteri; order Salmoniformes; family Salmonidae; genus Thymallus; species Thymallus thymallus. Next base: position 6,771,229 of record CM042414.1, read on the forward strand.
TGGAGGCCAGACTGGTTCTGGAGTTCTATAGCTGTCACTGCCTCGACTAAATCAACGTCCAAACCACATAAACAGATGTCAATGTTCAACTTCATGTATTTTTAATAGGCTATGTGTTAGCCTAGATCAGTGTAACAGCATACAGGCATTTCAACAAGAAGATTAGTGTATGTTTGTTGCCTGTTGTGTATCTATGCATCCCAAATGGCACCCTAACAATGTGTTGACTGCGTGTGCGCCATCGCACGCATGTTGATTTTGTACATCCACACCAGACGCAATCCAGACACGAAGGTTGAAATATCAAAATGAACTCTTTGGGGACCGATCGAAAACACATGAAACATTCATGGACATGCTGTTGCTAGCTGATTTGCACACGGTCCTTTTTTTCCTGGATCTTTGTAGAATTTTGTGTGTTCTCTACTCTGACATTTAATCCACAGAGGTTTTATTTTTTATTTAACTAGGCAAGTCAGTTACAATGACAGCCTACAACGGCCAAACCAGGACAACGCTGCGCCAATTGTGTGCCGCCCTATGGGACTCCCATTCATGGCCGGTTGGGATACAGCCTGGATTCGAACCAGGGTGTCTGTAGTGACACCTCTAGCACTGTGATGCAGTGCCTTAGACCTCTGCGCCACTTGGTAGCCCGAAAAAGGGGAAACTAATTGTTTCTAGTAATCTCTCCTCCTTCAGTAGTCTTCTTCTTCTGACTTTATATGTCGGTTGGCAACCAAATTTAAGGTGCATCACCACCACCAACTGGACTGGAGTGTGGACCTCAGTTAAACTTTGAAATCACCCTAAAAACCAATGAGGAGATGGGAGAGGCGGGACTTGCAGCGTGTCACGCGTCAAAAATAGAACCAAGTCCTATTTTAGCGTCTGGTTATACAGACAGTCGAGCAGTTTAGATGAAATTGAATAACATGTAAGTGTACATTTATTTTATTCGCAACTTGATCGGTGTGGTCTGCATGTAATTCCCTATGCACTACTTTTGACCAGGGCCCATATGGCTCTGGTCAAAAGTAACACACTAAGGTGCCATTTGGGATGCAGGATATGTGCTCATAGCTGTATGGCTACTGTATCCTACCTGCAGAAGGCACTGGGACACTACTCCCTCTGGGATCTCGGGGAAGCGCTGCTTGAGGTCCTGCAGGATGTGATAGTCTAGCTGAGGGCCTCCCTGCGCCATCCTGAGCCCACAGAGAGAGTCACTGACCCCACAGCCGTGAACGCTGCTGCTGCACCTGTTCTCCTCTCATCCCCTGCAAACACAGTCAGTCAGTGTCATCACGGAACGTTTGCATCAATCTTCAATCATTATCGTGTCACATCAGCCCATGCACACAGGAGACAGACTCTCACAAAATCAGTGCTTTAAATAGAAGCACAAGTCAGTTGTTGTGCTTACATTAGACAGGAAGTAGGCTTTTTGGCAGCTTTGTTCAGCTGCTCCTCTGTAACAACAACACAATTAGGCAACACATATGTTACACATAGGTATGGGCCTTAAAGACTAAACCAGACAGACAGGCCGACATTACGATAAAGCAGCAAAGATAGTTTAACCGGGCTAAAAATGGTCAGGAACCCCATCTGACAATTCACACAACAGGCGAATTTGGCTGTAACAGAACCGTGGCAAGGATCCATCTCTGTTTGTTTAGTCATCTCATTGTACCAGGAAACGACCTGAAATCCAAGACAGCTAACGTTAACTAACATGACATTGTTGACAAGTGTTACCTAACGTTAGCTCATACTGAACCTTAAAGCGTTAGCATCATTAACAACAACAGAGAGACATTTAAGCCATCTAACGTTATTAAGTTAACGTTACCTTCCGTTTTCACCCTACAGTGGATAGTTGTATAACTCATTTGTGGTCAATCATGCTACGACGTCAACAAAATAGCGCACCGTCTAAATACTAGTAAGTAGGTAACCAGCTTCGTTAACTAGTTAACGTTACCTGGCTGGCTAGTTAACAGTAAGTTAACCTAGTTAGCCAACTAAGTGTGGTTTTTGATAAGCGCGTTATCTAACAATGATTTTGCGCACTTTGATTGATGGCTAACAGTTGCTAACTAACGTTAGCTAGCAACCATAAAGTATCGAGCTAAATAGATTACCTACCTGGCTAACGTAAGGAAACTCGCTAGAGGCCAACTTTTTAAAGGAGTCATATTGACCAGAAAGGCACACAACAAACAAGCTGACATAGAAGCTAGCTAAAAACGTTAGCCAGATAGCTAACCGACTACGGTTTCTTTCTTTATAGATTAGCTAGCTGTCTACATATGTAAACTGGCTACCATTAGCCTTTTAGCTCACTATTATATCGAAGCCAAGTCAAGGCGGAGACCATAGCTTTCCCCTTTAGCTAGCTAGCTACTTACCATGAGCTTACTCAGTCCTGTCATGGACCATTACAACGTTTCAGAGACAGTACACTAATGTGATATTTTCCGAAAGTGGCAGACGGATATTTATTTCACTCTTGATGGATAAAGCTATGTTACATTCCAAGACAGGCCGTCGTCAATAAAACGTACGAAAGATGTCACAGTTTCAGACCAGGAAGTTGTCTTTTGCGCCCTTCTTATTCGACGAGGTTTAACGGCGGTTGGCATCCAATAAATGTTGCATTACCGCCATCAACTAAACTGGGGTATAAATCCCTTGTAACCCTACACTCATTAAACACCCACCTCCCTATTCCACTATTTAAACTTTTCTAGTCCTACTTCAGACCGAAGGACTGGACACCACCAATCAACACACCCTGTAACTCTTCTGACATCAAATCTCGTAGTCGTACTTCTCTGCAGCTGCCACCACAACCTATATTTTCTAACTATTGCTATGAACGCTAAAATGCCAGTCTTACTGAAGCATATAGCACTCGTTGGCCTATCCCCCTCTACAACTCACACAAATCCTCTCATATTCCCACCCCCTTGACCCAGCTTCCTCTACTTTGTTCATAGTTTACACTACTCTAACCATGGTAACCTCAACATTGTCTCTCTGGCACCGGAAACACTTCTGATCCCCAGCCACATTGGCACCCCTACAATTAACTTCTTTCCCCAATATTACACATTATTTTGTCTCATGCCCTTCTGTACACTTCTTACACCCAGGAACCTCCCTCCTACACACTGCTGCCACATGCCCAGAAGCTTGACACCTGTAACAACGGAATGGATTCGGCACAAAAGCTTGTACTGGATAAAATAATTGTCCTAACATCACTTTCTCAACATCAAAACTCAAAAGAACAGACAATGACTCTTCTGTTTCACCACTCATCCCACCCTATCTGTGTCGCACCAAATGACGAGCGTCACAAACACCGGGAATCTTCCCCTTCAATTATTCCACTTTTATATTTACCGCGCCTTTTTTATTTTTTTGGCAGCTATCAAATATATATATTTTTAAACAAATTAATACAAAATGATTAACGGGTGGTGCTTTAAAGCTGCCCCTCGATGTTACCACTCCACCAGGTAGACTGGCAGAGGTAAAAACAGAGGTAAAAACCGGAGACTTCAAGCTAAAATATGCACTTATATATGAAAAAAAGAGCACAAAAAAACATTTTAAGCAAAAAGATTACTATCAGTCTGATGATCTTTTATAGAGGCACACTCTAAAATTATATTTGCAATATGCTTCAGGCTATTCTAGAAACCCTGGAATAAATATGGTAAAATAATTACATTTCACACAAAATGGACAGATTTTTCCCCCAGAGCCCATGCACAATAAAAACAAATGATTCTACAGTATATAGTGAAAAATAAGTTAGCGGAAACCTATTTGGTGCCATATGGAACCTTTTTTTTGAAGGTTCAATAAAGAACAATGCTCATAAGGTTCTAAATTGATCCTGTATGGTGCTATAAATAAACCGTTCCTAAGGTTCTATAATGAACCATTAAAAAAAGGTTCTATATATCACCAAACAAGGGTTCCACTATTTGGGGCTGTATAGAGCCTATAGAGAATTGTTCAATACCATACAAAGTTTTTAATTCTGATTCAATAGCCATATTATTTTGCTAAATTTTCATAGGTTTTATTATTGTACTTCTTAAAAAGTTGAATCAGGTGTACTAGCTCAAGAACATCTGGGGATCCCTGAGGTGAGAATTGAAAACTACTGGCACAAGACATTCTGAATGGCCATATTTTTACATAGTTAAAATGTCATAGCATAATAGAACACATAAACTGGAATGACACTCTCACTCATGGTTGCACAAAAATAGCTGTGATAAAACCACGCCCCCAAATATTTGAATGAGCCGCCTCCCCTACATTTTAATTATCCCTAAAAGAGGAAAAAATACTTTTTTTTTTTACCGCAAAGAACCATTGAAGGGCTCAAAGGGTTATTTGGGAAGTATGGTTCCACACAGAACCATCCCTCTTCCCAAAGAACCCTTAAGGAAAAAAATCCCAACACTGTTAAAGATGATGGAATGTTCTGTTTTACATGCTATGCTATGCTAACGTCATTTTCAAGTGAGTTAGCCTACATCTACGTTTTTCCTCCACTAGAATGATTGAAAACATTGAATGCTCTGTAGAACCATGATATTGAATCTGGAGACCTTGGGTGCGTCCCAAATGGCATCCTATTCCCTACATAACCGTTTCCTCTTTTTCCATTCGTCTTAGAATTGTGGAGACAAGGAGCTGTCACTGTATGATCCAATGAGCACAGTGTACTCTCCTACCACCAACATGGACATCAAGCTGAAGCTGCTGACGGTGCAACAAACACACACCTCATTGGATATATTGCGGAGGAACCAGAGACTCAGGGGCAGCACTGTCATCAGGATGCACCTACTAGCCAATAAGAGTGCCACCATGGGGGACCGCTACCTGTCAACATTAAAAAACTAGGTGGTGTAATGGCTTTCGAGAGACTTCCATGCAGGCCACCACTCTCCCAGATGTCCCCAGTGCTTCATCAAAGAGAGAAAACAACACAGCTAGTCCGTTTAGGGTCAAAGGTTGGAGAAGGACCCCTCCAAGTCAGAAGTAAGTCCTGCATGGACAATGCCAGTTCAATAATTAAACTATCATTCATAGTTGTCAAGCTTGAAACTGTTCGTATAGCTTTTCAGTTGACGTAAAAAAAAATGCTGACTGGGATAATAAAGTGAGTGATTGATTTATTGATGAATTGATTGACATTGCATTTAAATGTATTGTACCTTGACATTGTATTGATTGAATTAACCTGAATATCTTTCTCTCCACATATGGTACCCTCTCCAAGACTGTGAAAGAGGGTTGGCGCTGCAGAGATTTGGTTGAAAAGGAGGAAAGTGGTATGCAGTTCCATTTAGATTCAAGTTCGTATCATACAGCCTCTTTGCTCCTTTTCCTTAATACATAAGTATACATAAGATCAATTACAATTGTGTTTTATTGTGAAATGCATTACCTTCTGTAATTCCCCCAAAATAGATGCACTGTCAACGTTATCCATCCCTCGCCACTAGAGGACAGCGATGACTGTTACTAACATTTTGGATCGTGAATTACTTCAGTAGGGAATAAGAACTTCCACTTATCAGGTACTGCTAGTTTCCCTCAAGTCTAAAAAAGGAGGGGTACAAATAGAGATTAGTAACTCAACATTTTGTATTGATACTTATATTTCCAAAGAGAATGGATCAAATATGGAACAGAGGATTTGTATCTATTTAAAGAGGAGAATCAGAATGGTGTGAAAACATACCAATCACAGTATACTGATGAATAGTGAACCTTACTTCTATGTTGGCATAACATTACTACAGTGTATTGGTCATTGAGTTTACAGCTGACAAGTGTCTACTGAATTATATCAGCACATAAATAAAAGGCGATAGGCTACAGTATAAGATTGCGTAGGAATCTCTGCTTACCGAAATTGCTCATGGTTTTAGGTCGTCATATGATTAAACCAGCGCCAATCAGTGACTCCGATCAGTGCTGTGGATACTGGAAATGTTATTTACTTATTTACTAAGTCAGCTGCTCCACTGCTGGGCACTTGGGCAACGAGCCAGGACTCACTTGTCGTGGGTCTTAATATAGCCAGTGCCTGTTAACGGATACATTAGGTGTCTATAAGTAGATATAGAGGAAACAGGGGTCTTTTTAGTCCAACCGGGCCACCATTGGGACCAGATTCCACACCTGTGCCCTGTTAAAAAAATGTGGCAACATTTTTTCTGGAGGGTTCTGGAATGGCAGAAAAGGTTCTCAAGAAATCACGGGTCTCTAAATAAAACATTCTCTCTCTACCTCTTGATAATATGGTTTAAATGAACCAGGCTATTTATCTAATCTAATAAAAAAACATGCGTACAACTATTATATAACTTGTTACTCTATTGTAGAAAGGTTTCTAGTCCTTGAATGATAATCCAAAGTGAGCTCCTGTATCAGACCAACTGTAGGCCTGCAATGACCAGAGATTAACACCTGTCACAGTGGATGAGCTGTCCCTCTGCAAACTTGACAGGTGAGCTCACACACACCACAGCTGGGACTCTGTGACATGCCCCTGAAACAGCATATTTCCATAGACGTTACAGTCCTTTAAGTGGCCATAATGTAGTTCAGTGGAGCTGAATCTCTGTCCTCCTGTAAATAATATAGGCCTACACCAAGGGAGGGGTCTCATCTTGCCACCTCAACAGCAGGTCTCTAGGTTTGTGTTTGGGGGGGGGGTCTCATCTTGCCACCTCAACAGCAGGTCTCTAGGTTTGTGTTTGGGGGGGGGTCTCATCTTGCCACCTCAACAGCAGGTCTCTAGGTTTGTGTTGGGGGGGGGGTCTCATCTTGCCACCTCAACAGCAGGTCTCTAGGTTTGTGTTGGGGGGGGGGTCTCATCTTGCCACCTCAACAGCAGGTCTCTAGGTTTGTGTTTGGGGGGGGGTCTCATCTTGCCACCTCAACAGCAGGTCTCTAGGTTTGTGTTTGGGGGGGGGGTCTCATCTTGCCACCTCAACAGCAGGTCTCTAGGTTTGTGTTTGGGGGGGAGGGGGGGGTCTCATCTTGCCACCTCAACAGCAGGTCTCTGGGTTTGTGTTTGGGGGGGAGGGGGGGGTCTCATCTTGCCACCTCAACAGCAGGTCTCTAGGTTTGTGTTTGGGGGGGGGGTCTCATCTTGCCACCTCAACAGCAGGTCTCTAGGTTTGTGTTGGGGGGGGTCTCATCTTGCCACCTCAACAGCAGGTCTCTAGGTTTGTGTTGGGGGGGGGTCTCATCTTGCCACCTCAACAGCAGGTCTCTAGGTTTGTGTTGGGGGGGGGGGGTCTCATCTTGCCACCTCAACAGCAGGTCTCTAGGTTTGTGTTGGGGGGGGGGTCTCATCTTGCCACCTCAACAGCAGGTCTCTAGGTTTGTGTTTGGGGGGGGGGTCTCATCTTGCCACCTCAACAGCAGGTCTCTAGGTTTGTGTTTGGGGGGGGGTCTCATCTTGCCACCTCAACAGCAGGTCTCTAGGTTTGTGTTTGGGGGGGGGGTCTCATCTTGCCACCTCAACAGCAGGTCTCTAGGTTTGTGTTTGGGGGGGGGTCTCATCTTGCCACCTCAACAGCAGGTCTCTGGGTTTGTGTTTGGGGGGGGGTCTCATCTTGCCACCTCAACAGCAGGTCTCTGGGTTTGTGTTTGGGGGGGGGGTCTCATCTTGCCACCTCAACAGCAGGTCTCTAGGTTTGTGTTTGGGGGGGAGGGGGGGGTCTCATCTTGCCACCTCAACAGCAGGACCCCTGTCTGTGTGACACCACGGTTAACCCCACAGACAGGGCAGCTGCTGGGAACGAGAGGCCACACCAGGGCGTCATGACATGCTGGCCTGGTCGGAGGACATTTGTCAAGTCTGACACTGCTGCCCCGGAGTCAGACCAGACAACAGTAGACACGTCTGCCAATCCACAGCTTTCATCTTGTTTTATTCACGTGCATGTGCTAATAGATATGCAAGCTAATGTGTTAATCGATACAGACACATTATATATACAAAAGTATGTGGACACCCCTTCAAATTAGTGGATTCGGCTATACAGGTGTATAAAATCGAGCACACAGCCATGCAATCTCCATAAACAAACATTGGCAGTAGAATGGCCTTACTGAAGACCTCAGTGACTTTCAACGTGGGACAGTCATAAGATGCCACCTTTCCAACAAGTCAGTTCGTCAAATTTCTGCCCTGCTAGAGCTGTCCCAGACAACTATACAGGTCATTAGGAAAGTATTGAGACCCCTTTACTTTTTCCACATTTTGTTACGTTACAGCCTTATTCCAAAATGTATTAAATAATTTTTTTCCCACATCAATCTACACACAATACCCCATAATGACAAAGCAAAAAAACATGACCAAGAACCCGATGGTCCCTCTGACAGAGCTCCAGAGTTCCTCTGTGGAGATAGGAGAACCTTCCAGAAGGACAACCATCTCTACAGCACTCCACCAATCATGCTTTTATGGTTGAGTGGCCAGACAGAAGCCACTCCTCAGTAAAAGACACAGGACCGCCACTTGGAGTTTATCATAAGGCACCTAAAGACTCTCAGACCATGAGAAACAAGATTCTCTGGTCTGATGAAACCAAGATTGAACTCTTTGGCCTGAATGTCAAGCATCAAGTCTGGAGGAAACCTGGAACCATCCATACGGTGAAGCATGGTGGTGGCAGCATCATGCCATGGGGATGTTTTTCAGCGGCAGGGACTGGGAGACTAGTCAGGATCAAGGGAAAGATGAATTGAGCAGAGAGATCCTTGATGAAAACCTGCTCCAGAGAACTCAGGACCTCAGACTGGGGTGAAGGTTCACCTTCCAACAGGACAATGACCCTAGGCACACAGCCAAGACAAAGCAGGAGTGGCTTCGGGACAAGTCTCTGAATGTCCTTGAGTTGCACAGCCAGAGCCCAGACTTGAATCTGATCGAACATCTCTGGAGAGACCTGAAAATAGCTGTGCAGCGATGCTCCCCATCCAACCTGACAGAGCTTGAGAGGCTGTAATCACTGCCAAAGGTGCTTCGACAAAGTACTGAGTAAAGGGTCTGAATCCTTATGTAAATGTGATATTTCCGTTTTTAGGTTCAATACAGTTTTTGCTTTGTCATTATGGGGTATTGTGTGTAGAATGATGAGGGGAAAAAACAATGTAATCAATTTTTGAATAAGGCTGTAACGTAACAAAATGTGGAAAAGGTCAAGGGGTCTGAACACTTTCCGAAGTGGTAGGCCACACAAGCTCACAAAATGTGACTGCTGAGTGCTGAAGCGCATAGCGTGTAAAAATTGTCTGTCCTCGGTTGCAACACTCACTACCGAGTTCCAAACTGCCTCTGGAAGCAATGTCATCACAAGAACTGTTTGTCGGGAGCTTCATGAAATGGGTTTCCATGGCCGAGCAGCCGCACACATGTCTAAGATCACCATGAACAATGCCAAGCATTGGCTGGAGTAGTGTAAAGCTCGACGCCATTGGACTCTGGAGCAGTGTAAACGCGTTCTCTGGAATGATAAATCACGCTTCACCATCTGGCAGTCTGACAAATCTGGGTTTGGCAGATGCCAGGAGAACGCTACCTGCCCCAATGCATAGTTCCAACTGTAAAGTTTGGTGGAGGAGGAATAATGGTCTGGGGCTGTTTTTCATGGTTCGGGCTAGGCCCCTTAGTTCCAGTGAAGGGAAATCTTCATGCTACAGCATACAATGACATTGTAGACGATTCTGTGCTTCCAACTTTGTGGCAATAGTTTGGGGAAGGCCCTTTCCTGTTTCAGCATGACAATGCCCCGGTGCACAAAGTGAGGTCCATACATAAATGGTTTGTCGAGATTGGTGTAGATGAACTTGACTGGCCTGCACAGAGCCCTGACCTCAACCCCATCGAAAACCTTTGGGATGAATTGGAACTCCGACTGCGAGCCAGGCCTACATCAGTGCCCGTACCACTCTGAGGCAGGACCTAGGGGTGTTTTAGCCGTGCCACAGCAGCTGGCCTGGCCTGATTCGGGCTAGTTATCACCAGACTTGATTGGTTCGCACAGTTGTGTTGCTATTTAAGGCAGTCCCCTTTTCATCCTTGATGGGCTGTGGGTCTCGCGATGGGACTAGTGCCCTTCGGCCTTGGGATTCAAGGAACTGACTCCTTCCACCGTCCACCTCTGCCCCAATGAAGGAAGTAAATGGTGGGGTGAAGACTGAAGCAGCTCTATCACCCTGGCATCATAGTAATCCGTTCATTTGAAACACACATTCTTATTTGGTGACCCCAGCTTTAACTTCTTCAGTAGACTTGTGTCTCCTTCAAAGACAATCTCCACAACTCCTTAGTGTCCTTCTTTGTAACTAATTCAAAGTCTCACCGTATCCTGTCTGTCAAATCAACAGTTTAAAATCTAACACCTTAGTCTACAGTATAGGCCCAATACAGCATGTCTCTTTCACTGACTGTGACCTGTAGCACTGGGAGAGATGCATGCTGGTCTGGCTCTCAGGTTTCAGTTCCAGACGTTAGCCCGAGGGTTGGCTCCTGGCGTGATGGCAGGTTCCTATTTATTGTCATGAATCTTGCCCTGGAGGCAGAAATGAGCGATATTTGCAAGATAGGGCAGCTGCAAAATCAAAATAGGCTATATCGTAAAAATTAATAAAAGCAAAAATGTGCGTTTGGCCTTTAATTTAAGGTTGTGGTTATGGTTAGGGTTAAGGTTAGGGTTAGATTTGACTTTGTGGCTGTGCCAGCTAGTGACCACTCTGCAGAGCTGCCTCCAGAACAAGATTCATGACAATAAATGCCAACCTGCGGCATGCTGGGGGATTTCCTAAAGACCTGTCCAATCACCAGTCGTCTTAGTAGCTGAGCAAAAATGTGAAAATCATGTCACTTTGACTGACGACAACGAGTTATTGTGTTTTCTTTCCATTTTAAATCTCCATAAAATCACTGCTTATAAGAACATAATACATATCTCTGCATTGGGACCAGAAATGAATGACTAAAACTACATTTTCACTGTGTGGCTGGTTTTCTTCCCATCATGCTAATTCAGATGTAGGCCCAATCTTAATTCATGCTGTGTTTGTTTTGAGTGCTACTTGCTGTGCATGGTCAGTGTACTGCCAACAAACATGCTGCTCATGATTTCCGGCGCCATGCCCTGTGTGAGGAAGAGGCTGGACTGGCCAGTGAGTCAGCAGCTGTGCATGGGGAGCTGACAAATGTATCTAAAGCAAGGTTTCTATTTATATCTTTCACCATGGAGAGCAATACCTGCTCGTTGGAAGCAGCTTACTATGAGGAGTAGTGGGGTTAGTAATGTCATACAGTATGGTATATAGCCTATGGGTAAATGCTTGACCCTAAACTACTGATACTGTATATGGAATATGTGGGTTATTGTATGACCTAGTAAGACTGTAAACGTGTTATTGTATGGCCCTTGAGACACTGATATGTAGCCTCGGCGGCCAGCCGTTATTGCATAGCACAGTGACAGTTTTATCTGGGTTATAGCCGCCCGCATGGCATGGGAAGACAAAGTTAATCTGCTTTCACTCATAGCAGATAAACCACTCTGTCTCTCACCGTCAACAAGCGGTAGCTTGATAATTTGTCCCTGGGCTGATTAGGAAGGAATTCCACATCTAAAAGTAAGGGATCAATAGTGGAATGCCGAAGGCACCCTTAGAAGGCCTACCTCTTATGAGTTTGGTTCACTCTCTCTTGTCATCACCACCACCAGAAATAATGTACCCATTGCTTGACATAGCCCAAATGATGAGTTCAGTATTGTACAAATGTCTGAACTTTTTGTCAGTTGTAGTGGTAGTAGTGGTAGTAGTAGAGGTAGTAATAGTAGCAGTAGCAGTAGTAGTAGTAGTAGTAGTAGTAGTAGTAGTGGTAGCGCTAGAGGTAGTAGTAATAGTATTAGCAGTAGTAGCAGTAGTAGTATTAGTAGCAGTAGCAGTAGTAGTATTAGTAGCAGTAGCAGTAGTAGTAGTAGTAGTAGCAGTAGTAGTAGTAGTAGTAGTAGTAGTAGCAGTAGCAGTAGCAGTAGTAATAGTAGCAGCAGCAGCAGTAGTAGTAGTAGTAGTAGTAGCAGTACTAGTAGTAGTAGTAGTAGTAGGAGTAGCAGTAGCAGTAGTAGTATTAGTAGTAGTAGTAGCAGCAGTAGTAGTAATAGTAGTAGTAGCAGTACTACTAGTAGTAGTAGTAGTAGTAGGAGTAGTAGTAGCAGCAGCAGTAGTAGTAGTAGCAGTAGCAGTACTACTAGTAGTAGTAGTAGGAGTAGTAGTAGTAGCCCTATTGCAAAAAGAAAACAAGCCAATGAAAGGTAGGTTAAACAGTTTATTAAAATGTATACATTTACAAAATAATTGTAGTGGTAGCGCTAGAGGTAGTAGTAATAGTATTAGCAGTAGTAGCAGTAGTAGTAGTAGTAGCAGCAGCAGCAGCAGCAGTAGTAGTAGTAGGAGTAGTAGCAGCAGCAGTAGTAGTAGTAGTAGCAGCAGTAGTAGTAGTAGTAGTAGTAGTAGTAGCAGCAGCAGTAGTAGTAGTAGTAGCAGCAGCAGTAGTAGTAGTAGTAGTAGCAGTACTACTAGTAGTAGTAGGAGTAGTAGTAGTAGCCCTATTGCAAAAAGAAAACAAGCCAATGAAAGGTAGGTTAAACAGTTTATTAAAATGTATACATTTACAAAATCATTGTAATTTGAGAGATAAAAACACTGTCTGTCTTGGATGATGGCATAGAGAACTGCAGCTGTGTATGTGTTGAGCGAACAGGCGCGCGCGGTATGCGGTAGACGGCCAAAGTAGCGGTACTTTTATGGAAGCTCACCCATTAGAGTTTGAGTCGTCTCACTGTGAACGGGGCGCACGCATCCGTGCTTTGACAAATTGGGATTTCTATACTTGACATTACATTTGTTTTAATCCGCTATCTGCACAGAGAAGCCCTATGATAAGGAGGATATTACACTGAAAAGGTAAACTTTTTTACTGCAAAATTGTAACTGAAGATAATGTGTGTTATGTGGATGCTAAAATTCACCTGTTGGGGAGAGTTTACATTTTACCCCTCAATGGTTGATCTGGAAATTGAGATGTAATGTGAAGGAGAACATAATGCTATTCAGAACACTAAGCAAACTATAATATTGAAAGTAATATATTTCAGTCAGACCTAGTTGACTTTGCTTTGACATTCAGCTGTTGGGTATAAAATCATCTGTTTTATTTAGCTGTAAAATAAAACATGATAAAAGTTTGGTTTACTCCAGCATAAAGGGCTAACATGACGAGACATCAAACAAAGGAGCTAACATGACGAAACATCAAACAAAGAAATCCAGATTATTTATTTATTTTAACACAGATTCTTCTAGCACATTGTCGTGGTATTTAGTGGCAGCTGAGTATACTATTGGCCAAAAATAGGACTTCACTTGCCAGGCCTAAATGTATTGGTTAATGATGATATGGCAGTTGAAGTTATTCTACGCAAATCCTTGCATGAATTGTGGGGTCAAGAAAAGTATTTATGGGTGTAACTATGTCAGGGTAATGCAATAGACTAGATCATATTTAGGGCAATAACTTTTGATTATCTTTGCCAACCTGTAAAGGTCATAATTGATACAGTAGGATACGTTTAAATACCATATTGAAGTGCTTCAACAATACAGTTAACATAGAAAGTAACAAAACATAATTGTGTAATGAAACCATAAAAAGTAGTGATGTTTGGAGGGTGTTTGAATGTAAACCCAATGTAAGTGTTTAATACACAGAATGTGTTTTACAACAGAAATGTAGTACTCTGAAATACCCAAAGTGGTTCTTGAGGTCGCAGGTAGGCAAGTTGTTAAGTGTGTTTGGCCAGTAACTGAAAGGTTGCTGGTTCAGGTCCTTGAGCCGGCAAGGTGAAAAAAATCTGATTTTCTGCTCTTGAGCAAGGCAGTTAACCCCCAACAACTGGTTCAGAGGGGTTGGGTTAAAGACGGAAGATACTTTTCGGTTGAATACATTTCAACATGAATATTGGTGTTTTTAAGAGCGTTGTGAAAACACTTTTGCGGATTTCAGTTCATGTAACAGGCAGCATCAAAACACTAAACCTGTGTTTCTCATACAGTCAATGGTTTAGAAAAGCAAATGGTTTATAGCCTAAATATTGATTGATGATAAGGGCCTATGGAGAATATTGTTTTATTTTGACAGACTAGAAACAGGAGAGGCAGTAAGATGGTGCATTTTGTAAAATGTTCAACTCAACTACACAGCCACACTGTAAAATAAATATTATGGGGTGAATTGAAATTGACAAGAAAAATAACCAACATATACTTAATAAAAATGAATGCAAGTCATGCAGAGCGGTAGCGCACCCGGTTTAGACAGGTCACCCCTCTCCCCACCGAAGACCGTGTTTAAATTCTCAGTTCCAACCCTCCAATCTGTTTCTCCCATCTATCTGTATCCCTATGTCATTTCATAACTGTCTCAATAGTGTCAAAATACACCCAAAATGTATGCTGAAAAAATGTATGCAAGTCGTTTAAATGATTTGTTAACCTTAATAGTTTATTGACGCACGTGCGTCAGTCGAAGTAACATAATAAAAACATTCCCATCAAAATATGTGCATTTAAACAAGAGATATCAGGTCTCAATCCATCGCATTCGATTATGTCGCCCTTCCGCATATGCGGTGGAAGGCGGCCGAGCTACAGCGGTGTTTGTCAGACCATGAGACATCCCAAAAATCGGTCTTCTAACGAATAAGTCTGTAGCGTATGAAAGGTTTTGCCTACGAATGATTATGGAAAAGGAAGACTCTCACGAACACAGACATATTCTGTTTGGCCGGGGTAATTTGTTCTTAACTGACTTGCCTAGTTAAATAAAGGTAAATAAAGACTTTATGATTCTTTCACACAGTGTTGTATGCACATTTGAAGAAAGGAAAGTATGTTTCTATATTAGTATTAAGCTTGTTGTGCCATGAGGTGTAATGGATCACGATGAACGGATATTAAAAGTGTCAGACAAATTGACGTTCAATAAGGACAACATCCATTTCCACATTCAAAATTGGCAATGGAAGAGGCAAGCGCAGAGTCTTAAGTTCTTGCAGTTTCATTTATAGTTACTGCTGGTGGTTTGAATAATGTGCTTGACAATGCCTGCCGAAGGTGTATATAATGGCAAATGCAGAAAACAATGTTAAACATTAAGACACCAGGGATCTAATCCTGCACTGGACAGGATTAAAATGATCAGAATGTTGTTTTGAAGCTTAAGAGAGAGGAAACAACACAAATTCTGCACTAAACAGGATTCGAAACACCAAAATAGTGTTTTCAACCTTTTCTGTTAGTGTTCCTAGTCCCTGGCAAGGTGTTGTAGCTCAGCTGCCACAAAGCCCTTAATTTTAACAGTGTACTATAAAAACGCATGAAGTTATATTTTTGAATGGTAATTGTATTTTAGCAAAGGCCCCACTTATTGTTTCCCTATACCATTTTGTCCATTTGTGATTTGCACAGGCACAATATTGTGATAAAAAGGGTATATTAATTTAATTTATATGAATTCTAGGCTTTATTATCATGTTTGGTTATCACAGCTGGATTGAAGAGGGCAGTGCAGTCTGTTGACCTGCTCCACAGCTGTGAAAATACTTTCTGAACCCAATCTAATGGTACATTGAACAGAGGGAAATTTAGCCAGTCTAATGCGAGATTGATCTAACTCAAACTATACACTGTTAATTAAGCAGGCCTGCTACTCAACAAATCAACATTTGGTACATTTAGGCCTAGTCTTCATGTTTTCAATCCATGAATCAATGAAATCAATCCAATATTATTTGATGGCCTGTCTCTTTTTATGAAGCACTTTGTTAACCACAAAACCCCTGACTGTTTACTTCAGGTTCATTACCAAGTGAATTGAGAATACATTCTACATTTAGCTTAGATTTCTAACACACTGATAAACAGTATTTTTAGTGTCTGATGACTCTATGGCCCAAATATCTCTTGCTCATTCGATTGTCTGTTACTAAGGCTGATACTAAGGCTGGTACTAAGGCTGGTACTAAGGCTGGTACTAAGGCTGGTACTAAGGCTGGTACTAAGTCTGTTACTAAGGCTGTTACTAGCTGTCCTCGATAGTTGAGTTGATGATGTAAGACTCTGGTTTGCCCACCAGAGATCAGCGTACACTGTAGTTCGTAGAGTTGATCTGTTAGAATAGATACTTCAGCGGTTGTCGGTATTCTCGTCCTGGACACGGTACATTTCAGCTGCAGACTGATAAAGGATATGGTCTAGGAGTTACTTCTTCTTCTGTAGTGATCGATAGTTTCAGAGTTTAAACATTTCCAGCCGTGTAGCCAATGCTCCACGCTGTCTGGTCTTGTAGAGGTTAACCATTTCAACGTGTGGACCACGCCTCACATTCTCTGGTCTTTTCCTTTGGTAATGGAGTTGTAGTTTTAAACCATTTTGCCATACTCAGCTCACTCTGTACTTCGGCTGGTCTAATGTGAATTTCGTCACTCTGGGTTTTATACTTGGGTAGAAAAGGGGGCGTTTCATCATGTTTTAGCTCACCTGGGCGTGGCCACTGACTGAGAATAAGTTACTATGGAAAACAATAATCTAATTTAGAATGCTAAATCCCATTGTTATCTTCACAAAAGTATTATTATACTTAATAATTTGTTTTATACAACAATTAGATGCAAACCTGATAACTGGGAAGTGTAAACTTTCAGAGATACAGTTATGTTGTTCTACCATCTTTAATGACATCACAAAATAGTATCAGATTCAACATGATTGTTCTTTAAGTCCCCACCGACCATATCCCACATTCTTTGTGTTAGAAATATTGTTTCATTATCCACTTTGGATGTTGGCGTATTGGCGAGAAGAATCCCTTTGTTCTAAAGAGGTAATTTCTCCCAATACTGCATGGCAAGGAAGAGTAAGTCTGCACGGTATTTACGGTCGTCATAAAACTGGCCAAGAGGGGGTGTTCAAACCTTTGCCTAGCCGACATCTTTGATCCTCAGACCATGAGGGCAAATCATGACATCACACCAGATTTCAGAATAGGCACTACATAATGTTTACTGGTAAAATTGTTGTCCTAGTTTTGCATTCAATTAGCTCAATCTTAAGTTCATCAATGGTAGAAATGCTTCACCATTACGTAGCACGTCTTTAAGGAAAACTGAGGGGAATTAGACTACATTTTGCTAGTATGTTTGATGATGGGGCAGAGGAATCTCATAAACATTTAACTGTGGGACCTTAAATAAACAGGTGTGTGCCTTTCCAAATCATGTCCAATCAATTGAATTGACCACAGGTGGACTCCAATCAAGTTGTAGAAACATCTTGATGATCAATGGAAACAGGATGCACCTGATATCAATTTAGAGATATAGCAAAGGGTCTGAATACTTATGTAAATAAGGTATTTCTGTTTTAAATTGTAATAAATGTGCAAATATTTCTTAAAACCTGTTTTCACTTTGTCATTATGGGGTATTTTGTGTAGATTGCTGAGGATTTGTTTTCAATTAATCCATTTTAGAATAAGGCTGTTACGCAACAAAATGTGGAAAAATGGAAGGGGTCTGAATACTTTCAGAATGCACTGTAAATGCTGAATAATACATGATTATGTGAAGAGAAAGATGTTTGTTGTTATTGACAGGTAACATTTGAATACGGCCCTGTTAATTTGTCAGAGTGGAGCAAACATGACTGAGGTGGCACAGAATATTGCTGATGTCGCATACAACATGACTGATGTGGCACACGATATGAGTGATAAAGCACACAACGACGATGTGAACGAGTTGCACGGCCGTGTGGCACACAAAGAGGACGATGTGGAACACGACAAGCATGATGAGGCACACAAAGAGGACGATGTGGAACACGACAAGCATGATGAGGCACACAAAGAGGACGATGTGGAACACAATGAAAATGATACGGACAAGGCAAGGCAAAGGTCAAGATCCAGAAAGGACAAGAACGATGAGGCACAAAATGGCGTGACACATGACATGAACGATGAGGAACAGAAGGACCAGTCACAGAACGTATCTGAGGTGACACTGAAACAAGAGGTGAGGCACGGCCCTGTGTGTTCATCACCAACAGTTAAAATGGATGTTTTGATATGTACTTTGCTTCTGGATAGGTTAACCATTCAAAGAGTCAATCTGGAGTGTAGCACGTTACTGAGCCAACCACATATGTTACATTAGGGCAGGGATGGGTAACTGGTTGGCTGCGGGCCATAACGCCCCCCTTTTGTAGGCCCGCAGATCAAATTCCCCTCAGGGCCCCCAAAAGGCTAGGGCCGGCTTTGACTACATGTGTGGGTAAGAATGTGGGTACGCAGAAGTGCTAGCCACTGCTGCCCCTCATGATGAGTTCAGATTTTTTGTGGCCCCCACCCCCATCAAAGTTGCCCGTCCTAGCGTCAGGGATTGACGGCCTGTAGATCTTTCATAGTTTCTGTAACGTTCAACTAAATAGCACTATTCAAAACGTCTCTTTTAGATCCGAGAACCACACTCCTATATATGAACCTTAGCAATCAATTTCTCCCAACCCTTTACAATCTCACATTAACACTTTCGTCTTTCTTCAGAGACTTCTGCTCTCCAAAAAGCCGGTGGCCAGGAGCTACATACCCCAGATCGGTAAGGCTGACGTGAAGAACAAGTTTGAGGCCATGCAGAAGGCCAGAGAGGAGCGCAACAGTAGGAGGAGCCAGGAGGAGCACCAGAAAAGGAAGGAGCAGTATGTCAAGGAGAGGGAATACAACCGCAGGAAGCAACAGGTCGGAGGTCAAACACAGAGAGAGATAACCCCAACTAACTGTGACCTGCATGGCATGGAGCACAAGCCTCAACAACAGCAGTGTGGGTGTATTGGAGAACTCACATCAGCATCATATCACTTTGCACAAAAAATCTCAACATTCTATTGAAATATCTTAACAATTATGCCATTTAGGGCAAATTTATAACAAAACAAGGGGAAAATTGAGAACATACTAAATCCATTTTCTATTTCACGCATGTTGTCCTTTATTACAATCTGCATCACAGGAATCATTGTAGTAAAACAAGCAACGTCTGATACAAGGGATGAACACATTGATACTCAGGAGGTGGGAAGAAGGCGCCCTGTACTGTCATAGCCAACTCTTAGACACCGGATGCCTAAGTGTTGATCTCCCCCTATGTCACAACCGCATGATCCAATCAGAGGCCTCCTGTGGGTCACATGCTTGTGCTATTACACCAGATTAGGGCCTTGAGTACTTTCTGGGCCCAGCATAGCCCCTGAGGTGGCCAGCGTGCAGAGCAGATGATCCCAGATAAACCGATAACCTCTCAGCAACGCTCTTGGTCTGATCCACCACAGATAAAAGAACTACTCGCCTCCAGTGATGAGGAGGAGGAGGAGGTGAAGCCGGCCAAGGTAGAGAAATCCTACGTCCCCAAGATCACAGGTAGGAAATGGGGGGCAGGTGGTCTGGGAGAGGGCTGTTCTAATCCTCATCTCACCCTTTGGGTCGTATTCATTAGGCAACAAACGGAAGGAAACAGATTTAAACAGGGAGAGACTACCTGGACTTATCCAATAATTAACGCGCATTGTAATGTTCCGTTGCAAACTGTTGTAAAATGTTGTGGGGCTAATGAACACGACCCTGGTGTTTGTACCGTGGTCTCATCATCATCATCATCATCATTAACATGTGGGGTCTACACTCTACAGGCAGTGTGAAGGGGAAGTTTGCCGAGATGGAGAAGCAGAGACAAGAGGAGGAGAGGAAGAGGATGGAGGAGGAGAGGAAGAAGCGCGCCGCCCAGGACATCATGGAGAAAGCAAAGCTGCAGAAGGAGCTGGCAAAGAAAGCCGCAGAGGTAAGATTGCGGGATTCCTTCGTGGGGCCAGAGGTATACTGTAATGTAGCCTATAAGGGAAGAGGGACAGTAGGGCTGCTTGCTCAATCGCTGCCCCCATTGAGGGACTGGCCTCCATCTCTGTGTAATCAGTCAGGTAATCCTCAACTGCCACCTGGATGATGTATTTTAAATGCCATTTGAAAGGCTAACAGTTGCTGCAGGTTGGAGGGAAATCCTGCAATGGACTTCAGTGGTGCTGCAATCCATGGCAGCTCTGAGAGCAGATATCATGTCTGATACAGTATATGCTATAAGTATATGAGATATATCATATAAATCTTCAGATGTGTCATCAGACAGCTTTCTTCAGAAACAGGTCTTAGAATGTGCCATAAACTGAAATGGCTGTGGATCAACAGGCTGCATGGATATTGTCTGTTTATATTCAGTGCTTCCTGTATACACTGTGTTGATAGTAGTTCTACTCCACTGAATTACAGTAATATGTCTCTTGAACATGATGAAATCTAGATAAACTTCTCTCTTCATTGTCTCCTTTCACTGCAACCTACTGCATGTACCTATACTGTAGTAGTTAGTGAAAACTTGGGGAATTCTTCCTGGTTTGTTGAGTGTGGGAGGTAGCTTTAATCTGAGCCAGTACTGACAGAGTGGGCTAGAAACAACACCTTGCTTACGAGTTCTACTGCTGCTGGTTTAGCCACAGACACTGCTGGGTGTAGACAGCATGTGTGGCAACTGTTTCCCACACCGCTGACTGTCTAAATTAGCCTCTGCCCCGTCCCCCTCCCCCCTCCCCAGCTAGCTGACCGATTTAGACGCTCCTATCTTAGGGCTGATACTCACTGACAGGTCTACTGCAAATGTTGGCCATTACCAAAAGAATGTTCTCCTTCAAGGCCTATCTTCTGTGTGCGTGTGTGTGTGTGTGTGAGTGTTTTTTGTTTGTGGGGATTTTCTTTCCATTTTGACACGCATCAACTAATAATTTCATAATGTATAACATTGTTTTAGCTCATTACTTGAATAAACACGACCACTTCAGTTCACAGACCAGGATTTTTTTTGTTTTGTTGATGTTTTATTAATGAAGTACTGTCTTGTCTTATCCTATCTTAATTGTAATTTCCTCTTCTAACATTTAGGAGGGAGATGACACCATCCTGGTCAGCGTGGTGCCGGGGAAGCCGTCACAACCTCCAGGCAGGATCAAGATGAACTTTGAGGACATGGAGAAGAACCGCGAGGAGGAGCAGAAGAAGAGGACAGAGGAGGAGAAGAAGAAGCGCTACAACGAGAACAGGCACTCCTTCCGCGAGGCCAAGCAGCGCTCGGTTGTCCAGGTGAGCTGAGGAGAACCTCTCCCATAGGCTTCGGCAGGACTGGCAGCAAGGCTGTTTCTAGGAACCTAATATTTCATGAAAGCCATTATATATGAATCGATTTGTCTCAATACCTCAATACAATACTTCATGGGTGGTCTGTGTAGATTATTTATGTCAGCCCACACATGAAAGAGCATAAGGGTTTCTAGAAAAGTCTAATATTTTATGAAAGCTATTCTATTCTGTCTGTGTCAACACTTCATGTGGATATTGTGGTCTCTGATGTAGACTGATTGTGTCAACGCAGGATGAGGACGAGGAACAGCCCACAGAGAAGGAGCAGATGACTCCTGGGAAGCTAAAGATGACGTTTGAGGAGGGTGAGAAAGATAGGCAGGAACGCCTAAGGAATCAGGCTGAGAGGGAGGCTAAACGACGTCTGCAGGACGAGAAGAAAGCCTTTGAGGAGGCCAAGCTGGAAATGGTGACTGATTTTACAAAACATTATTAGCACATTTCTCATTGACTTATTAGCACATCACATTTCAATGTCCTGTTCTTTCCCTGTGAGAGCTGAGATACAGTATTTAAGTGCTAGATCAACCTTGCAGATAAATTAGCAGAGTGGCCATTCCGTGCCAACCCTGGCCATTCCATTGTTGTGTCTCTGGCTTTGATTAAATGTGAGACATGCAATTTTATAAAAATAGATTATTCAATGTTTAATTGATGACGTGATTGAATTAAACCATGCAACAATTAACTAATTAATAACCTGGAGCACCACGGAAGCATGAATTTATATAGAGCGGTTATCTCCCGAATCCGCTCTCTTAAAGATCTGAAGATCTTATATCAAATAGCAGTCAATTATTTAATCGTTACCTCATTATCAGTCAGTCTCATTCTGAACATCGTAAGATCTAAATCTGCACGAATCCTAGCGAACATGTTGAAATCAGAATCCACAAATTGTCTTAATGATTTATTTACTAGCTAAAGAATCACACAGAATTACATATTTATACATACAATAGATCATACATCAATTACTCAGTCACATCCTGAAAGTCCCTAGTGGACTTACCCGGTATGACGGCTGGTTACACTAAGGAAAAGAGGAGGGGTTGGATGAAACGAAAGAGCAGGAAGGCTCTGGGACAAAGGAATGATAGTCTCTATGGGAGATCTGCTCATATCTGCTCACATCAATATCAATACATATGTACTTTAACCACCGCCCATTCGGAAAGAGTTAATGTAATTAGATATTTACGATTGCTTGGCTTCGATAGATGGGTCTAAGCTGGAGGACTCTGGTTCCGACGAGATCGCTCTCCTCCTTTGGAAAGTGTTCTGGGTTGTGGTTGGTCACTTCTTCTTCAGTAAATCACAGTTCAAAGTTCATACCAAGTTGCCATAATCGGCTCACGCGATGTACTGTCTGGCCTAATCGAAATTCACAATTTCCACTTGGCGATCGTCATCTCCAAGTTATAGTTCACGTAGCTTTCGTTAGATAGAGTTGTAGTTCAATTTAGTCCTTTTTAAACGCATGACCACAGTCCTAGCGTCATCGGGAACTGACGTTAACTTTTGTCAATGGGCTTTTGTACTAGGGAGAGAAAGGCGTGTTTCATAGTTCTCACCCAATTTCTGCTCATCTGGGTGTGGCTACTGACTGGTGTGAGTTTACTCATGAAATCACTTTTCTCATAAAGGTTAGAAATTAGATTTAATCTTTTCACAAATAGTTTCATATTCAAACATATACATTGCATTACAATTCCATGTAAATCTGATGACTAGAATGTGCAGACTTACCAAGGTATGGTTTATGTCCACCTGTGGTCAGATCTAATGTACTAGAAAACTGATTTGACATAATATTCTTTAAATACCAACAAACATTACAACCTGGTTGGATTATAAAAATATTGTTCATTGTCCAACCTATTGATATTACCATACCTTCTTTGTGGTAACAAAGGGCTTTCCCAGAGTCCATTCTGTAGAACGGTTTGAGAAAGAGAGAGAGAAAGGAATTTATTGGGGAGACATAAGCCGGTGGGGGGGAGTGAGAGAGACCCCCCCTCCACCCAACAGGGCAAGTCGTGACACCCTTCATACACCCTTCCATTCAGTGCTTTCTGTGACATGGTGAGGTTGGACCCAGGTGCAGAGAAGAGACCAGACAAGGAATCAGTGGTTAATGATCAACATAATTACTTTACTGAGAAACGGTAACCGAAGGATCACAGGATCACAGTAACACTAGAAAAACAACAAACACTAACTCGAGAAACAAAACGCACACGGTAAACAATTCAAGTTTCTGCAAAGGACAACAGAAAACACACCTCTTTTAACGGGGAAATCATAATGAGTAAATAGGACACACCTGAGGGTTGTTAATGTCTCTAGGACGGTCTCTGCCGCCCTCTGGTGACTGGTGGAAGCATGACACTTTCCTCTTGTGCTGTCTTTAGGTCTTGATATTTGACTTTTTGTAACTGTAACTGTCACAAATTTGTAATGTAGTTATACAGGTTAACATACTATCATATGCTTTACATAAGGTCGCTTAACTAAAACTATCCATCACAAGTCCCCTTTCTGAACACAATACTGTAACTACACACATCTGTCAGAACTTTCATGTTGTATATAATATATTTATAATAGTTATAAAGGTTATTTAGTCAACCCTTCATGAGGGTGTTCTGAATCTCGTTCTGGGATTGAACCTGTGTTGTTGTTGTTGTTGTGGTCGTGGTTTGTGGTTATTGTTGATGTTGTTGTTGTTAGCACTGTGTTCTAACCACCTGAGCTATACTTCCCAGCCTTGTGCCTGGTGTGACTTTGGAACTGTATGTACTTACAGGGAGAAGATGATGAGGACTCACAGGGAGCTCAAGGCGAGAGAGAGGTCATCCAGCCTGGTAAACTGAGGCTGAGCTTCGAGGAACTTGAGAAACAGAGGGTAGAGAATGAGCGTAAGGCAGCAGAGGCTGAATACAAGAGACGAATGGAAGAGGAGAGGAGGGCTTTCGCAGAGGCCAGGAGAAGCATGGTCAGTGAGTGTGATGTGATGGTCACTTCGCCTAGGTCCCAGATCTGTTTGTGCTGTCTTGCCAACTCCAATGGTCACTGCCATGCCAAACGTCCATAGGAGTTGGCTATACAGCACAAACAGATCTGGGACCAGGCATATAATCACTGTCTTTAGAGCTCCTTTTTGATATGTTTGATATTGTGAGCCCCGAGATGTCAGACACTAGTTTGAGCTCTCTCACCGCTGTCCTCCTTCTCCAGATAGTGGATGATGATGACGAGGTGTTGATGGCCATGCTGAACCTGGAGGGCAGCAAGCCAGGGAAACTGTGTGTCAGCTTTGAGGACAAGGAGCGTCAGAGGAGAGAGGCGGAGGAGAAGAAGGCGGAGGAGGAGGCCAAGAGGAGGCTGGAGGAGGAGAAGAGGCTCTTTGCAGAGGCCCGCAAGAATATGGTAGGACTGGGTAACATACCCATAGAGATCCTACAATTCACTAGTGGAATTTGGTATCCTAGCAATATGACAAAAATCTGCCATCTTGGTAAGGAAAACATTAATTCTGGAAATGGATCAAATATGGTATAACTATTGTATAAAACAATACATTTGTGAATTATAGGATCTCTATGAACACCTCTGCAGGCAGCATCAGCATGTCACATATGAAGCCCTGCGCTAACATGTAGACTAAGTTCAGAAGGAGCATGTGATTTTAATTAATCGTTTATTACTGTTTTTTCATCATTATTAGAGCCATAGTGAGTAATGCTTTGTAACTTGTTTTGTATGTGAATGTCACAAACTAATACCTTCAGTTCCCCATGCTGTGTGATGTTTTGGGCTCGGTCGGTGTCATCTGAGCACATAATCAATTACATTTGCTCATTCATGATTTGTGAAGCATTTATGTAGGTCTTATGAAGTACTTATGAAGACTTCATTATCCTAAGACTTCATTATCCTAAGTTCATAAGTTATAGTGGTAACACATGAAGAGTTCAAGTGTCTCATCGCTGCAACTCCCTAACGGGCTCTGGAAGCAAAGGTCGAGTCATGTGTCCTCCGAACTATGACCTGACAAACCGCGCTTCTTAACACCCACCCGCTTAACTCGGAAGCCAGCCGCACCAATGTGTCGGAGGAAACACTGTTCACCCGACGACTGAAAGTCAGCTTGCAGGCGCCCGGCCCGCCACAAAGAGTCGCTAGAGCGCAGTGAGCCAAATAACCCCCCCCGGCAAAACCCTCCCCTAAGCTACAATCTACTGAAAACTAACACCAATATTAACATTTGATGTAGCCTATATTTAGAATAAGAACTCAATCTCTAATTGGACATGGATTAATCCTACATGATGATGTAACTTTACTGTACATACTCAAATGGTACACTTGCAATTGCTGTTCCTACTTTCAAATGATCTCTTTAAAGAGCCCCCTGGATCTGGAAAAATCTAAGACTTCATATCGAGATGGAGAAGTAAGATATTTTCACTTTCAAATGACAATTGTATTTGCACACTGACTAAGAAGAAATAATAGTAATTCCCATGAAATGCTAATACTGTAAGTTCTTATTGTAAGTACAAGGTTGTGAATGGGTGGCTCTTCATCAGCGTGTAATGGCGTGTCCTGCTTATTCGGACTCTGATTCTACAAGGACAATGAAAGGCTTCTAACTTACTGTTATAGAATGAGATAAAGATCTTTATTTCTTTCAAAAGCTTTTTACAGGATCATCTGATGAGAAGTTCAATGTAATATGGTTGCCGTAGCTTTTCTGTTCAATGTGATTATGCTGCTTTATCTTTGCTTTTGTTTGTGTTTCATTGTGGGAGGGTTAAGGCGGTGGGTTCAATTGTTAATGGATACATGGGACGCAGATCCAGGTGCCTTGTGAGAATTCGTCGGCGAGTGGGTAACGCGCCTCTAACATCCGTCTTATTGGCTGATGTGCAATCATTGGATAATAAACTGGATGAGCTCCGTTTGAGACTTTCCTATCAACGGGACATTAAAAAGTGCAATATCTTATGTTTCACAGAGTCATGGCTTAACAACTACATGGATAATATACAGTTGGATGGGTTTTCCATAAATCGGCAAGACAGAACAGTCTCAAGGTATTGGAGTGGGACTCTAACCCAGACGCTTATAAGAAATCCCGCTATGCCCGCCGACGAACCATCAAACAGGCAAAGCGTCAATACAGGACTAAGATTGAATCCTACTACACTGGCTCTGATGCTCGTCGGATGTGGCAGGGTTTGCAACTATTACGGACTACAAAGGGAAGCCCAGCCGCGAGCTGCCCAGTGACATGAGCCTACCAGACGAGCTAAATTACTTCTATGCGCGCTTCGAGGCAAGCAACACTGACGCATGCATGAGAGCACCAGCTGTTCCGGACAACTGTGTGATCACGCTCTCCGTAGCCTATGTAAGTAAGACCTTTAAATAGGTCAACACTACAAGGCCGCAGGGCCAGATGGATTACTAGGACATGTACTCAGAGCATCTTCACTGACATTTTCAACCTGTCCTTGACCTAATCTGTGATACCTACATGTTTCAAGCAGAACACCATAGTCCCTGTGCCCATCAACGCCAATGTAACCTGCCTAAAT
This sequence comes from Thymallus thymallus, assembly GCA_023634145.1. NCBI lineage: Eukaryota > Metazoa > Chordata > Actinopteri > Salmoniformes > Salmonidae > Thymallus > Thymallus thymallus. Next base: position 6,798,274 of record CM042414.1, read on the forward strand.
GACTACCAACCCGTAGTGCTTTGAAAGGCTGGCCATGGCTCACATCAACACCATCATCCCAGAAACCCTAGACCCACTTAAATTTGCATACCGCCCCACCAGATCCACAGATGACGCATCTCTATTGCACTCCACACTGCCCTTTCCCAACTGGACAAAAGGAACACCTACGTGAGAATGCTATTCATTGACTACAGCTCAGCGTTCAGCACTATATTGCCCTCAAAGCTCATCACTAAGCTAAGGACCCTGGGACTAAACACCTCCATCTGCAACTGGATACTGGATTTCCTGACGGGCTGCCCCTAGGTGGTATGGGTAGGCAACAACACATCTGCCACGCTGATCCTCAACACGGAGGCCCCTCAGGGATGCGTGCTTATTCCCCTCCTGTACTCCCTGTTCCCCCACGACTGCATGGCCAAGCACGACTCCAACACAATCATTAAGTTTGCAGACGACACAACGTGGTAGGCCTGATCAGCGACAACTATGAGACAGCCTATAGGGAGATCAGAGGCCTGGCAGTGTGGTGCCAACAATTTGGCATGGGTCCTCAGATCCTCAAAAGGTTCTACAGCTGCACCATCGAGAGCATCCTGAATGGTTGCATTACCGCCTGGTATGGCAACTGCTCGGCATCAGACCACAAGGCGCTACACTGGGGCCAAGTTTCCTGCCATCCAGACTGTTCTCTCTGCTACTGCACGGCAAGCGGCACCAGAGAGCAAAGTCTAGGTCCAAAAGGCTCCTTAACAGCTTCTACCCCCAAGTCATAAGAATGCTGAACAGTTAATCAAATGGCTGCCCGGACTATTTGCCCTTTTCTTGCACTGCTGCTACACACTGTTTCTTATCTACGCATAGTCACTTTACCCCTACCGACAATACATGGACATATTACCTCAATTACCTTGACTAACTTGTACACATTGACTCAGTACCGGTACCACCTGTATATAGTCTCGTTATTGTTATTTTATTGTGTAATTATTTTACTTTAGTTTATTAGTAAATAGTAACTAACTATTTTTTCTTAAAACTGCATTGTTGGTTAAGGGCTTGTCAGTAGGCATTTCACTGTAAGGTGAAACTTTAATTTGATTTGATTCTAATCGTCAATGACACCATGCTCTGTGTTTGTGTGCTGGTAGGTGCTAGACGAGGACGAGGACGGAATGGTCAAGAGCGAGTCCCAGGAAGCATTGCACCCTGGAAAACTGGAGATGAACTTCGAGGAGCTGCTGAAGCAGAAGGAGGAAGCCGATATGAGGTGCAAGGTGGAGGAGCGCAAAAAGAAAATGGAGCAAGAGAAACAGGAGTTTGAGCAGCTCAGACAAGAGATGGGAGAGGTCAGTCATCAGCATGATATCAGCCTCACAACGCTGTTAACAAAGACCCACATGGGAAGTCTCATGGATATTGGCATGGAACTACCAACTGCAGAGATTTTTTAACAAGATGAGGAGAACCAGTGGCCATATTTATCAAGTATCTCAGGGTAGGAGTGCTGATTCATTTATACCATGATCACAAGATTACATTGACAAGGGGACCTGATCCTAGATCAGCACCATTACTCTGAGAGGCTTGATGCATACAGCCTCATGTGTTTCTTATGTGTTGAAATCATTAGGCCTATGCTTCTGTTTTGTCCGCATCCTTATCACTAATCCATTCAATGTGTTTCTCTCCTAAGGATGAGGTGAATGAGAGCTCTGATACAGTGAGTAAGGAGTATGAGGAGCTGAAGAAACTCAAGAGGACCGGCTCCATCCAGGCCAAGAACCTCAAGTCCAAGTTTGAGAAAATCAAGCAGTTGAAAGACGAGGAGATCCAGAAAAAGATTGAGGACGTGAGAGCAAAGAGAAAGGCTGTAGATGAGGAAATCAAAGAGAGGGAAGAAGAGCGGATCCAGGAGGTATATATTTTAGCATGATCCTTCATAATCGCATTGGAACTCCAAACGCGTCGGTCTGTATCATGTATGCTGTTTTTTCAGGATGATGACGAAGGCAAAAAGGAAATTGAGAAGGGGTCTGAGGAGGCTCCGTTCAGACAGAAGGTAGACATGCGCGCACGGTTCGAACAAATGACCAGAGCCAGAGAGGAGGAGGAGAAGAAGAGGGTGGAGGAACAGAAGCTTCAGAGGATGCAGTTCGAGCAGCAAGAGATTGACGCAGCTCTCCAAAAAGTAAATCTCTCTTTCATCAGGTTCGATCGTCGGGTTTCTCGTTGTTAAACTGTAGATGACGTCTCTTACTCGCATGACATTCTAAAAACGCATGACAGTTCAGTAGGGGGAGGGTTCCCCCCCCCCCAAAAAAGTGATATCATGTGTCATATCTTTGGCAGAAAAGAGAAGATGAGGAGGAGGAAGAGGGAAGCATCATCAATGGCTCGGCAACCTATGAAGATGAGGAGGACCACGCCAGGTCGGGGGCTCCGTGGTTTAAGAAGCCACTGAAGAACCAATCGGTGGTGGACGCCGAACCGGTGCGGTTTACGGTGAAGATCACCGGGGAGCCCAAGCCGGAGGTGACCTGGTGGTTTGAAGGGGATATGCTCCAGGACTGTGAAGACTATCAGTACATAGAGAGAGGAGATACATTCTGCCTCTACCTGCCAGAGACCTTCCCAGAGGACGAGGGAGAGTACATGTGCAAAGCCGTCAACAGCAGAGGCACCGCCGCCAGCACCTGCATCCTAACGATAGAAAGTAAGCAATCGTCTGTCTGACTGTCACTGCATGCCTGCATGAAACGACTTCCTGATTTGGTTTTCTGATCTTCCTACGATTGGATGGGATCGCATGCTCCTCTTCCTGATCTTCCTATGAGTGGATGGGATTGCATGCTCGTCTTCCTGATCTTCCTATGATTGGATGGGATTGCATGCTCGTCTTCCTAATCTTTCTATGATTGGATGGGATCGCATGCTCCTCTTCCTGATCTTCCTATGATTGGATGGGATTGCATGCTCGTCTTCCTAATCATTCTATGATTGGATGGGATCGCATGCTCCTCTTCCTGATCTTCCTATAATTGGATGGGATCGCATGCTCCTCTTCCTGATTTTCCTATGATTGGATGGCATCGCATGCTCCTCTTCCTGATTTTCCTATGATTGCGTGGGATCGCATGCTCCTCTTCCTCATCGTCTTGGTTCAGTTTCAGCCGTTGGTAATCCCATCTTCTGTTTCTCTCTTCCAGCTGACGACTACTGATGCTCTACTTTTTCTGGAACTTTCCCTGTCTCTCTCACTCCTTTTGTAAAATGTCATCCCTCATGGTAGGGCCCAAAAGAGGAGGAAACAGCATTATGCTCGCCATTCCTTCTAGGGATACAAACAGCATGAAAAGTGCAAGATCATGTTGTTTACGTATTGCCCATCATGCATCAATAAAGTTGCACTCCTTTTCAGTATTACGTTTAGGGCTAAATCTGTGCCAAATCACATATTGATCCCCTGAGTGATTGCTGTCACGAATGATGTTCAGATAGATTTTGTGATCATAGCATCATATATCAGGGCTATTGAATTCCGGTCCTGGAGGGTTGAAACGCTTCTGTTTTTCATTCTCTCCTTCTAATTCAGACCTGGGACACCAGGTGAGTGAAATGAACTACCAGGTAGAAACTGAAACTGAAACGTTTTGGCATTCCAGGACCGGAATGTAATAACACTGTCATAGATCTTAACATCTGTGCATCAGGGAAAATGTCCCTTCAAAGGTCAAATTTCAGAAAGTTCCATTTGAGAATATGCTGCAACCCAATTTAAAGCCTTTTGAAATCCCTGTAAAATAGACACAGCAGTATGCATTGCACACTTAATCTGCAGAATTGGTTAGTAATAAAATAATGATCTAATTAGGATTTAGTTTTATTTTTTTTCATTTTTAATATTTGAATAATTATCTAAAAGGTTTGGTTGTAATGTACACTTAAATTTTTCATATCCCAAAAGTATTTTTCACATTGAGTTAAAGTACACTCTACAGGAAACTCATGATATAGTTGTCTTGGACATTGTTGTATGGCTTGAAATATAGTGACGTATTTGTGATATGTTTATTTAAAGTTTTAATAAAATGTGCTAAATACCAGTTTCTGTGCAACTGTTCTATCATCTTCATGAAACGTTAGTAACTGTAACTTAAATGTATGGAGGGATTGATGGAGAGAAGGATTATATATTCTAAAGCACTTGTATTTTATTACGTTGTAAGACAGTTCGACAGACATTTGACAATATACTGTATTTTCAGTTGTATCTTTTTCATGGTACATACTGTATCTTCCAATTTACATGGATCAACGGTAGGTTTAGGTAACTGACTAAATAAAGGAAACACCATGATAAAGTGTCACCACGAATCCTTGGCCTAGATTCTAAAAGTGTCTGGAACTCTATTGGAGGGATGCGACACCATTCTTCCACGAGACATTCCATCCCTCCTTCAGACGTTCCTGTGGAAGTCTCTGTCTGGCTGTGGTGGTCCATTTAGCAGAATGCCACAGAACAGACCTTTGCAGCACTTAGCTAGCATCCCTCCCAACACCAAGGTTTCAAGCACTGCGTTCCAGAAGGCAAACGTGTACAGGGTCTTGTTACAGTACTGGCCGTCTGAACGGGTCGGGTCGTAGTTGGGTTGGTATATAGAGAAGATCCACACATTTCCTGCAGACAGTGTTGACAAATAGGTCATGAAGAAAACAATACCATGTTTCAATTACATTTACATTGACAATATACATACCTGTAGAGTGTGACTAGGCCACACCTTCTGTGTAGTATTATACTTTGTCATTGTTTGTTTTGTTTGTATAGTGCATATTTCACTTGATCTGTGACACACAGTGGTGGAAAAAGTACCCAACTGTCATACTTGAGTAAAAGTAAAGATACCTTAATAGAAAATGACTCAGGTAAAAGTAAAAGTCACCCAGTAAAATACTACTTGAGTAAAAGTCTAAAAGTATTTGGTTTTAAATATACTTAATTATCAAAAGTAAATGTAATTGCTAAAATGTACTTAAGTATCAAAAGTATCAATATTTTTAAATTCCTTATATTAAACAAACCAGAAAACAATACATTTCAATTAAATGTATATTGACAATATACAGACCTGAAAATGTATTTTATGTTTTGTGCATTACATAAAAATCATGTATATATATATTTTGTAATGTGTTCATAACGCAGCTTAACAAAACAATTTCAGCCCTCTACTTTGTGTTCATGTTTTTACAGTACTACTTTCTCTCACCAGCAATTATCCAACAGAACACTGACAAAGCCAACAATAATTGCAGTGAGGCACAGATACAGCTCTTGGGGGTCTGCTGTCGCCTCTCCTCTGGGTCCCAGGGGAACGACATCCATGTTGTCATTATCAGGTTGAAGATGGCCATCACTAGAAGGTAGCTGGGGATGTACGGTTGCTGGGGGCAATCGTTTTTGTACATGACACCTATGTATGGGAATAAGCACTTTAGGTGGTAATTAACAATATGATAGAGGTAACAGGATTGAAATAGGTGGTTTCCACAGGAAATGCATGACTAAACAGAAATGGGTTCTAGCCTGTAACTGACCTATGACGATCCGGGCAGCGGTTATAACAGTGAACACAAGTGTGGCCCATACTGGAGAGAGGGACAGAGAGAGGACTGAAAGTCACCAACATGTTTTTCCCCTCTCACATAATTGGAGACACAATGCAGACACTAAAAATAATTAGAATTTATTTGTATTTGCTGTATAGCGCTTTACCAGATGCTCAAAAGCACGTCACGTTGTGATATAGTTAGAAAAACACAACTTTTGAATCTGTTGCTTTGGATTGTGGAATGACCCACCTGTAAGTCGTGGCGGTGGTGGTGGTGATGGATCCAATCTGAAGTTCCACACAACACCCACTGTTACTGACACAGGCTGACCAGCATGGGGAGCTAGAGAGTTAGTGTGAATATTATATTGACATTTCTGAAAGATGTAAAATACATTTCACAAAAATCACAAGGTGCAAATCGCTAAGCCTGATAGGAAGCCACAGACCTGCTATGCTTGTTCAAAGTACAGTAGCTATGGTCATAGCAAGACATTTATATACAATGTCAGGGATATCTTTTACTGGGTGAGAAGATGAGGAGGATGAAAGTGGAAGCACCCTTAGTCTCCTGGGTCACGGACTACCTGACCGGTAGGCCACAATTTGTGCGACTACAGAGCTGTGTGTCAGAACGGGCAGTTAGCAACACAGGGGCCCCCCAGGGTACGGTCCTGTCCCCCTTCCTGTTCACCCTCTACACCTCAGACTTCAGATATAACTCTGAAACATGCCACCTACAGAAGTTCTCGGATGACTCTGCTATTGTAGGGTGCATCAGGGGTGGGCAGGAGGAGGAGTACAGGAGCACAATCAGTGACTTTGTGTTGTGGTGTGAGCAGAACCACCCTCAGCTCAACATCAGCAAAACTAAGGAGATGGTGGTGGACTTCAGGAGAACCAAGGCACAACTGACTGCAGTCCCTATAAAGGGGATGGATGTGGAAATGGTTGAGTCATACAAGTTCCTGGGTGTCCATATGGACAACAGACTGGAATGGGCTGGTAACACCGGGGCCCTGTACCAAAAGGGCCAGAGCCGACTCTACTTTCTGAGGAGGCTCAGGTCCTTCAACGTGTGCAGTAAACTACTGCATACCTTCTACCAGTCTGTGGTGTGCTGGGGAGCAAACATCAAAGCCGGTGATGCTTCTCGGGTAAATAAGCTGATCAGGAAGGCTAGCTCTGTCCTGGGGATGAGCCTTGACACTCTAGAGGAGGTGGCGGAGAGACGGATCCTGGCCAAACTGCTGGCCATCATGGACAACGTCACCCACCCTCTGCACGCTATGGTTATGACGCAGAGGAGCACTTTCAGTCACAGACTGATCCCACCACGGTGTGCCAGAGAGCGCTACAGGAGGTCCTTCCTGCCGGCGGCTATGAGACTGTATAATGCCTCACCGGGGTGCCGTGAAGTCGGCAACATAGATCTGGAACTGCTGGGGTGCTAGGACCTAGTTTAACAATTATGCATCCATCCGTGAGTAACTCTGGTCCGTCAGCACTCATCCACTCAGGACCTATTTATTCATACAGGTCTGTATATACATACTCATGTACAGTTGTTATATTATATCACATGCAATATTGTAAGTAATTATTGGACGTAGGCATTCACTCAGGAATGCATTATAGTATCCTGCCAGTTGCACCTTTTCTCATTGCTTTTAGCATATCGAATGTGCAATAAGTGCAGTTGTCTGTAATTAAACCCTGCGCACTAAGGACTGTATTTTGAGGGAATTACTATTATTACCCCAAATGATATCATACACACATTTAGCTATTAAAGTATCTCTTCCTGTCATTTACCTGTACAGTTTGTGTAAACATGCAAGTATTCACTTATCTGTAAATATAACTGTATACCTAACTGTACAGCTAATTTAACCATGCAAAATATTCACTTACCTGTTGATTTAAACTGTCTGTCTATTAAGTAAACTATTATTACCCTCGCTCATATCATACGCATTTTTAGCTACTGAAGTATTTCTCTGCCATCGACCTGTATAGTATAGTTAACCATCCAACATCCACCAACGTATAGTGTACATATTCAGCCAACCACCCATACTATTCAATGTCCTTTTTATAGCTTTTTTTTGCACTCCAGATATCTTGTATTTCTATACTTTTTCATACTGCCGCTCTATGTATCATGTACCGTGTATCTGTCTTTTGTGTACTTTCGTTGTGGCATTTTGCACCTGCCCTGTGTTTTGTTGTAGCTGCTTGACAATGAAATTTCCCCCCCGGGGGATCAATAAAGTACCTATCTATCTATCTATCTATCTATTAAAACTATGTCCATCAAGGTAATACCCTTTGTGAACTTGTTGCCAAACTCAGTAAATGTCCAAACCATAAGTGGCAATTTTGTAGTTGCTGCTGTACTTACCCGCCATTTCAGCTGACAGTGTCTGTTCTTCACGTTATCTGTGTTAAGTTGTCCTTCTTCCTCAGAGGTAGTGTTATGGGAAATGAAACAAAAAAGATTAAGGGGATTTCTTAAAGTTAATGTCAGAGGAAGGTTGGTCCAAGTATTTGTTTGTGTTTTGCTTGTAGAGTGTGACTAGGCCACACCTTCTGTGTTGTATTATACTTAGTTATTGTTTGTTTTGTTTGTATAATGCATATTTCCCCTTTCATAGCATGCAATCCGATTGCTCACCTGATCTGTGACACACACAGTGGTGGAGAATGTAGCCAGTTGTTATACTTGAGATAACTAAAGATACCTTAATAGAAAGTAAAAGTGAAAGCCAGCCAGTAAAATACTATTAAAGAGACACAAGATGGTTCCTGACATGTTGCTTGCTAAGTAATGGCAGTAGGAGTAGAGACACCAGATGGTTCCTTGCCAACAGAGGGATCCTGGCATGTTGGATGTTAAGAAGGTGGACGTTGTTGCATTTATTACATTGGTTATCAACTGCAGAGCACAAACATCATTGTGAGTGCTGCAGAGTGTTTTTTGGGACTCGGGACTTTTCTGCAGAGTCATTACAAGGAGTCCTGTCGATGAATGCTCCGTCCTCACAGGCACCTGCGCCTGTGTAAGGATGTGATTTGAATGTGACTGAAGGAGTGGGATGGTTTGATTTGATTTATTTGTGTATTTTTTTTTATTATCTCGGGTCCCCCCTTGCGCAATGTAATATATTATTTTGTTTTGTTTCAATACTCTGTGCAGTAAGTAGCGGTAATAGACCAATAGGTGTAGTCTGCCATAAAACAGAAACAGAAGGCAGCCTAGCCTCTCTGGCCCAGCAACGCGCATGCGCCGTAACCATAGTAACCATCTATGTTCTATCTGTGGTACTGTGCTGTATGTAGCCTGTCGCTAGCTGGTGAGGTTGCTAGTTAGCTAAATATAACTTTTTTTGTGGGGGAATTTGTCATTCATGCCACAAATTATGGTTGTGAGAGTTGAAGAAGTTGCTGCCTCGCTTGTGCGGGAATTTCTCAGTCGGAAGGTAGGTGGAGAGCTGTGCACATTTGAAATGAGTCTCAGCTGGATAGACTGGCTGTGTGTAGCTTACTAGCTACAGTAGCTAGCTAACGTTAGCTAAAAACACCACCGTCATACTGTATATTTGACATTAACGTAGCATTATCAACTTGAAGTTATTTCAAAGTATTGAAATCATCTGATGTTTTTAGCTTCCACGTTAGTTACACAGGTAGCAAACGTTACATTTAGCGTTAGCTAGCTAGCTGGCCTGATTGTGTTTGTTACAGGATAAGTCAATGTCTGTTTACCTGCATACACTACAGGGACTCAAGAGAACGATTGTTTGCATGGATGAAGAGCATCCCCGAACAGATGCCAGCATCAACAATAGATCCGACCTGCGACAAATTCTTCACCTGGAAGGTCTATATAAAAAAAACAAGGTAGTCTAATCAAAGAAGAGACAGATGCGCTTCAATGCATTGGAAGTAAAGGCCACAGCTGTAATTTATTAACACACAGCTTCATGTTATGTTTTCTTGATAGGCCCAAGACTGTCCCCTGAAATCAATGTTGGAGATCATTGTAAGACATCACATTGAAGGACCTAAAGAGGACAGGACAGGCTTCAACAGTGATGTCATCCAGACCGTATCAACTACACAGAAGTTGGTGACAAAGTCTCCAACAGTGACACCAACAGTGTATGACAGCACCAGGGCAGAAGAGAACACTACTGGATTTATTTTCAACAAAACTGACATGTCAAGGTATTCATCATAATAATCTAAATATGACTCATGACAGGTAATTTTCAAGGGGCTCGTTTTGATGTATATTGTGATTTATTTCTGTTCAAGGTCAGTTGCAGAGGTTGTCTGTCCGTCTCATGGTACATTATCATCATTTGAAGTGTCAGATACTCCCCCTACAACTACTCGGAGAAGTATCTGGAGCCAGAGCCTTTCCTCAGAAGGCCAGCAGGACCGAAAGCCTGTACCCTCCTTCCTAGACAATGACAGCTCCGCTAAGAGGGAATCCTTTTCAGACAAAAACACGGTCGTCACCACAGAGAGTACTCATAAGAACAAAACAAGCCGCCTCAGACGAGGCATGATGGCAGGTCCCATAGCTAGTTTCCCCCAGGTACGGCGTTTGACTCAATGAAACTTGTGTCGTATTCATTCATACACACTGTAGTAAAACACTTCTCAACGGAAAACGAAAAGGAGTGTTTTTTTTTATTGGACAAGCTCTGATCCCTGTTTCAGTCAGTTTTCTTATGTATTGTTATGAGAGATGTTCCCTCATTTGGTGATTTGGTGAATTGTGTTCTCTCTAAGGGATCGAATAGAAAACGTCAGTCTCGACGATTGGGGCGCCCTAATCCTCTTCTTGCAAATGATGAAAACAACAAAAACATCAGAGATGGGTCTCTGTTGACTACTGTCCAGTCACACAGAATGGTTACAGGGTTGACGGAGCTCTCCGATGCCGACCCCATGAGAGAAAGCCAACAGCCACGCCGCACACTGGGGAAAGGATTTGATGAAGATGGCTATGGGTTTGAGAGAGTAGGACAAGGCAAGCACAAGACCAGCAAGTAAGTAGCTTTGAGTTTCCTTCAACCATTTGACTGATTAGGGAATTTCAGATTTCTTACTGTAGCCTATTTAATGTATATCTATTTTATTTATATTTTTAGAACAAAATCAGTGACCAATCAAAATGTTGATCTGCACATGTCGGAGATGATTTTGGGTAATTATTCAATTTTATCAAGCTGAATGCAACATTCACTCAATGTATATAACTGTTATCATGATGACACCTCTGTTGCAGTATTGGATGACCTGGATCATGTATTTTGTTGCAGATGACATTGATGATGAGGACGAGGAGTTGCATGAGCTCTCCAGAGTGTCCTGCACCTCCTCCAGTTTGCCTCAAACTACTTCTGATAGTCAACCCATGGACCAGCATACTGCCATTGTAGGTCTTTAGATGACATATGTCAAACTCATTCCACGGAGGGCAGTGTCTGCAGGTTTTCTCTCCACCCTTGTACTTGATTGATGAATTAAGATAATTGATAAGTTTGTAGCTCCCCTCATCTGGTTGTCTAGGTCTTAATTAAAAGGAAAAAACTAAAACCAGCAAACAGTAGGCCCTCCATGGAATGAGTTGGAATGAGGCCCTCCGTGGAATGAGTTGGAATGAGGCCCTCCGTGGAATGAGTTGGAATGAGGCCCTCTGTGGAATGAGTTGGAATGAGGCCCTCCGTGGAATGAAATGTAGTGCACTATATAGGGAATAGGGTGCCATTTGGGACTCAAATATGATTACTGGAGCTCAGATATTTTGTCTGGTTTGAGTTCAAATGCTGTGACCTGTGATGTCTGTCTGTGTTTTTACCAGGCCCTGAAAGAGCTCATCCTTGGCTCCAGCACAAGTTGTTTCAGTGCAGAGTGGAGGAGTCAGAGTTTCACTTTCTCCGATACACCGGATCTGAGATATGGGATTGTTCAGAAGAAGGTAGGCCCAATACACCGGATCTGAGATATGAGATCGTTCAGAAGAAGGATGATTGGATCACCTTTGTAACGTTATTGTGGTACCAGTCTGCAGAGACTAAAACATAAATCACACAGGAGCTGAGTCCTAAATGGCCCATAGGGCCCTGGTCAAAAGTAGTGCACTATGTAGGGAATAGGGTGCCATTTGGGACGCACTTAGGCTCAAGAGCTCCATCCCTTGAAACAAATCATTATAATCGTGATAATATTGTTTATCTTGGTTGTTATATTCATGTGTGTGGTCATGTGGTTTAGCAATTTCACTGTATTGGTTTTCCAGGGTGGTCCTTGTGGAGTTCTGGCTTCAGTCCAGGCTTGTATTCTGCAGAAACTTCTATTTGAGGGGACAGGCATCGACGCAGGGCACCAGTAAGCACAGCATTCATTCATGTTTCTCTGGGTGGCATTTTGGATGCAATCCTTATGAGAAATTAAATGTTCCTCACAAACCATTAATTCACATCAATGAGTGCTTTCTTGATTTACATCAGTGAGTATTAAGTCATGGAACATTCTGTACATTTCGGTATTTAATTCCACCTGGACTTCAGATGACTTCCTTTGACTTCACATTTTGTCACCAGGAGATTAAGACCCTCTGGTGCTGTTAGAACAAAGTGCCTCACGTTGGCCACTGCTGAGATCCTGTGGAGGGCTGGGGAGGGGGAAAAAGCCACCCTCGCCATGTAAGTTGTAAACTCTCTCTTCTCCTTGTTGGGATCTAGTCGGCACAATCAAAACTACTTTATAGAGAATGTCAATATGAAAATACAGGGTCGTATTCACTAGGCAGAAAACGGACTGAAACAAGGAGGGACTACCCAAACTTCTCCAATAAGAAACGCTTGTTTTTCATTGCAGAACGTTATGCTACGGTGTGCACTGATGAATACGACCCTTGTTTTAAAAGGTGTAAGCCAAGGTTATCCTTTTATAAACTTTTCTGTTACCAATGTTGTCTTGCAGAACATCAGGAAGAAACCATTTCACACCTACAGGACACCGTAGATCTGAAGGAGTACTAGAAAAGGTACAGTAATGTTAGGGATAGCCTCTACCCTCTTGTCATTTAGTTTTTACCATTATTTTAACAGATAAGTTGAGAACACATTCTCATTTACAGTAACAACCTGGGGAATAGTTACAGGGGAGAGGAGGGGGGATGAATGAGCCAATTGGAAGCTTGGAAGAGGGCCAGAGTGGAATTTAGCCAGGACACTGGGGTTAACACCCCTACACTTACCATAAGTGCAATGGGATATTTAGTGACCACAGAGAGTCAGGACATCATTTAACATCCCATCCGAAAGACAGCACCCTACACAGGGCAATGTCCCCGATCACTGCCCTGCGGCATGGGATATATTTTATTTTAGACCAGAGGAAAGAGTGCCTCCTACTGGCCCTCCAACACCTCTTCCCGCAGCATCTGGTCTCCCATCCAGTGAGTGACCAGGACCAACCCTGCTTAGCTTAAGCCATATACTGTATGTAGACAGTGTGTTTCTATACTCTAATCCAATGACGTTATTATTGTTCCCAGATATCTATATAATCTGACTATCAGTTATGTTCTAGGTTTGAGGATGAGGTTCTGATATTTCTGATCCAATTTTGAACAAACATCTTTCCAAAAAAAACGATTTTGTTGTAGATCACATGTATTCATGTTGATAATCGAACGGACCTTCAGTTGCTTGTGGAACAGCACATTCAACAGGTGAGATTACTCAATTAAATGGTCAATATCCTTTATGCGCCCATGTTAAATGCCGAAGCATGCACTCTTGTCTACTTTGAGGGGTTCGGTTAGATTTTTCTGTTAGATGTTTTCACACTTGGCTGACTGGTGATTTTCATTCCTTGTAGTTTGAGTCAGGAGCCTTGGGGTGCATATTGCTCACCATCTCTGCTATTCTCTCCAGATCTATTGACAGGTACGGCTGTAGTGTACATTCAACACATATGAACAGACAGAAAATGCATGCATGCCATATAAAGTAGATGTTGTGATCTTGGTGTGATCCTGTTCCCTCTTTTCCTCAGGGTTAGAGAGGATATGGATGTCCCCACAACCACACTAATCGGCGCCCATGGCTACTGCACACAGGTGGGTGTGCCTGTCAAATGGCACCATATCCCCTATATAGTGCACAACTTTTTACCAGTGCACTATATAGGGGATATGCTGCCATTTGATGTTTTTGTTGGCTGCCATTTGCTATGTTTTTGCTACGTTTATAATTATTATTCCATAGGAGCTGGTCAATTTATTGCTGTGTGGACAGGCTGTGTCCAATGTCTTCAACAACAATATGGAGCTGGATTCAGGCAATGGAAACCTGACCCTTCTCAAGGGAATAAGAGGTCGCAGTGACATTGGACTGATGTCCTTATTTGAACATTATAATATATGCAAGGTAAAAACCCATTGTTACATCACACTGCATATGTGTCCCAAATGGAACCCTATTCCATTTATAGTGCACTACTTGGGCCCTGTTTAAAACTAGAGCACTATAAAGGGAAAAGGGTTCCATTTGGGATGCACTCATCTGTTAAAACAGCCGTAAATATTACAGATTGTGCCTTTTTAATACATTTTTCTGCACTGTTTTAAAACCGGGACTAACTAGTTAGCTAGAAACATGTGCCGCATAAAGAAACACTATCAAATAAATAGTTACCATGCAGATTTTAGTCAACTCTTTTTGACTCAATTAATGTCTACATTTCTCAACCAAGACGCTCCATTTCCAGATACCTTTGTTTCTAATGGTCATGTATGGTTTGATACATTTTCAAGGTTGGTTCCTACCTGAAGACTCCCAAGTTCCCTATCTGGGTGGTGTGCAGCGAGAGCCATTTCAGCGTGCTCTTTGGTGTGCAGGAGCGTCTGAGTGAACAGTGTGTGCTCGGGGAGTTTGACCTGTACTACTACGACGGCCTAGCCAATCAGCAGGAGGAAATCTGCCTAACTGTCTGTACGTATGGAACACTGATGATGATGAGGATCTTGGTTGGATTGAGAACCAGACAGATGCATCCCTTTTTTATGTATTATTATTCAATTGTTTACAGACAGATTATTTCACTTACAATTAACTATATCACAATTCCAGTGGGTCAGAAATTTACATACACTAAATTGACTGTGCCTTTTAAACAGCTTGGAAATTCCAGAATTCACGTTCATCTGTACAAACAATAGTACGTAAATATGAACACCATGGGACCATGCAGCCGTCATACCGCTCAGGAAGGAGACGCATTCTGTCTCCTAGAGATTAACGTATTTTGGTGCGAAAAGTGAAAATCAATCCCAAAACAAGGCTGTAAAACAAGTCCTGTATCGACATAACCTGAAAGGCTGCTCAGCAAGGAAGAAGCCACTGCTCCAAAACCACCATAAAAAAACCAGACAACGGTTTGCAACTACACATGGGAACAAAGATCGTACTTTTTGGAGAAATGTCCTCTGGTCTGATGAAACAAAAATAGAATCTGTTTGGCCGTAATGACCATTGTTATGTTCGGAGGAAAAAGGGGGAGGCTTGCAAGCCAAAGAACACCATCCCAACCGTGAAGCACAGGGGGTGGCAGCATCATGTTGTGGGGGTGCTTTGCTGCAGGAGGGACTGGTGCACTTCACAAACTAGATGGCATCATGAGGAAGGAAAATTATGTGGCTATATTGAAGCAACATCTCAAGACATCAGTCAGGAAGTTAAAGCTTGGTCGCAAATGGGTTTTCCAAATGGACAATGACCCCAAGCAAAATGGCTTAAGGACAACAAAGTCAAGGTATTGGAGTAGCCACCACAAAGCCCTGACCTCAATCCTGTAGAAAGTGTGTTGGCAGAACTGGAAAAAGTGTGTGCGAGCAATGAGGCCTACAACCTGACTCAGTTACACCAGTTCTGTCAGGAGGAATGGGCCAAAATTCACCCAACTTATTGTGGGAAGCTTGTGGAAGGCTACCCGAAACGTTTGACCCAAGTTAAACAATTTAAAGTCAATGCTACCAAATACTAATTGAGTGTATATAAACTTCTGACCCACTGGGAATGTGATGAATGAAATAAAAGCTGAAATAAATAATTATCTCTACTATTATTCTGACATTTCACATTCTTAAAATATAGTGGTGATCCTAACTGACCTAAGACAGGGAATGTTTACTAGGATTAAATGTCAGGAATTGTGAAAAACAGAGTTTAAATGTATTTGGCTAAGGTGTATGTAAACTTCCGACTTCAACTGTATATCACTTGTATGTATTTCTTCAGTTGAGAAATGATTGACTTACAGTGCTAATCATAAGTAAATATCAAGTTAATGTTCCTTATGAAGAGTTTGTATTCTTGTATTTATGTCCAGCTGTAGGTACCTCTGGAATATCCGCTGGCTGTCAGGATATCGACACTGATCTTATTCCTCCTCTTGAACACTGTATACGGACCAAGTGAGTCAGTAAATGTTTCTTGTTCAAACATGCATTAAAAAAGTGTTGACGCACCGGTGCTTAAATCTAAGTAGTACTTGGGGTCACTTAGAAATGTCCTTGTTTTTGAAAGAAAAGCAAATATTTTGTCCATTATAATAACAGAAAATTGATCAGAAATACAGTGTAGACATTGTTAATGTTGTAAATGACTATTGTAGCTGGAAACGGCTGATTTTTTTTTAAATGGAATATCGACATAGGCGTACAGAGGCCCATTATCAGCAACAATCACTCCTGTGTTCCAATGGCACGTTGTGTTAGCTAATCCAAGTGTATAATTTTAAAAGGCTAATTGATAATTAGAAAACCCTTTTGTAATTATGTTCGCACAGCTGAAAAGTGTTGTGCTGATTAAAGAATCAATAAAGCTGGCATTCTTTAGACTAGTTGAGTATCTGGAGCATCAGCATTTGTGGGTTCGATTACAGGCTCAAAATGGCCAGAAACAAAGAACTTTCTTCTGAAACTCGTCAGTCTATTCTTGTTCTGACAAATGAAGGCTATTCCATTCGAGAAATTGCCAAGAAACTGAAGATCTCGTACAACGCTGTGTACTACTCCTTTCACAGAACAGCGCAAACTGGCTCTAACCAGAATAGAAAGAGGAGTGGGAGGCCCCGGTGCACAACTGAGTAAGAGGACAAGTACATTAGAGTGTCTAGTTTGAGAAACAGACGCATCACAAGTCCTCAACTGGCAGCTTCATTAAATAGTAAAACACCAGTCTCAACGTCAACAATGAAGAGGTGACTCCGGGATGCTGGCCTTCTAGACAGAGTTGCAAAGAAAAAGCCATATCTTCCTCTGTCCAGTGTCTGTGTTCTTTTGCCCATCTTAATCTTTTCTTTTTATTGGCCAGTCTGAGATATGGCTTTTTCTTTGCAACTCTGCCTAGAAGGCCAGCATCCTTGAGTCGCCTCTTCACTGTTGACATTGAGACTGGTGTTTTGCGGGTACTATTTAATGAAGCTGCCGGGGGCTGGATGTCCTTTGGGTGGTGGACCATTTTTGATACACACGGTAAACTGTTGAGCGTGAAATACCTAGCAGCGTTGCAGTTCTTGACACAAACCGGTATGCCTGGCACCTACTACCATACCCTGTTCAAAGGTACTTAAATATTCTTACTTGCCCATTCACCCTCTGAATGGCACACGTACACAATCCATGTCTCAATTATCTCAAGGCTTAAAAACCCTTCTTTAACCTGTCTCCTCCCTTTCATCTACACTGATTGAAGTGGATCTAACAAATTACATCAATAAGGGATCACTTGGATTCAGCTGATCGGTCTGTCATGGAAGGTGTTCATAATGTTTTGTCCACTCAATGTATAATGCTGCCTAAAATAATATTGCAGGTGATACTATGAACAACATTTGTAGTACAATGTTTTTATGGTACAGTATATAAATTTTTGTCATTTAGCAGACAGTCTTATCCAGAGCGACTTACAATTGCATCAACATTTTGCATGCATTTACCATAGTCCACTCTTTGATGAAGTGTATTGTTTTTTGTTTTCCTAGATGGAAAGATGCCATTGTCAATTGGAATGACACCGAGCCCATACTTTGACTGGCTAGTGGATAGAAGGTGATGACTGTAGATGAGACTGGGCCTACCCCATGGCTGGAGACGCAGAATATTCCTCTTTCATATGGCAAAATTCACTGTATGTGTTGTGATAACTGTATTGTTTGCTCTATAACCTGTTAGTTCATATGTCTTGACAGCGTGATATATTGACCTAAAGGCTGAGACAATAAGAAGACAGTGGCAGAATACATTTAACCACACCTTTGTTTCATCACAAAACCGTAGAGAAACCTCTGTCTAGTGAAGTCCACTAAGCATAATGCATGTAACAAACAGTTACATGACCTACAGCATGCTCAAGCAAGTTAATGTTTCCGTCATTTTCACACTACTAAACAACTATTGAATTAGAACCGCAGAGCGTTACGTTTTTTTTTTGTAACCTTTTATTTAACTAGTCAAGTCAGTTAAGAACAAATTCTTATTTACAATGACGGCCTACCTACAGGGTCAAATGTGTCCTTGAGCAAATGCCTTGCTCAAGGACACATTGTCAGGTTTTAAACTTCAACATTTCAACATCATCAAATCACCTGTGCTTAGTCTAATACAGTGACAACTAAAAGATACCAAAAACAATTTAGTCCAATCAACATAAGTGTTATTCATACGCCTTAAAACTAGTCTTTACCTCATTGTTTCTTACATGGATATGCCCAAGATAAAGAGGAGTGCCTTGGATTTGTCATAGCTTATGACATGCAGCTTTCATGACCATGCTAAGAGCATCTTGCATCTCGCTCATCACAATATCGTCTGTGCGGCTTGTGGCAAAGTCATTTAGCTGACTTTACCTTTAATGTATTACATTATTATTATTACTATTATTATTATTATTACTTTAATGTATTACATTATTATTATTGGTATTATATTTACAACATGATTCTACTACATGATTTAGAATGCATATCTAACCATTTGATGGTATTTGTGAAATGGACGTGTGTATTTTTAACCATAAAATATTTTTGACTAAATGTTTTATATGAATGGTCAGAGTTGTAAAATAATTTGTTTCATTCATTTAGAAGTTGTGGATCACCTGTATTTTGCCTTTTGTCTTCTGTGATTGACTGCACTTGGACACATGCAATGCCTTGATTGTCCTTTTGCTGCCACCGTTGAGTTGTAGATGAATGCTATTGCAGGTGTAATGAAATGCTTGTGTTCCTAGCTCCAACAGTGCAGTAATATCTAACAATACACACAAATCTAAAAAGTCAAAAATATGTATTAAGAAATATTAGTACGAGCAGTGTCGGAGTGTGTGTATGTATGTGTGTGTGTGTGTGTGTGTGTGTGTGTGTGTGTATATATATATATATATATAGTTGAAGTTGGAAGTTTACATACACTAGTCATTAAAACTCTTTTCAACCACTCCACAGATTTCACGTTAACAAAATATATAGTTTTGGCAAGTCGTTTAGGACATCTACTTTGTGCATGACAAAAGTAATTTTTCTAACAATTGTTTACAGACAGATTATTTAACTTATAATTCACTATCACAATTCCAGTGGGTCAGAAGTTTACATACACTAAGTTGACTGTGCCTTTAAACAGCTAGGAAAATTCTAATTGACATCATTTGAGTGAATTGGAGGTTTACCTGTGGATGTATTTCAAGGCCTACCTTCAAACTCAGTGCCTCTTTGCTCGAAAGAATGGGGAAAACCAAAAGAAATCAGCCAAGACCTCCACAAGTCTGGTTTATCCTTGGGAGCAATTTCATAACGCCTGAAGGTACCACGTTCATCTGTACAAACAATAGTACGCAAGTATAAACACTATGGGACCACGCAGCTGTCATACCGCTCAGGAAGGAGACGCGTTCTGTCTCCTGGAGATGAACGTACTTTGGTGGGAAAAGTGCAAATCAATCCCAGAACAACAGCAAAGGACCTTGTGAAGATATATATATAAAGTGCCTTCGGAAAGTATTCAGACCCCTTGACTTTTTCCACAGTTTATATTAAAATTGATTAAATTGTTATTTTTCCTCTCAATCTACAAACAATACCCCATAATGACAAAGCAACTGATATTGCATTTACATAAGTATTCAGACCTTTTACTCAGTACTTTGTTGAAGCACTTTTGGCAGCGTTTACAGCCTTGAGTCTTCCTGGGTATGACGCTACAAGCTTGGCACACCTATATTTGAGGAGTTTCTCCCATTCTTCTTTGCAGATCCTCTCAAGCCCTGTCAGGTTGGATGGGGAGCGTTGCTGCACAACTATTTTCAGGTCTCTCCAGAGATGTTCGATCGGGTTCAATTCTGGGCTCTGGCTGGGCCACTCAAGGACATTCAGAGACTTGCACCAAAGTTACTCCTGCGTTGTTTGTCTGTGTGCTTAGGGTCGTTGTCCTGTTGGAAGGTGAACCTTCGCCCCAGTCTGAGGACCTGAATGCTCTGAAGCAGGTTTTCATCAAGGATCTCTCTGTACTTTGCTCCGTTCATCTTTTCCTCCATCCTGACTAGTCTCCCAGTCCTTGCCACTGAAAAACATCCCCACAGCATGATGCTTCCATCACCATGCTTCAACGTAGGGATGGTGCACGGTTTCCTCCAGATGTGACGCTTGGCATTCAGGCCAAAGAGTTCAATCTTGGTTTCATCAGATCAGAGAATCTTATTTCTCATGGTCTGAGAGTCTTTAGGTGCCTTTTGACAAACTCCAAGGGGGCTGTCGTGCATTTTACTGAGGAGTAAAATGCACGACTGGCCACTCTACCATAAAAGGCCTGATTGGTGTAGTGCTGCAGAGATGGTTGTTCTTCTGGAAGGTTCTCCTATCTCCACAGAGGAACTCTAGATCTCTGTCAGAGTGACCATCTGGTTCTTGGTCACCTCCCTGACCAAGGCCCTTCTCACCCGTTTGCTCAGTTTGGCTGGGCGGCCAGCTCTAGGAAGAGTCTAGGTGGTTCCAAACTTCTTCCATTTAAGAATGATTGAGGCCAATGTGTTCTTGGGGACCTTCAATTCTGCAGACATTTTTTGGTACCCTTCCCCAGATCTGTGCCTCGACACAATCCTGTCTTGGAGATCTACAGACAATTCCTTCAACGTTGTGGCTTGGTGTTTTCTCTGACATGCACTGTCAACTGTGGGTCCTTATATAGACAGGTGTGTGACTTTCCAAACCATGTTCAATCAATCGAATTTACCACAGGTGGACTCCAATCAAGTTGTAGAAACATCTCAAGGTTGGAAACATCAATGGAAACAGGATGCACCTGAACTCAATTTTGAGTCTTATAGCAAAGGGCCTGAATACTTATGTAAATAAGGAATATCTGTTTTAGTTTTTTTTATACATTTGAAAACATTTCTAAAAACCTGTTTTCACTTTGTCATTTTGGGGTAATGTGTGTAGATTGATGAGAAAATTGTTTTATTTAATCCATTTTAGAATAAGGCTGTAACGTAACAAAATGTGAAAAAGGTCGAGGGGTCTGAATACTTTCAGACGGCACTGTATATATGATGGGATGTATGGACGTTATGGATGTTTTTATGAAGTTTATTTTCCCCGAATATTCACAATTGTTTTAATTTTTTTTATGTGAAGTAAAAGTCACAATTCAGCGGATTAAGACCTGTACTGTATCTATGTAGTTTATGGCAAGAATAGGAACAAATAGTGGGACTACAAAGAAATACAAGAATATTTATGAAGGTTTTATTTCTTTCTCCATTAAGCAAAAACAATATACTAAGGTGGAGCCCGGTTTTATTACAGTATGATTTATTTTAGGATTTCTTATATATATATATATATATATATATATATATATATATATATATATATATATATTTCATTTTAAAGGATTTTCTTTTGCAATTTAGTACAAAACAAAATCACACAAAAAACAAAACAGCTGCCAGACATATGTAACCAAGTACTGCTTAGGCAAGACATAGGACAGGAATATAGCAACATGACAGTTACAACAACACTAAGTGTTAATAGTCAGTTTACACAGTCAGTCTCTGTCCAGACGGTCCAGAAACGGACAAAGATGTTCTTCCAAATTATTTATTGAGTAGTGGGTAGAGCCAAAAAAGATGACTTAAGGAACCCTCTGAGACTTTACACTTGTCTCATAGTGGGGAGACCTGGGGGTAATTTCTATGTAATTTGGTTTTGGAATAATGAATTCTGTGCACGACTTTGTATTGTATCAATTGATATCTGGCATTGATGGAACAGGAGTGTATTCTAGACAGAGCTTCTCCCCACAGATCATCTGAGATCTTAATAATTAACTCTTTACCCCAGGTCTCCTTGAGATGACCAGTAGAGGCCTCTGTGTAGTTGGAGAAAAAGGAGACAAACTGTGAGATGAGGTGTTTTGAGTTGGGAGGGCGCCGTAGCAAGTCATAAAACGAGTGTTGTACAGGGAGGGGTGTTCAGCATTTAACATTTTCACTTTGATATAGTGTCTGACTTGTGAGTAACAGCAAAAATATGAATGGGAGATTTAATTTATTCTTTAATTGGATGAATGATGCTAATTGCTTGTCTATGTATAAGTCTTTGATTGTGGCCAGTCCCTTCTCCCTCCATTCAACAAACACCTTATTAGACCGAGAGGGAACAAAATAATGAATAAAGCATATCGGGTGTATACAGAGGTATCAGGCACCTTACAAACATGCTTAATCTGGTTTAAAAGTCTTAGAGATTTTCTCAAAGTAAAGTTGTTGCCTGTCAGTTTGTTTCTGGCACTCTGCTTTGGAGAAAATAGGAATTTGTGACAGACTTACGTTCCATATATAGCCACAAGGGGGCAACAACGTCCAATTTATCATCGAAACCCAGTTGCCAGTACATTAATGCCCTGGCGTTTGCAGCCCAGTAATAATGCTTAAAGATGGGTAGGCTTAAGCCGCCACTTTCCTTGGGTTTTGCAAGTGGGCTTTACAGATACAACGGTTTTTGTAGCCCCAGACAAATTACAAGATTGTCGAGTCCAAAGTCTTAAAAATTATGAGGTAAGAACTTTGAAGATTCTGGAAAAGATGAAGGAACCTGGGACGAGAAACCCTTGTTGTGGCATTAATACGCCCCATCATAGAAAGAGGCAATATTCTCCAGCACTAAATGTTTTGTTTTAGCTTTGCAACCAGCTCACTGTAGTTAAGCTTGAAGATGAGCTTTGGTATTTTTAGTTCCAAGTAAGTCAAGTGGCCATGCACCATTTTAAATGGTATCCTCTCTAGCTCACTTGTAAAATTATCTGAGATACACATGAGATCACTCTTTGCCCAATTTATTGAGTAGCCAGATAGTTTGCCAAATGAATTGATTAAGTCTAGCACTGGCGGACTGGCGGTTGGAAGCACCGGGACATTTCCCGGTGGCCCGAGGGTCGTTTTGGCCTGCTGTGAATAGTCAACTTGACCAGCAAGCAGGAATTAGTTGACGGAGAATCCACGCATCAGGCGCGACTCTCACTCTCTCGCTGCGGCATCAGGTTATGTGCTTTATTTATGAGATTATCAGTAGGACTGTAATCGGGGGGCGTACAATCGATGACTGCACAAGTAATACAAGTTTAAGGTATTTTTACTATTTACTATGTTAATCTCATTCAGCAGAGAGAGAGAGAGAGAGACCAGTACAGGGAAGATAGAAAGGGACAGCGAAAGCACTGAAAATCCATTTGATTATTTTGCTCGTCGTCAGTCCAAGGATTTGTACTTATTTTTTCAGTATCACCCAAAACAAACCCCTCAGAGTCATTCCCAATGTATTCCACTCCAAAGATGGCACAAACAGAAAATGGCTGACATACAAAGTAACTCACTCCTTGTTTTGCTCAGTATGTCTTGCATTCGCAAAACCTTCAGCCACATTTGTCAAAGGAGGCATGCAGGCCTGTAAACATGCCCATCAGAGAGTACAGGAACATGAGAGAAGCAAGACCCATAGAGAAAAGTGCAGCAGCCTTTTTCCTCAGAGCCAGCAAAGCAGACATCTGTACCCTTCTGAGTGATAAGCAAATTTCAGTTCAACGAGACCAGGTCAGAAAGAGGAGGCAGGTCATGGAACATGTGATTGATGTAGTTAAAGTTATTGGTAAATGTGGGCTTAGCTACAGAGGACACAGACACGAATCTGCATCTAACTTGGAAAACATAGCCATCAATCATGCCAAGTTTCTTGAGCTTATATTGTTGCTGAGCAAATATGATGTCTGCCTACAAGAGCATGTTAGTGATTGCATTGAGAAGAGCAAGAAGCAGATGGGAAGTAAAGGAAGAGTGTCCTTGGTAACTATGACGTCCAAAACAACAGCAAATAAAGTAATTGAAGTCATCAGAATGTTGTTTCAGCAGACAATTGCTGTTGAAGTGAGAAAGGCAGGGATGTTCTCAATACAAATTGACACAACACAGGATTTAACATCCAAAGACCAGTGTGCAGTAGTTCTATGATATGTCACTGATGTTGTCCACGAGAGACTCATTGCGGTCATTGACTGTGAGTCATCGACTGGACAGTACTTTGTGGACCTTGTGAAACAGACCCACTGTTTGATATATATGTCCATGAGAAGATGGACATATATATCAAACAGTGTGTTGGTAATGCAACAGACGGAGCAGCTAATATGCAGGGACAATACAGGGGCTTCTCTGCGTTGAGATCAAAGATGACATCATTGACAAGATGGCAGAGAGCAGTGAGTTACTGTGCCGCCTACTGGTTTACTAGTGGTAATTACTTACTGGTTACTCTGAAGTAGCTATGCTATGACTCTTCCTTAAAAGGCTGACAAGTGTGAAATAAAATTAGCTGTGAGTTAAAGCTTTTGTATAGAGGCATGTTTTTTTGTATTATACTTACTTACATTGTTGTAGCTTATGTTCAAGTTCAGTGAATGTGTGTGTGTGTGTGAAGTTTTTTTGATACTTTTGATATGGTTGATGCTTGAATATAAAGATAATCATTTGAACATTTGAGCTAACTGTATATCTCATTCTCTTTTTAAAAAGTGTAGGCTAATTGTTTTGTGTGTCTAGCCTTGTACATTTGTATGTGCTATGATTGCTGTATTCCTAGTGAGTTTTTGAGGGTTAAAGCCCAGAAAAAGCATTACAATTCTAAACATAGAGTGGTATTCAACTCTCCTTTAGAAAAAAAAAAAGAAAAACCTTCTGTGAGGAACAAGGTTTACATCTATTTTACATGTCAAGATATTTGATGCAGGTTCCATTGATAATGCTTGATTGATAATACAGGATCCATTAATAATGCTTGACGCATTAGTCATCACCATGAAGGGATGTGTGCATTTACAAAATGTGATTCGAGGGCCATGAATTAATCATAAGACCACACAAAAGGAATCAAGGGGCTCCTTATGAGAAAATAATGCAGCCGTCTTCATAAATATAGCATTAGCTATAAATAAAGGTAGTTTGTTTACACAAAGCCTTTAGTGTTTACTTTAGCTGCAAACCAAATAATTTTGACGTCACATGGAGCTACGTTTGGGCTTATACTTACATATTCTATTACAGAAAATATGGTGTGATAGTTTGTTCTTTCTGTATCACCATTGTAATAGGGTTGATACAGAAAATGGTAACCAAGAGGAAGAGGACTTTATTAGTCAATGCAAAAAAAATTGAAGAGACTGTCTCCATGGAGACAGAGGGGGTATTTTACTATTCTACAGCTTTATAGCATTACTGACAATACCATTACTTAGGGCCCAATACAGACCAAATTAATGGAAAGCCATCGCAAATAGAATCAGAAAGACTCCAAGGCAGCATCATAAACCTCCTGGGCCCTGCTGTTCCCCTCTGTGACTGCCTTCCAAATGGCACCCTATTCCCTATATAGTGCACTACTTTTGACCACGGCCCATTGGGCTCTGGTCAAAATAAGTGCTCCATGTAAGGAATAGGTTGCCATTTGGGATACCACCACTGTCTCTCAGCTGACTGCTGCTTCTGGCTCTTCAGACAGAGGGGAAATGACCTGGCTTTGCCTCTATTTATCTCAGTGCGTCTCGGAGAAAGCTCTAGAGGATTCAGTAGAATTGTGTGTAATTGTGTTAGGGCCTTCCCACACTCCATCCCCAGTGCATCTTCTGTCTCTTCCCTTAATCTGAGCTGTTTGTCTCCAGATAAGTGATATCCTCCTTAGATTAGGATCTGGTGTCCCTGCCCACACGCCCACCGAGAAAGGGATCCCCCACTGTGTACCTACGTGAGGACCAACCCTTATTTAGAGCACCCTAATCCTTTTATAGCGTTGGCACAAACATCACACCGCTCCTGTGTTAATTGTCCCGGGTGATTATGATACAGTGATGATGAGCCGTATAAAGATCATTATGATCGATGGTGCCATTGATGATCTAAACATATAAATAGTAATGATGATAAATTGTGTGGACGCATAATTTCCGTAGTTTGTTTTTGTCTCCCTCTTTCCAAAGGGTTTGTAAGCCTATTGATGGTGTGTGATGGGTGGCATGATTTGTGAAAGGCAGTGGTTTATAAGCCCTAAGGACCAGTGAAAATTACACATACACTAAGTTGAATGTGCCTTTAAACAGCTTGGAAAATTCCAGAAAATGATGTCATGGCTTTAGAAACTTCTGATAGGCTAATTGACATAATTTGAGTGAATTGGAGGTGTACCTGTGGATGTATTTCAAGGCCTACCTTCAAACTCAGTGCCTCTTTGCTCGACATCATGGGAAAATCAAAAGAAATCAGCCAAGACCTCAGAAAAAAAATTGTAGACCTCCACAAGTCTGGTTCTTTCTTGGGAGCAATTTCCAAACGCTTGAAGGTACCACGTTCATCTGTACAAACAATAGTGTGCAAGTATAAACACCATGGGACCACGCAGCCGTCCGACCGCTCAGGAAGGAGACGCGTTCTGTCTCCTAGAGATGAACGTACTTTTGTGCGAAAAGTGCAAATCAATCCCAGAACAACAGCAAAGGACCTTGTGAAGATGCTGGAGGAAACAGGTACAAGACTATCTATATCCACAGTAAAACAAGTCCTATATCGACATAACCTGAAAGGCTGCTCAGCAAGGAAGAAGCCACTGCTCCAAAACCGCCATAAAAAAGCCAGACTACGGTTTGCAACTGCACATGGGGACAAAGATTTGTACTTTTTGGATAAATGTCCTCTGGTCTGATGAAACAAAAATAGAACTGTTTGGCCAAAAATAACCATCGTTATGTTTGGAGGAAAAAGGGGGAGGCTTGCAAGCCAAAGAACACCACCCCAACCGTGAAGCCTGGGGATGGCAGCATCATGTTGTGGGGGTGCTTTGCTGCAGGAGGGACTGGTGCACTTCACAAAATAGATGGCATCATGAGGAAGGAAAATTATGTGGATATATTGAAGCAACATCTCAAGATATCAGTCAGGAAGTTAAAGCTTGGTTGCAAATGGGTCTTCCAAATGGACAATGACCCCAAGCATACTTCCAAAGTTGTGGCAAAATGGCTTAAGGACAACAAAGTCAAGGTATTGGAGTGGCCATCACAAAGCCCTGACCTCAATCCTATGGAAAATGTGTTTGCCGAACTGAAAAAGAATGTGCGAGCAAGCATTGATGGAGAGGTTGCTCGTAGGAGAGCCTAGTGATTAGTTTTGGTTAAAATGGGATTTCTTCCAATGATGTTACAAATAATTTTGAACAGTCTATAGTGTAACTGAGGACTTGGTGGACTGTGTATTCTTTAGGCTAGATTTTTACTTTGTCACTTCTATCTATTGATATGATAACCTCATATACTTCACAGCCTTTCGTACAATAGAGACATGCTGGCGTGAGAACTGTAGTGTTGTAATCTTTGGCCTAGTAAGTGTTTGTTTAAGATTGAGTTATTCCAGTCTTCCTCATGAGTGAGGGTTTCAATGTATCGTGTTTTTTATCACTCTCCAAAATAACATCAATGAACAATCAACTATTTCTCAGGCGTATGTCTGTACAAGATAGCAATAGGAATTTATATACCCGTTTTTTTTGTAAGGGCATTTTTGCTATAAATATTTATTAAATTACTGGCAATACAAGGTACAATTTGATTTGGAGTGTAATGTAAATTTCCTGATTTATTTATATATATTGTTTCATAATTAAATTTCTTTTAAGTCTCAGTTTGTTTTTTCTTCAATTGCTAAAATCTCTATCCCTTTTATTTGTTATTGTGTGCCTTTCTTGTACAAGTCTTAAATGACAATAAAAACACGTAGGACGTTTAGAGGCCGCACATCCTGGATAACTCTAGAAAATAAACACTAATGTTCTTTGTAATGTTCTTGTAATGTCTGAGCACTGAGCAGGCAACTGCGGGAGCTTGTTATAACAGCGATCATCATTTGTCCACAATGCACCTGAATGGAGGGCTGTTTCATAATTCTGTGATAACTGACTTTAGGGACTTCTGAACCATCGTAACGATATACAAACTTGTCCAAAAGTAAAAGTTTGTTCAGTGAATGTCAAGTTATTGTAACTGCCAGATGTACATATCACTGGAGGTTTAATACCAGATGTATGCAGCTCAAAGTGAAAGGCATCTTCAAGAAAAGGCCAGCTGCATCCTGGCCTAAAGACCAAGAAAACAAATCAGTCATGCATTACAATTATTAAGACATCTTAGTGGATACATCTCGGTGCATTCAACATCAGTGGATGCAATATGGACTTTACCAATTCGAAGTAAAATATGTTAACAATATGTAACGCTTGTTGTTCATTTAATCAATTGTTTTGCTTCAGGCTTTGAAACAGAACAGGATAGAGAGAGGAGACTACTTTATGGTCCATTGGGCTTTATCGAGTTTGATTGCTTCACTTTCTGTTGATCAACAGTCCAAGATTGCAATGGGTTTGGGTTCTCAAGGGACAAACAGAAAAGTTTGCCAGCGATTTTGAAATCAAGTCTGCTCCAGAAATTGGGGAATTCAGTTATGCCTTTGCGAACACATTGAGGAGAGGATTTAGCGTTATTTTCATGTTATCATGGAAATCGTAGGGGTTATGAGGTGCCGACAGAAGTATCCTGACTGAGTTTATTCGAGTTAAATAATTGCTATTGTCATATCCCCATGGTCTACCCAACAGGGTACTTACTATTGAGTGAAATATATTTCAGTTGTTGTGGGTCCCAAATGGCACCCTATTTCCTACGTAGTGCACTACATAGGGAATAGGGTGCTATTTGGGACGCACCCCTGCTTACAGCTTCCCTATTAACAGTCCCAACACCAGAAAGCATAGAGATGTTTCACAACAACACGCTCTTCTATAATAATTACAAGTATGCTGTGCTTCAATATTTTTTTATTGTTAAGTACTGCAGTGTGTTATTACATTCGTCATAATTCAATATGTTTTCATTGATTGAAATCATTCATGTGCCAAGTTAAATACAATGGAGACAATGACAGTGAAAGACATACCTCAACGACCATGGTAGGACTGTCTCAGAATGTAATATTGACAAAGCAAATAATGTTAAGTGAGATTAATTCAGACATGATGAGAAAAACACCTCTTCATCAGATGAGAACTTTAAGAAAAATAATTGTATATTTCTGAATTATTGTGATTAATTATATACATAGCATTTCAATAAATAGGTGTATTCAATATTAAATTAAGTTTTTCTTAAAAATACATGATACATGAAGATAAAAAGCATATCTATATCATAAAACCAATAAAGGCTGCCAGCATTTTCATATACATACAGTATAAACAACACAAATAAAAATACTATAAACAATTACAATACTATGTTCTTAATGTGACTGCTGTGAATTGAAGGCACTTTCTTGGCAAAACATAGATCCCTCTTTCAATATTTTGAGCCTGAAACACACAGCAAAATTCAATCATTAACACAATTCAAACATTAGCAGAATGTTATTGTCAAAAACACAGGAGGGCATATTTTTCAAATGTAATTTGGAATTCCTTGCATTGTTAGTTTGAAAAATAGGCCACAGAATCTCCTGTCTAAAATTAGGTTTGAGCTGCCCTTCCGTATTTCCTTAGGGACTAAGGAAGGGAACTTCATTAGGTATTTTCTAATGAGCTGGATGAATCAATCAATGATTCCTATTTTAGTACCATCCCTCAAGGGGAGAAGCGAGACCTCTCTTTATGGTTCTGACTAGAGCAAATTGTCAGAGAAACAAATAATAATGACTGGAGAGGCTGAAAAACTGCTAATGTGCCAGCCCCTTCAATTTTCCAATCAAATTAATTCCAATTACACTCCAACTAATGTGTTGCTTGTAATGGGCTATTCGCGTAATGCTTAATTAATGTTGGACCATCTAAAGGCCCACATGGAGTCAGTTCTAAGTGAGCCGGAAAACACATAGGCCCAGAAATCATCGTCTCTGCTGTCGTCAGCCTCGTCAGGTGGAGGTAATAGACAGGTGTAACAGAGGGTTATCAATTTAACACCGATGACAGTCTCCCAAAGGGTTATCAATTTAACACCGATGACAGTCTCCCAAAGGGTTATCAATTTAACACCGATGACAGTCTCCCAAAGGGTTATCAATTTAACACCGATGACAGTCTCCCAAAGGGTTATCAATTTAACACCGATGACAGTCTCCCAAATTAGCTGGATCAAGACAATCGGGTTATTTCTGTGACCAAGAGGTGAGCATCTAACATCGTGTGACCCACAACTTGTTAACACACTTTTCGGTTACTGGCCCAACGCTCTAACCACTAGGCTACCTACCACATCATGACTTTCAACTGAAAATTCTTTCAGCTAGTCAAATACTTCTCATCTTTTCGTGTTCCAAAAGAACGAGCTAGACTATAAATAGTCATGCGTAAATGTGTTTTGATGAACGTTTGTTAAGGTGCTGTATATTACATCAGGGTCTTGTCTTTGATGGATTTTTTTTAAAAAGGGCCTAATAAAACTGAAACTCTGGGAACACCTGGATCTGATTATGTGAACATTAGTTATTTTCAATCCTTACAGATTATTTGCAGATGTCACAGACACAAATTAGAATAGCGTTGACTCACCAACAACATATAATGAACAAAAATATAAACGCAACATGTAAAGTGTTGGGCCCATGTTTCATGAGCTGAAATAAAAGATCCCAGAAATGTTCCATAGGCACAAAAAGCTTATTTCTCTCAAATTCTGTGCACAAATTTGTTGACATCTTTGTTAGTGAGCATTTCTCCATTACACAGGTGCACCTTGTGCTCCGGACAATAAAAGACCACTCTAACATGTGAAGTTTTGTCACACAACACAATGCCACAAATGTCTCAAGTTTTGAGGGAACGTACAACTGGCATGCTGACTGCAGACGCTGTTGCCAGAGAATTTTATGTTAATTTCTATACCATTAGCTGTCTCCAATGTGTTTTAGAGAAAGACCACGTGTAACCGTGCCAGCTCAGGGCCTCCACATCCAGCTTCTTCACCTGCGGGATCGTCCGAGACCAACCACCCGGACAGCTGATGAAACTGAGGAGTATTTCCGTCTGTAATAAAACCCTTTTGTTGGAAAACTAATTCTGATTGGCTGGGCCTGGCTCCCAAGTGGGTGGGCCTATGCTGCTCCCCTGCCCAGTCATGTGAAATCCATAGATTAGGGCCTAATTCATTTATTTCAATTGACTGATTTCCTTATATGAACTGTAACTCAGTAAAATCGTTGAAATTGTTGCATGTAGCATTCATATTTTTGTTCAGTGTAGTTTTCTCTTGGTATCACACATAAATAAGATGGCTGGGTTGAAAACACTGTACAGCATGTGAATCTCCATCAATGCTAGAAATGCATTTTCAATACATAGTTACGAGGGAAATATTACAGGATTACTGCTTGCCAATCTTTACAGTTAAATATTCACAATAGAAATAAGATATTGTAAATCATTTATATCTGGCTTTACCTATAGAGCAAGGAGTCATACAATGTTAGAACTGTACTAATCAACATAAAGCCTGATTATGCAAATGTACCGCTTTGACAGTATAACCCCTTAAAAGAATACATACTCACATGCAATGTCTACGATTGTGAGCAGAGTGGACTCATTGCTAGCCGTGTTAGCAATCTGGCACATCTTTTGTAGTCTGTAAAATGATGAAGAAAACAGTTCATCCCTATTTTGTCGATTGTTCCCTCATTCTAGCTCTCTTCCTTAACTAAATATGTGCATTTCATGAATTACTCTCAAATACTTGACAGACAGACAGACAGACAGAGTCAGTCAGTCAGTCAGTCAGTCAGTCAGTCAGTCAGTCAGTAAGTAATGTGTACACCAGGCCTCTTCAACCTTTTCTTGCCCAGGACCCACTCCCAGGCAAACAGGTGACCCAGGGACCCACATCATACAAGGAGAAGTAATCAACATTTTAAAATGAATCAATTTGGTAGATTGTTTTTCATTATTTTGTCCTCCCCACATTATAAAAGTGTAGACTAACAGCCTATTAGATAGAAATTTAACTACAAACGAGCGGCTGTTTAGCTGGTTAAACCAAGGTTAGCCATGTATTGGCAAAACATGTCCAGGTCAAGAAAGCTTACCAGCAGCCACCGACACTTGCCGCACTGGTAGCCTATTTGTGGGTGCTTTTTCAAGGCCTATGTCACCCCTAGAACAGGGGCCCGAGTACCACCCTGGAGGCCAGGGGAACAGAGGCCTGAGTACCATCCTGGAGGCCAGGGAAACAGAGGTTTGAGTACCATCCTGGAGGCCAGGGGAATAGAGGCCTGATATGAAACTGAGTTTCAGTAGTGTGCGAGGCTGTTGTGGTTGTGTTTCTCTTTATTGACAACACAAAAAACAAGACTGAGAAGGTCCATGCTCTGATTCACTGGTCCACAATGGTGGCACGGCTGCTGCTCAGAGAGCTCAGTTCAGGTAGCCATCTGAGAAACTGACATACAGTCTGGGGACATACTGAGGTCATTCACTACTTACTGTCTGATCTCGTCGGTCCCTTTTCCGATAATACAAAAAAAAACGACAACATGATTGTTCATGTTCACTAGATCTGCTAAATTAATGTTTACGTAATTTAATAGCACATGATGTATTTATTACAGTGACTTATTAAAGGATTCAAGAGTCCACTTATTGCTTCCATTCAAAGACAAGCGACTCTAGTGTTAACTTGATTTAAAAAACTAAATATGAGGTCATCAAAGAGTGTTGATGTTAGAGCAAGACACCATATTACGCCACCTACGCATTCAATTCATTCATAATGAGTATTTGGGTTCCAACACAAACAGATCTGGGACCAGAATAGAAAAAAGTGTCCCAAGGCAGACGCCCCTGAAGAATGCCTGCTTTCTGTCTGGGGTCCTTCATTTACTTAGAGTAAGACCGGTGGAAAACAAAGTGTTGGCAGTAAATACATTTTGTCATAGCATAATATTGGCAGTTTAAGGAACGTCATTGCCATCATGTAGTCGGGGACTACAGTTGTAAATCAGCGGTTAGCTAATTAATAAAGTGGTGTATATGAAACTAAGATTACTGATCAGAAATATAGATGAACACAGTATTATGATGTAAAAAATGTATACATACACGCTGGTCTTGAACAATCCCTTGTGTTGTGATAGAGTCTATGAAAATGTGTTCTACATTCTGATGAGAACTTGACTGGTCCTGCTTAAAAAGAAAAGTTCTTATCAGGAAACCCCAAAACTTTCATGTGTTCCATTTCCTTTCCTCCTTTTCAACATTTCCAGAACAGAACAGAACTGAAGTGGACACCATTTGCCATTAGCAACAACGTCAAAAGAGCAACAATATTTTCGGACACAGGTGCAAAGCATGATCTAGGCAGAGCTCCAACCAAGGCAGAGCTCCAACCAAGGCCGAGCTCCAACTATGGCAGAGCTCCAACCAAGGCCGAGCTCCAACCAAGGCCGAGCTCCAACCAAGGCAGAGCTCCAACCAAGGCAGAGCTCCAACTATGGCAGAGCTCCAACTATGCATACGACTAACTATGCAAAGGACACTCTATTACCAAAAACATTGATATGCATATTTATTGATTTAGTGGTATGCTAATTTGTTGTTTAATGACTTAGCTATGACTTATTAATAATGCACTGTCCATATAGTTAGACTGATCATATATTTTACTTTGGTTTTATATTGTATGACATTGCATTTTATGTCTGTTTCTGCATATATACCAAGATATAAATATACACTGAGTATATAAAACATTAAGACCACGACATAGACTGACCAGGTGAATCCAGGTGAAAGCTATGATCCCTTATTGTTGTCACTTGTTAAATCCACTTCAATCAGTGTAGATGAAGGGGAGGAGACAGGTTAAAGAAGGATTTTCAAGCCTTGAGACAATTGAGACATGGATTGTGTATGTGTGCCATTCAGAGGGTGAATAGGCAAGACAAAAGATGAAATTGCCTTTGAACAGGGTATGGTAGTAGGTGACAGGTGCACCGGTTTATGTCAAGAACTACAATGTTGATGGGTTTTTCACAATCAACAGTTTCCTATGTGTATCAAGAATGGTCCACCCCCCAAAGGACATCCAGCCAACTTGACACAACTGTGGGAAGCATTGGACTCAACATGGACCAGCTTTCGACACCTTGTAGAGTCCATGCCCTGACGAATTGAGGCTGTTCTGAGGACAAAAGGGGGTGGGGTGCAACTCAAAATTAGGAAGGTGTAGTTAATGTTTTGTACACTCAGTGTATATATACAGTACCAGTCAAAAGTTTGGACACCTACTCATTCAAGGGTTTTTCTTAATTTTTACTATTTTCTACATTGTAGAATAATAGTGAAGACATCAAAACTATGAAATAACACATGGAATCATGTAGTAACTAAAAAAAGTGTTAAACAAAGATTCTTCAAAGTAGCCACCCTTTGCCTTGATGACAGCTTTGGCATTCTCTCAACCAGCTTCACCTGGAATGCTTTTCCAACAGTCTTAAAGGAGTTCCCACATACAGTTGAAGTTGGATGTTTATATACACCTTAGCCAAATTTAAACAGTTTTTCACAATTCCTGACATTTAATCCTAGTAAACATTCCCTGTCTTAGGTCAGTTAGGATCACCACTATTTTAAGAATGTGAAATGTCAGAATAATAGTAGAGAGAATGATTTCTTTCAGCTTTTATTTCTTTCATCACATTCTCAGTGGGTAAGAAGTTTGCATACACTCAATTAGTATTTGGTAGCATTGCCTTTAAATTGTTTAACTTGGGTCAAACGTTTCAGGTAGCCTTCCACAAGCTTCTCACAATAAATTGGGTGAATATACAACTTTGGAAGTGTGCTTGGGGTCATTGTCCATTTGGAAGGCCCATTTGCGAGCAAGCTTTAACTTCCTGACTGATGTCTTGAGATGTTGCTTCAATATATCCACATAATTTTCCTTCCTCATGATGCCATCTATTTTGTGAAGTGCACCAGTCCTTCCTGCAGCAAAGCACCCCCACAACATGATGCTGCCACCCCCGTGCTTCAAGGTTGGGATGGTGTTCTTCGGCTTGCAAGCCTCCCCCTTTTTCCTCCAAATATAACGATGGTCATTATGGCCAAACAGTTCTATTTTTGTTTCATCAGACCAGAGGACATTTATGGCGGTTTTGGAGCAGTAGCTTCCTCATTGCTGAGCGGCTTTTCAGGATATGTCGATATATTTGCTGTTGTTCTTGCGATTGATTTGCACTTTTCGCACCAAAGTACGTTCATCTATAGGAGACAGAACGTGTCTCCTTCCTGAGCTGTTTGGCTGCGTGGTGTTTATACTTGCGTACTATTGTTTGTACAGATGAACGTGGTACCTTCAGGCGTTTGGAAATTGCTCCCAAGGATGAACCAGACTTGTGGAGGTCAAAAATAAAATATTGGCTGATTTCTTTTGATTTTCCCAGGATGCCGAGCAAAGAGGCACTGAGTTTGAAGGTAGGCCTTGAAATACATCCACAGGTACACTTGCCAAAACTATAGTTTGTTAACGTGAAATCTGTGGAGTGGTTGACTTCAACCTAAGTGTATGTAAACTTCCGACTTCAACTTTATGCTAAGCACTTGTTGGATGCTTTTCGTTCACTCTGCAGTCCAACTCATCTTAAACAATCTCAATTGGTTTAAGGTCGGGTGATTGTGGAGGCCAGGTCATCTGATGCAGCACTCCATCACTCTCCTTCTTGGTCAAATAGCCCTTACATAGCCTTGAGGTGTGTTGGGTCATTATCCTGTTGAAAAACAAATGATAGTTCCACTAAGCGCAAACCAAATGGAATGGCGTATCGCTGCAGAATGCTGTGGTAGCCATGATGGTTAAGTGTGCCTTGAATTCTAAATAAATCACTGACAGTGTCACCAGCAAAGCACCATCACACCTCCTCCTCCATGCTTCACGGAGGGAACCACACATGCAGAGATCATCCGCTCACCTACTCTGCGTCTCACAAAGACACAGTGGTTGGAACCAAAAATCTCAAATTTGGACTCATCAGACCAAAGGACAGATTTCCACCATTGCTCGTGTTTCTAGGCTAAAGCAATTCTCTTCTTCCTATTGGTGACCTTTAGTAGGGGTTTCTTTGCAGCAATTCGACCATGAAGGCCTGATTCACACAGTCTCCTCTGAACAGTTGATGTTGAGATGTGTCTGTTACTTGAACTCTGTGAAGCATTTATTTGGACTGCAATTTCTGAGGCTGGTAACTCTAATGAACGTATCCTCTGCAGCAGAGGTAACTCTGGGTATTCCTTTCCTGTGGCGGTTCTCATGAGAGCCAGTTTCATCACAGAGGTTTATGGTTTTTGCGATTGAACTTGAAGAAACTTTCAAAGTTCTTGACATTTTCCGGATTGACTGACCTTCATGTCTTAAAGTAATTATGAACTGTAATTTCTCTTTGCTTATTTGAGCTGTTCTTGCCATAATATGGACTTGGTCTTTTACCAAATAGGGCTATCTTCTGTATACCACCCCTACCACAACTGATTGGCTCAAACGCATTAAGAAGGAAAGAAATTTCACAGATGAACTTTAACAAGGCACACCTGTTAATTGAAATGCATTCAATGTGACTAACTCATGAAGCTGGAGTGCCAAGAGTGTTCAAAGCTGTCATCAAGACAAAGGGTGGCTACTTTGAACAATCTAAAATATGAAATATATTTAGATTTGTTTAACACTTTTTTGGTTACAATATGATTCCATATATGTTATTTCATAGTTTTGATGTCTTCACTATTATTCTACAATGTAGAAAATAGTCATAAAAAAAAGAAACCTGGAATGAGTAGGTGTGTCCAAACTTTTGATTGGTACTGTAGGTTCAAATAAACCTAAACCTGACTCAGACTTAGAATTAAAGGGGCAATCTGCAGTAGCTACAGTACATACATTTGTTTTACTTATAAATGAATGATATGTACCCATTGATTCTTGAAGAATATAACTTATAAATGCCTCATGAGCTTAGTTCAACTGTCCAACCCCAGCAGAACCCAAAATATAAGCTTGTTTTACTCCAATGTTTGTAAACAAAAGTAAATATAAACAAACACTGTATAGCCTCAAAACATGGTTAACACTATCATGTTGATATCATGGATGGTCAGTCCTTGCATACATAGCTATGTCTATGAATTTGACAGTGGTTACATTTCTCCAGCCCCATCCCTCAGCTTTTTAGCAAAACAGTGGCGGGGAGGACGCTTTATTATTGTTCAAATTGCTGATTGCTGCTTTAATAATCACTACTAAGTACTTTTGGGACTTTAGCGAGCTTCTGGATAACAGATTTTTCACACCAATTACTGAAGTCTGTTCAGAGGTCCTGCTACAAATAATCAGCTTAACCTTAAGTTATCTTCAACTTTACCCCACCTGTTTCTGCCAGAGCACTTCTCTCCCCTACTGCCCTCAGAAATGAATTTAATGGCAACGTTCTCCAGCACATCTGTGAGACCCATCCTAGGCAATGACATAGTTTGGTTGATCTTTGGAAAGTTGAATAAAAATGCTCCTTAATTATGCATTAAAGAGACGTGACTCAGAAATGAAGGGTATTGTGGATTCAGGTCACAGAGCAGAGTCTTCCTCTGACAAATTAAGTAGTTTTACATGGATTTATACAATTTCTGCTGATATAATGTGTTTAGGGCTGTATGTATCAAGTATCTCAGAGTAGAAGGGCTGATGATTTAGGATCAATTTAGCCTCTTAGATCACAATGAATAAGATTACATAGACAGAGGCGACCTGATCCTACATCAGCACTTCTATTCTAGGAGGCTTGATACATATGGCCCTAGATGTAAGGTGAGATTGATCCAGAAACAAATGGGGAAACATTGAATGTTGATTGAACACTTTTTGATAGCAGCTGTCTTACCTGTGAAATGCTTTATGAACTTGTCTTTCAGGTTTATATCTCTTGGGACATTATCTACAATAGGGGAAAAAGAGAAGTTACCAATCAGTGAAACCTCTTTCCATTATAGATGAAATCCTTAATGGTGAAACTGCCAAGTCTGTTTTGGGATATTACAATGACAAAGAAGTTACTGCAAACAACCAACACAATGTTGTTCTCTCGGGCATTATTGCATGCTCGATAGAACACCTGAATATGTACTTGACTTTTTATTTTTTTTTACCACGCTCCTCTCCTCCATTTCATCAACAAATCAATAACAATAACAAAGTTGCTGGTCCAAACATTGGCACTGTTTCCCCCTTTACGGATTTCAGCTTTAAGATAACCCTTTGGAAATAGGTAAATGTGTGTAAATGTTACAACATTGAAAGTTAGCTAGACCAAGTAGATACCAACAAACACCGGCCTCACCTAATACAGTAAAGAAAGTGCCATCAGAGAATAGGCATTGACATGATTTCTTCCTGTATCTCAGCCAAGCCCATCCATTCTCCAAACATGCAAAGCACACAGGTGTCAGATGCGGCTTTCAGGCAAACAGTGTAAGGAGATTATTTCCCGACAGTTATAATGCTTATCAATGTCATGAGAATAATTCCGTGCAGCTAGCTGTGGTGCTTATTTTCCCAGACTCTACAGAGGAATGAGCAGTACTCTCTGATGCAGAAATTGCAAAAGATGATCGGTTCAATTACAAACCACTAGACTAGAGTAAGCCTAGGCAATGCGTTTGATGTTCAGACATACCACTGGGCATTAAGGAAAACAACAACTCATCACCCCAATATAAAGAGATGAACAGGCTATGGGTCTTACGTAATGGGAATAAGGGTCCTGAATCCTTAACCTGGCTCTAGCCTGGATCAGATGTGAGTTATGTAAGTGTGAAAACGGCAGTTAAATGCTAACACTAGCAAGCAGGGTTACACCAAATCCAGAAATATTGTTTTGGCTGCTGGAGTCTGTACATTGGTCATTAGACCAGTGGTGGTAGTGGAGGGTAAGCGCAAGTAAACACCGTTTACCCAATTATTTTTTGTTGCCCAACAGTTCACCCACCTTTTGCGGAAAAATGCATTGAAAGAATAGGAAGTGTTACTTTTCTACCTCAACCGGCAATCCGAATATTTACCCACCTAGTCTTTACCACCCAAGGGACTGACTAATGGAACACACAGTTTGTTTGGAGTGTTTTTCAGTTTGTAACATGATCACTCTGAAGAAGACTTCAGATATACAGTACACCCATGATCCTGAGGTTAAACCAACTGGCCCTGCTCACGATAAACGTAGAATATTTCTGCCAGTCTATTTGTTTGATTTCCACTCTCCTGCTCCTGTTTATCATAACAACTCAGCCTGTTGGTAAGAAAAGAGAGATACCTATAATGTATGCCTTGGTAAAGAGAATGGAAACTGTGTGCAGGAGGGTTTTCTCTTTCCCCACTTGCGTGCATAAAGTACCAATCTATCTATCTATCTATCTATCTATCTATCTATCTATCTATCTATCTATCTATCTATCTATCTATCTATCTATCTATCTATCTATCTATCTATCTATCTATCTATCTATCTATCTATCTATCTATCTATCTATCTATCTATCTATCTATCTATCTATCTATCTATCTAAAAACAATCTATGTGACTTTGGGTCTTAACTTAAGGAATGGTTCATGCACCGCTTGCTAATGTGCAGCATTTTACTTACTCATAAGGTACAATCCATCTAGCCAGCGGCATGTGGTTCTCCGCCTGTTACACAGTGGGTCTGAAACACTGCCTGGATCACATTAGGACGGTGTCAGTCCAAATAAAGCCTCTGACTAAAACCTTGACCCAATGTTTGACCGGAATGTTACAACGTCTTTAAAACCCATATTTTGGATGGTTATATTGACAGTCTGAGGGAACGTGTACCAGACGAGTGTTAAAGGAGGACTAGTGTGACTCATAATGACTAAGGCACGCGAACACCACAATGACTTCAAAGATATATCAAAGCCATAGATAACATTTATTTCATAAGCAATAAGTCATGCTTTTACCAGTCATGGAATTACCAGTCATGGTTCCAAAAGCCAACATGAATCGTATGGATTATATTGTTCCACTTGAGCATGAAAGCTTTTATGTTAGTATAGTCTTTTGATCTCACAGGTGAAAATAAAGTCAGTAAATGTGGTAAAAATGTATGCGTGTTCACAGCTGCCACGTGAGTGTCCTGTTCTCACGTCACCTGTGATGCGTTCCTGTGACGCTCGCCATTGGCTGTCCAAGGAGCTAGAGGAGGTTGATCATTCATGTTTCGAGATTCAGCAATGTATGCAGAACTGAATGAATCATTCACAAGTTTAGCCTGCTAACGATGCTCCTCTCTGGGCAACTTGGTTGCTGATGCCGTAGCATGCGTCAGCCTTTGATAACATTTTCATGACGTGGTGATACCTCACTAGCCAAGTGAGAGGGTGGATTCTGCCTCTTTCAGGGTGCCAATAGTGTACTGGAATTGGAATATACCGTAGATCCCCACTTCACACACTATCACACCAGTGATAGAAATGTTCATTTCCCCTGATTTTATCTCACCCCCAAATAGTGAAGTATACTTGCATTTATACTCAGAATTTTGTTTTTGTTTATAACATAGTAATAATTTATTGCATTAACAAAATCTTGGCAGCTCTCACCTACTCAAATCACAAAGAGTGACATTTCTTACATGGAAATGGACAAGTAAGCATGCACTAAAGGTATAGCAAAGATATTGATACAGACCAACGGCAGCTGTCAATCCCTAGTCAAGCCCTAGTAAAATAGGGATTACAGTTTCATCATGGCCTAAAATAAATCTCATCAGCTTACCTATGGGTCTGCTGTTATCCAGCCTAGGCTTTCCTCCAGAGGAGAACTTCATGTCTTGTGCAGCGGGGACAAGGCCACTGTTATAGCGACTGGAGACTGTAGGCTTGTCCCCCCGTTGGCTGTCTCCGATAACCTGTAAGATATGGTCCAGAAGGCTCTGTCTCTCTTTCTGCTTCACCTCCTTGCTGTCTGTGCACTGGCCCGAGGTGATCAGCAGAAGGAATAAACTGGACAGTAGGTACCATTTTCTCTCCGCCTGCATGGCTATTCTAGCTGGGCAAACAAGCAAACACAAATAAAGTTAGATACAGTGCTGGACAGAAACAAATGGTGTGAGTATGTGCAAAGGGATTTTGCATACCTCTATCACCCCAAAAAAGATGGGTATAAAATTAATTGTGATGGAAACAGTGCGAAGTAGCCTATTAAATAAAGCACACAAGTGAACAAACAATCTAATTGGTTGAAACAGGGTAATAAATGAATAT
The DNA here is from genome assembly GCA_023634145.1 of Thymallus thymallus. Taxonomy (NCBI): domain Eukaryota; kingdom Metazoa; phylum Chordata; class Actinopteri; order Salmoniformes; family Salmonidae; genus Thymallus; species Thymallus thymallus. Next base: position 6,839,872 of record CM042414.1, read on the forward strand.
TTTTACTTAAAATAATCAAATATAGAGGGAATGAAAATGTTGCCAACCAAACAATTGGCAATGACTCAACATTATGTTTGACATACCACTATACCAAGCTACAGTAATGCTGATTTACCGTATTTCTCTCATATAATACAGAAATAAAACAAGGTGTGTTGACTTCAATTAAATCCAAACAGGTATGAGAACATTTGCTTTGATGAATAGTTAACTTTCACGTGATGATGACAGTAGCCTACTTTAATCTCTACAAAGCAGATGACAATAACATGGGAATAGAAATATAATCTCAAATTTACTTGGAAAACAAACTACAACTTACTTTATTTTATTAAAGGGTGCGTATGTCCTGAAAAGTGCACACGAGTTGTCTTTATCAAAGCTCTCTAGGCGTTGTCGGTTGTTTGGCTTATTGAGAGAAGATTCCGTTGTCTGCAGGCAGTCTTCTCTGTCTTGAAATCATGCGTCCCGTTTTATACGTTCAGCGAGCTTCTTGATGGTAATACAATCGATTTCGAGTGGGTGGTAGGCAACTGTTGACATTTTTGGTTTAATTTCTTTCTCCTTGCAAGCTCAACCATCCGTTACGTCTAAAATCGTCACTGAATGTGTGGGCTAAGAACACCACTTTACTCCTAATACCTGTTTAGGAAAAACAATGTTGCAATGCGAGAGAGTAATGCTGAGGTTTCCATTTGGGGAAATGTAGGTTATTCAATGCGCTTTACTGTGTGTGAAATAAGTTTCCAAAGTTGCGAGACCTGTTGAAGGCAGAGGTGTTTCTCAGTGGCCTATGTGCTTGAAGCTGACCTGTGTCCGCTAATTGCCGTGCGTATGTTTTTGTTAATGGATGTCCAAGTCTTGTGAATGCGCTTTCAAGAACAGCCCTCGGACTGTTTTCAGCACGTGAGTGAGTTCAAAATCGAATATATTTTCCGGATTGTTTTTCACTTTTGAAAACCAACAATTGTGGTTCAAATAGACAAGAGACAGTTTTAATACAGGCAAGTAGGCTAGCCTAGCCTATAGGTTTTATATTATTCTTATGAGTTATATCATAGGCCACATATCAGGAGTAGCCTCATGACAGCTCAAACATTTATTGAATTCGATGTTGTACACATGCGTTTCATGACGTGCAATTATCAGTGCTTCATTTGTAAATCGGGAGGTGCCGGAACAAAAACCTAGCGCAAGAGTGGTGACATGGGGAGTTTTGAGGTATCGGAACGCATGAGAGAAGAAAAAAAACGTTACAATAAAGAGTTGCATCCATGCATGTCCTCGCATTTGCGTAGTGGCATAGAGCAGTAGAGTAGAGGCGCTTACAGAAGTTGCACACATGGGGAACATTTTTAGTAGCCTAGGTTCCGGGAACATTTTACATGACTGGAGACATTGGCAGAATGTTTTTTAATACCGCACATATTATCGAAATGGCAGGCTACTGAGATCAATAAAAACGACCTTGTCTTGAATCCATCAACAGCCTAGGTCTTGGACCATGGTAAAGTTGGTTTTATATTCACACATTCATGACTGGAGACATTGGCAGAATGTTTTTTAATACCACACAAATGATCTAAATGGCAGACTACTGAGATCAATAAAAACGACCTTGTCATAAAACCGATCAATAGCCCAGGACCATGGTAAAGTTTGTTTTATATTCACACATTCGGACATTCAACAGACATTCAACAGACATTCATTAGACATTCAACAGACATTCGCCAAAATCCATTTCAAATTTAAAAAATCAATAACTAATTAATTGATGTGGTTGTCTAGTATACTTTTACAACCTTTGTTTTGAATAGAAATTCCAGTTTTGATTTGATAGAAATACATAAAATCTATAAGATGACATTTAAAGCAGTATAAATCAATAACTAATTCACAGTTTGTCACAGAAACATCAAACTGTATGATTAATTCCATAAATGTCTAGCATACTTTTACAACCTTTTACATAAAATCTCAAATATTGCATTTAAAGATGAAGAAATCAAGAACTAATTCAGTGATTGTCGCAGAAAAAAGTGAAAATATGTATTTATTTGCAATAACTTTAAAGAAATGTTAATTTCAAGTGCAATTTTTTCTATATGAAGTTAGACAATGTTTACATAAAGTTGTACAATGTTTACAATCTTAAATTGTATGCCAAATCAATGTTTGCATATTTTGTGCAATAGTTCCACATTTTAAAGTAGTTAGAAGGCACAACAGTCATTTATTTACCTCTAATTTCACAGCCATTGGTGCCGCCCTGCTGGTCGCCTGTTAAGCAGCTTCCATTGTTTGTGCGTTAATTGTTGTTTTAGTATGTTTTTCGTCAGTTTTTCGTCAGTTTTTATCAGTTTTTTTTTGCATCAGTTGAACTATAATAGTTCAGGATTATGGAGTGCTACTGTTTTTATGAAGGTTTTAGCAGTCTTTTTTTATCACTGAGGCAATTTTATTTTTCTCAGCGACGAACGTACACGCAAGTCCTCAATTATTTACAACCGAGCCCAGCTCCTGGATTGACATTGATACGAACGTACACGCAAGCCTGCTGCACTCCAGGGGGAAAAAAATGCGACGGTGTGGACGCAGGGCGGGATTGAAGTGTAAGGCAAAGCTGAGGAAGTACAAGCCGGCTATTCCGTCTATCATTATGGGCAACGTGAGCTCGCTACATAACAAGATGGACCAGCTTGATGGGCTGGTCCATGGACAAAGAGACTACGGGAAGCTAGCCTATTGTGTTTTACTGAAACATGGCTAAATGATAACATCCCCATAGAGAACGTAACTATCAGTGGTTTCCAGACCATTAGAGCAGACAGGGATAGCGTTTCTTCCGGTAAGAGTAAGGGAGGGGGGCTGGCTTTATTAGTTAACAACAGATGGTGTAATCCGAGACATATTACTGTTAAGGAACAGTTGTGTAGCCCGGACATTGAGCTGTTAGCCGTTAGCCTGAGACCCTACTGTTTGCCGAGGGAATTCACGGCGGCCATTGCTGTTATAGTTTACATCCCGCCCTCCACAGACGCAAACACAGCGTGTGAAGTCATCCACTCTGCAATCGCGAGGTTACAGACAGGCATCCCAGTGCTTTCTTTGCCATTTCGGGGGATTTTAACCATGCATCTCACTCTTCAACGCTGCCCATGTTCAAACAGTTTGTGAAGTGCCCAACCAGGAATAATACAACTCTGGACTTGTTATATGCTAATGTGAAGGATGCATACAACTCCACTGCACTCCCTCCCCTTGGTAGATCGGATCACAACCTTGTCCACCTCACCCCACTCTACAGGCCTAAGGTCCAACAGCAGCCAGCGACCTCTAGGACCATTAGGAGATGGTTCCCGGAGGCGAATGAGGCCCTACAGGACTGCCTCTGTGAGGCTCATGGGGAGGACATTGATGGACTTACTGACTGCAGACGGAGTGGACCCAGTACAGAGCCAATGAGCTGAACCAATTTTTGAACAGGTCCAATACTGGCCCTGTCCACCTCCCCTCCATCTCCCCAGGCCACACACCCTCACGGCTGTCTCACCCCCACTTTGCTCACAACACCTCTGTTGAGACAATCAGCGACCCCCTCCCCACCTCCGCCCACGCTCCCTCTGGACTGATCTGCAACACCTCCCTGCCACCCACCTCTGGACTGATCCTCAACACCCCCCTTCCCCCCCACCTCCCCACCTGGGCTAGCTTTCAACACCAACCAAGTGAAGAGAGAGCTGGAGAGACTACATCAGTGGAAAGCGGCGACCCTAATGGCTTCAGCCCAAGGGTGCTTAGGGTCTGTGTTGACCAACTGTGTGGAATAATCCAGCGCCGTTTTTTGCAGTGGTGTGCTGGGGCGCCAACATAAAGGCTGGTGATGCTTCTCGGGTAAATAAGATGATCAGGAAGGCTAGCTCTGTTCTGGGGATTAACCTTTTCACTCTAGAGGAGGTGGCGGAGAGACGGATCCTGGCCAAACTGCTGGCCATCATGGACAACGTCACCCACCCTCTGCATGCCATGGTTATGACGCAGAGGAGCACCTTCAGTCACTGACTGATCCCACCACGGTGTTCCAGAGAGCGCTACAGGTGTTCGTGCCATACCGTCGGCAACATAGACCTGGAACAGTTGGGGTGTTAGGATCTAGTTGAACAATTATGCATCCATCCGTGAGTAACTCTGGTCTGTAATCACTCATTCACTCACTTATTCATTCATTCAGGTCTGTATATACAGATTCATGTACAGTTGTTATATCATATCACGTGCAATATTTTAAGTAATTCTTGGACTGAACTTACATAGTCATTCACTCAGGAATGCATATTAGTATCCTGTCAGTTGTATCCTTTTTCATTGCTTTTAGTATATTGAATGTGCAATACGTGCATTTATCTGTAATTAACCCTGCACACTAAGGACTGTATTTTAAGGGAATTACTATTATTACACTAAATTATATCATACACACATTTAGCTATTTAAGTATCTCTTCCTGTCATTTACCTGTACAGTTAATGTAACCATGCAAATATTAACTTACCTGTACATTTAACTGTATATTTACCTGTACAGTTAATTTAACCATGCAACATTTTTACTTACCTGTTCATTTAACCAGACTGTATATTAAGTAAACTATTATTACCCTCACTTATATCATACACACTTTTAGCTATTTAAGTATTTCTCTGCCATCGACCTGTATAGTATAGTTAACCATGCAAATACTCCTTATTTATCTATATCAACTTGCAATATTTTTTAAAATGTTTTTTTCTCCTACCACTCTGTAGCAATGTATAGTGTAGATATTCAGCCATCCACCCATACTATGCTATGTCTTTTTGATAGCTTTTTTGCACTCCAGACTTCTTTGCTCTATGTATCATGTATCATGTATCTGTCTTTTGTGTATTTTCGTTCTGGCATTTTGCGCCTGCCCTGTGTTTTTTCGTAGCTGCTTGACGAAGAAATTTCCCCTCTGGGATCAATAAAGTACCTATCTATCTATCTATCTATCTATCTATCTATCTATCTATCTATCTATCTATCTATCTATCTATCTATCTATCTATCTATCTATCTATCTATCTATCTATCTATCTATCTATCTATCTATCTATCTATCTATCTATCTATCTATCTATCTATCTATCTATCTATCTATCTATCTATCTATCTATTTATCTATCTATCAATCAAAGAGGCCCCTTCCAATCATTTTCTATTTTGTCATCCCCAGACAAGCTGCAGTATTAAAACCATAAAACAGGGTCATGTTTATTTACATGTAAATTACAGTTCTGGAATATCCAAATTCTGTTACATGCTTTTGCAATTAGGAACATTTTCAAATTTTTGTTCAATTGCTAAATTGAATTTAAATGACATGCATTTGACCACAACCCTGACAGAAGCACACATAACTGAGGTGTTAAACATCGTTGAGTATTCAGGCAATATACATCATATAGTAATAAAGGTACATTTGCAAAAAAACGTATGCATTGATAAAAAAAAGGTATCACACATCAATGTTGTAACATCAAACATTACTATAATGGCAGTCTTTGAAATCCAAATCAGTTTAATCGTCACTTGTGCCAGATAAGACATGTGTACCTATTACAGTGAATATAGAGTTGGAGGTAAAGACAAATATAAAACTAGGATATTAAAACACTGGCAGAATTCTTTCATCCACATCCATTCACATAAAATATGGCTTTTAAAGTATAAATACCCTTCTAAGACCACTGTCTTTCTGGACGTTTTAAAAGGTTTGCAAATAGTTCTTTCTACAAGGAATGCGAATTGAAAGGGATGTGATAATACCTATGTAGGTGACGTAGTTTCTCCACTGGTATAATGGGTATAATATGTGGTAGTTGCACACCTCCCTGCTGAATTATGTAGAGCTGATTTGGGCTAGTTGATATTTTTTCTCATGATCTTTTGTGAAAAAACAAATTTTCACGTAGGCTTTGTGCTAGCAGTTTAAGAGAGAAAGAGAGCAAATAGCATAGGGACAGCTTCACTAAAGTTATTCATGGATATCGTTGAGCTTAGGGGCAATGAACCACGGGACTGGGCCTCTATCTGAATCCACATTGAGTCTTGTCTGTTTGTAATCCATGTTAACATGTTGCTGATTGGGGCAGACCAGTAGTACAGCAGGCAGGGAAGGGCAAGACCACCCTTAGATTCAGGTTTCAATAGAGTGGATAACTTGATCCTAGGTTTTTTATTGCCCCATATATACAGTGGGGCAAAAAAGTATTTAGTCAGCCACCAATTGTGCAAGTTCTCCCACTAAAAAAGATGAGAGAGGCCTGTAATTTTCATCATAGGTACACTTCAACTATGAGAGAATGAGAAAAAGAAATCCAGAAAATCACATTGTAGGATTTTTAATTAATTTATTTGCAAATTATGGTGGAAAATAAGTATTTGGTCACCTACAAACAAGCAAGATTTCTGGCTCTCACAGACCTGTAACTTCTTCTTTAAGAGGCTCCTCTGTCCTCCACTCGTTACCTGTATTAATGGCACCTGTTTGAACTTGTTATTAGTATAAAAGACACCTGTCCACAACCTCAAACAGACACACTCCAAACTCCACTATGGCCAAGACCAAAGAGCTGTCAAAGGACAGCCTGAATCTGCAATAGGTAAGCAGCTTGGTGTGAAGAAATCAACTGTGGGAGCAATTATTAGGAAATGGAAGACATACAAGACCACTGATAATCTCCCTCGATCTGGGGCTCCACGCAAGATCTCACCCCGTGGGGTCTAAATGATCACAAGAACGGTGAGCAAAAATCCCAGAACCACACAGGGGGACCTAGTGAATGACCTGCAGAGAGCTGGGACCAAAGTAACAAAGGCTACCATCAGTAACACACTACGCCGCCAGGGACTCAAATCCTGCAGTGCCAGACGTGTCCCCCTGCTTAAGCCAGTACATGTCCAGGCCCGTCTGAAGTTTGCTAGAGAGCATTTGGATGATCCAGAAGAGGATTGGGAGAATGTCATATGGTCAGATGAAACCACAATATAACATTTTGGTAAAAACTCAACTCGTCGTGTTTGGAGGAGAAAGAATGCTGAGTTGCATCCAAAGAACACCATACCTACTGTGAAGCATGGGGGTGGAAACATCATGCTTTGGGGCTGTTTTTCTGCAAAGGGACCAGGACGACTGATCCGTGTAAAGGAAAGATTTTGAGTGAAAACCTCCTTCCATCAGCATGACAATGATCCCAAACACACTGCCCGGGCAACGAAGGAGTGGCTTCGTAAGAAGCATTTCAAGGTCCTGGAGTGGCCTAGCCAGTCTCCAGATCTCAACCCCATAGAAAATCTTTGGAGGGAGTTGAAAGTCCGTGTTGCCCAGCGACAGCCCCGAAACATCACTGCTCTAGAGGAGATCTGCATGGAGGAATGGGCCAAAATACCAGCAACAGTGTGTGAAAACCTTGTGAAGACTTACAGAAAACATTTGACCTCTGTCATTGCCAACAAAGGGTATATAACAAAGTATTGAGATAAACTTTTGTTATTGACCAAATACTTATTTTCCACCATAATTTGCAAATAAATTCATAAAAAATCCTACAATGTGATTTTCTGGAGAAAAAAATTCTCATTTTGTCTCATAGTTGAAGTGTACCTATGATGAAAATTACAGGCCTCTCTCATCTTTTTAAGTGGGAGAACTTGCACAATTGGTGGCTGACTAAATACTTTTTTGCCCCACTGTATGTGGTGATGCTTTGGTTGGTTGTTTTGAAAAAAGACATTGGGAGATAGCATGGGATTATCTGAAATAAATAGTTCAATCTAGGGAGGATGTTCATACGGATAACATTGATTCTTCTGACTAGGCTAATTGGGAGGGAGATCCAGGTTCGTTCTTGATTTGATCCAGGAGTGGGAGATAATTTTCCTTGAAAAGACAATTCATATCTGGTGTTACAAAGATCCCAAGATATTGAAACCCCTGTGTCTTCCATTGGAACGGACAGAGTGTCTTCATAGAGCTGGTGAGTGTAAGATTTGCTAAAATGTATCTTATATCTTGAAAACTTGCCGTACTGAGCAATTGTGTCTAAAATGGGAGGGAGGGATTTCTCAGGGTGTCAGGCTCTGGCCATAGAGAAGCAATAGGCTTCTCTATGTAGCTATGGTCAGAGTCTGACAGTGTCGTTCTTTTCTGTTTCTTTGTGGGTTTTGGGTGGATCTCTAATTAGAGGCAGCTGCTACCCGTTGTCTCTAATTAGGGATCCAATATATGTTGAGTCTGTCCTTCACGCTGGTGTGGGTTGTTATCGTTACATGTCGCAGTCACGGTAAAGTAAGTGTGCGTTTGTTACATCCATTCATTCGTGTTTTGTTTTCGGTGAACGTGACGTTGTCTGTAGTGTTTGTTTCGGTGTTGTTTAGTTCGTCATTTGTCGGGTTTAATTATACATAGTATTGTATTAGATTACATAGTATAATTGAAATAAATGTCGAACTACTATCCCTGCACTGCGTCTTGGTCTGTCTCTGCACCCGATCGTGACACAGGGTTGGATATGTAGAGCAAGACATCATCCACGTAGAGATACATTTTGTGCTGAAGGACACCTGCACAAACACCCATAATACTTGGATTGCTCCTTATGAACTCTGCCAAAGGCTCCACCCCAATAGGTAAAGTAGCGGGGACAGCAAGCATCATTGTCTTGTACCATGTCCCAAAGGGAATCTGTCAGAATTCGGACTGTTAGTAGTCACAATGGCATTTGGATGAGAATATAGGGACTTAAATAAAGTTTGGGCCCATATTGAACTTTTCTAAGACTGAGAACAGAAAGCTCCACTCCATTCTGTCAAATGCCTTCTCAGGATCCAGTGAAGCCAGCAGGACAGGGGGCGTGGAACGCCTTCTCAGCATCCAGTGAAGCCAGCAGGACAGGGGGCGTGGAACGCCTTCTCAGCATCCAGTGAAGCCAGCAGGACAGGGGGCGTGGAACGCCTTCTCAGCATCCAGTGAAGTCAGCAGGACAGGGGCGTGGAACGCCTTCTCAGCATCCAGTGAAGTTACTTGATCTATAATATCAAAAAGATGGCGAATGTTAACAGAAGAGTACCTGTCATAAATGCAGTTTTGTCCGATTTTATTAATTTCGGAAGAAGAGTGTTTAGTCTTTTGCCGAGCAATTTGGTAATTATTTTGTAGTCGAAATCCAACAAGCTAATGGAAGGACAAGTAGGATAGAGGTTCTTGTCTTTTTTGAGCAAGTATTTGCTTTTAAATATACTTAAGTATCAAAAGTAAATGTGATTGCTAAAATATACTTATCAAAAGTAAAAGTATAAATAATTTTAAATATATTATATTAAGCAAAACTAATTTTCTAGTTTTTTTATTTATTTACGGGTAGCCAGGTACATGCTCTGTGGAGGAAATTAATTAATTACATACTATGCTGTTTAATTAGACATACTATGTTGTTTTTTACTTAAAGAACTGTCCATTGTTATTTGCTAGTATTTATTATTGATAGAAACTTGTCTTGTGTGACTTAGTCATAAATCTGAGCGTACAGATTTATGAGCCGTTTGGGTGCAACCGCAGTATCAGACCTGTTTTTACAACCGGCAGGAATTTAGCATTGTGGTAAGTGCAGGGAGGAACAGAGAATGGTGGCGATATCAGCTATCTTGATCTACACAGACCAGCTAAATTACTTTTCACAACTCTTTTCCTCGGCCCTGTTTCTGTACATCTGCTAACTGTCACACAGATAAGAGGATGTACTTTCTATAAAAGGTGAGAGACAACTCTGTTCGTGGAGCTTTTTGAGTGATTGTTGAATTGTTCAATTTTTACACATCTTATAATAAAGTTGCTGTTTGAAGCATCTACAGTCTCTCTCCTTTTGGTTAGAATCTCCGCCACATCTCCAACATTAAGATAGAATTGACAAACTAAGCATGTGCTTAGTGAGTCCGCCAGATCAGAGGCAGTAGGGATGACTAGGGATGTTCTCTTGATAAGCGTGTGAATTGGACCATTTTCCTTGTCATGAATCTTGTTCTGGAGGCAGCTCTGTGGAGTGGTCACCACACTGCTAACCATAATACCCAACAGGGGTCCTTCCCACGGATTTCCTGCAATTCTATGGAGGGGTACGACTTATTATGCCTATATGGAGGGGTATATTGAGGGGTATGTGAAGGGGATATGGAGGGCTATTTTGAGGGATATATGGAGGGGTATTTTGAAAACACAGTATAAGTGGAAGGATAAGTGGAAGGCCCTAGTGATGTGCGGGTTACCTTCGGGGCAGGCGGGTTTAGGGTCATTAAATATTGTGTGGATGAAGGGCGGGTTGAATGAATTGAACAATACCTTCAAAAAAATCATAAATATATAATTCTGATGTAATATATCTATAGTCTACATGGAGTTTTTTCATTATTTTAGGCTATCTGGCATTGGGTAAGCCTTAACTTCAGGGCCTAACTGTATGCGCGCCAAATAGCCTACACGTCAATTACCAAATGGGTTTGCGAACGAGCAGAAAAAGGGAGTTTAATTCAATAAGAGAAAAGCTGTGAAATGGAGAGATTTCAGTTGCAGTTGAAAGTAAAGAGTAGGGAGGGCCAATGAGAGGGTTTTCACAGCTTTCTATTTCCTTACAACCAGTCAAACTGATGTCAAACGTCTTTACTCAGCAAAAGAAGCAGAGATGACAGAGAACACTTAACCGATTTCAACTAGATTGACGCATTCCTTCTATCAATTTATGACATTCTGGTGAACAAGGGTTTATTTATTATAGGGCAATATACTGTATAATGACAGAAGAGAAGCTGCATGTATCTAATTATAGAGTTGACAAATAGCCTACCAAAATGTCCTAAATTAGAAGCAGAAAAATATCTAAATCAGCCCCCCAAAAATTCCTGCACCCCCTGTCTGACTGTAGCCTGTAGTGCATTTTCCATAGTAACGGGTTAGGGTCGGTGCACTTTATCACATATAGCCACGTGGTTGTGGATGGGTTATTAGCAATTGTGGACGGGTATAGGTTAACAAACAGCTGACCCAGGCACCACTAGAAGGTGTTGTAAAGCTCATCTCATGCTATTCTTAACATTTTGCCATGAGGATGAGAGCACATTTTTAAAGTAACTGTCCAGTGAAAATCTCACGTTTTAAAAGTTATAGTTCTGTTAACTCATACCCAAATAATGTCGTATTTGTGGCCAAAGCATAAATTGGAGAAGCCCCACCTCAAACTTGTATCTCCAACAGACAGTTTCAAACATTCTTGCTATTTCCTCATAGAGGATGATCTACTCGCATTATTATTTTTATGACCGGTATATGCCCACACCATTCTGTTGTTGGGGTACACACACACCATTCTGTTGTTGGGGTACGCCCACACCATTCTGTTGTTGGGGTACACACACACCATTCTGTTGTTGGGGTACGCCCACACCATTCTGTTGTTGGGGTACACACACACCATTCTGTTGTTGGGGTACGCCCACACCATTCTGTTGTTGGGGTACGCCCACACCATTCTGTTGTTGGGGTACGCCCACACCATTCCAACACAGAAAAGCTGCTTTTTAACGTACCTAGTTAAAACATGTTGAAACTGTTTCACTCATATTGTAATTAATTATAAGTAATATTTAATAGAAATCTCGAAACAGTGGACAGTTACTTTAAAGCAAATTTCCTGCAATTCTACATGTTTTTCCATTGCTTATGCTATCTGGGGGGCCCCACATTCCTTGTGGCAATCTTGCATATGAAACACATCCTCTGATCTTCTGTCAGCTAACTAACGTTAGCTCCCAAAGAGTGAAATAAGATACAAATCTGTACTTAAAATGTGCAGCATGCAATACGAATGGTCGTGATCATATGAAGAGGGAACTCCATTATCCCTTTAGTCAATTTATTGAAAGCTAGTCAATGCTACAGTTGACTGGCCTAGCCAGCTGTAAACGTCAATGTGCCTGCTCAGGAGGCTAGTGTTTCGTGAACTATCTCTCTATGAGTGAGTTCAATTTTGGATCATGTTTTGGTTTGATTGTCTCATTTCAAGTAACTGCAGGCTTAAATAATTTGCAGGAGCTGGTGGAGCAGGGCTTGTTGAAACAGAAAGATAAAGTTAAACGGCAGGACTATTTAGGTAAGCAAACTTGTTTGGTCCCTGCAGTGTGCCATCCCTTACAGAAAAAACAGATGATTTCACATGAGGAAAATCACATGATTTCAAGTGAAATATCACTTTTTTTGGAACATAGATTTTTTTTACATGTGTAGTTTCATGTTATCACATGTTGCTTTACATGTTGTCACATGTTATCACATTAACGTCACATAAGATCACATGTGATCACATGAAAACGTGTTTTTGGAACACTTCACATGTGAAATTCATGTGGTTTTTCCATAAGGGATCTGTAGATATACACTACTTTTACCTTCAAATTAAGGTCTATTTCCTAACCTCTCCTTTCTCTTCTCGTTCCACTTTCAACTGTGTTAAATCATTTTGTGCACACATCATTTTGTACAAACTGCCATTAATCATGTCCTGTTATGTATTGTAGACAAAAGGGACTGAGGTTGATAAGTGTGCAAATACTGCCCTCACCTGGCTAGTGCTTGGCAAAATAATACAGAATAAACTAATGCAGTGCTAGGCAACCCTGTTCCTGGAGTGCCACAGCTACTGCAGGATTTTGTTCCAACTAGGCACCACACCTGCCCAACAGAGCTAATTGATCAGTTCAGTGATTGCCTCAATTCAACACACCTGGTCTTCCAGGTCGGTTAAATCAAAAACATGAATTGCCTGCGGCACTCCCGGACGAAGGTTGCCTACCCCTGAACTAATGCATAATTATGTCAAAGAGGTCCTATATTCATGGATTACACTAATGATTAGGGTCTCACAGAATTAGAGATCTTAATCCTTAAAACAGATACAATTAAATAATTATTGTGATTGATTTTAGTTTGCTAGCTTGAGACTATGAGGCAATGTCTTCATTTAGAAAACACCTGCCATTTTCAGCTAGACAGTTAGTTCTTCTCCAAGGTAAAAAATAAAGAAAAAATAAAATATTTTATTTGATATTTTATAAACAATACAAAACATACACATACAAACAACTACATCATACAAGGGACAGTAAGGTGTGGCAGGTAGCCTAGCGGTTAGAGCTTTGGGCCAGTTACTGAAAGGTCACTGGTTCAAATACCCGAGCCGACAAGGTGAAATAAACTGTTGATGTGTCCTTGAGCAAGGCATTTAACCCTAATTTAACCCTAAAATATCGACATATGAAGGTAATTTTGTGCCTACCCAAAAAAGGGGTTAAATATGTGTAAAAAATGAGTCAAAACCTTGATGATTTTTTTGGACAGTTTTTTCCCCATTTATAATTATGTTATTCAATGTGTCTCTATGGGCTATAGTAGTTAAGGCCAAATTCAATATTTTATCAACTATTTTTTTATACTTACAGGGGTCCTAAAATTTGATCTAACTGATTTGTTGGTATTTTGGTCAATTAATATTAGTTTTTTAAAAATGTAAACATACAAATGTCAAAAACTTGATGATAATGAATGTTTCTTTAGAGTCTAACCATTTGTATGAATTGTAACCACTTTAAATGGACATATATCAATAATTTCAACGCTCAATACATTGAATTAAATCACATTTTATTGGTCGCATACATATATTTAGCAGATGTCGCATACATCAGGTGCCCAGTTTAGGAAAAAGAGGAAAGAAGAGGAGAAACACGTAAAAGATAAAGGTATGCAGCGATGTCATCTCTTTATGAGTATAATATTATGCATGTAATAAAATAGGCTAGTACAACACTTATGTTTGTTAGCCTATGTTGCTATGTTGCTTGCTATGCTATTACACATAGGCCGACAATATTCCGTTTTCTATCCGACTAGCTTACATAACATTGGATATAATTTCACACAGTTTCATCATGATAATGTGTGTAGCCTGCAGCAAAACGATTACAACCTAACTAGCACATTATTGATTTGGCTAACTTTCATTGAGGTGACATCATATAGGTTCTCTGTGATTGTATTGTCTAGTTCCTGAGCTCATTAAGGGGAATTTCCAATGCTGTAGGCTAACTTAAAATATGTCTATATTATGCTGATATTTTGTATCTTTTGTGATATAATGAGTCTTTTGTCTTATGTCTTATGTCTTATGTCTAGAATTAGCCAAGGAGGTTGTATGGTTAATTTGGTTCCTATTCTGACAGTTTGATAAATTGTGCATAATGACATGTATATTTAATTGTGCAACAAATGTATTTAGGGTGTCAGACTCATATACTGTATTTCAATGCAAATTCAGGGGCACTTCTGAAATATTTTGGAGCACCCTCTGGCGCTCAGCCACACAGGCCTCTTCAGAAATTATCTCGGAGCCTCAGGAGGAGCCATCCACCTCCTCAGCCACACAGGTGTGTGTGTGTGTGTGTGTGTGTGTGTGTGTGTGTGTGTGTGTGTGTGTGTGTGTGTGTGTGTGTGTGTGTGTGTATGTGTGCATCCCTGCATAACATAAACAAAATAAATAATTTTGCAAAGTTTTAAGTTTCCATATTGTAGTTAACAATGATGATTTTATTATTACTGAGTATGTACAGTTGAAGTCGGAAGTTTACATACACCTTAGCCAAATAGATTTAAACTCATTTTTCACAATTCCTGACATTTAATTCTAGTAAAAAGTCCCTGTCTTAGGTCAGTTAGGATCACCACTTTATTTTAAGAATGTGAAATGTCAGAATAATAGTAGAGAGAATGATTTATTTCAGCTTTTATTTCTTTCATCACATTCCCAGTGGGTCAGAAGTGTACATACACTCAATTAGTATTTGGTAGCATTGCCTTTAAATTGTTTAACTTGGGTCAAACGTTTCGGGTAGCCTTCGACAAACTTCCCACAATAAGTTGGGTGAATTTTGGCCCATTCCTCCTGACAGAACCTAGTGATGGTAATTTAACAGTCTTTTTCAGTTCTGCCCACACATTTTCTACAGGATTGAGGTCAGGGCTTTGTGGTGGCCACTCCAATACCTTGACTTTGATGTCCTTAAGCCATTTTGCCACAACTTTGGAAGTATGCTTGGGGCCATTGTCCATTTAGAAGACCCATTTGCAACCAAGCATTAACTTCCTGACTGATGTCTTGAGATGTTGATTCAATATGTCCACATAATTTCCCTTCCTCATGATGCCATCTATTTTGTGAAGTGCACCAGTCCCTCCTGCAGCAAAGCACCCCCACAACATGATGCTGCCATCCACGTGCTTCACGGTTGGGATGGTGTTGTTCGGCTTGCAAGCCTTCCCCTTTTTCCTCCAAACATAACGATGATCATTATGGCCAAACAGTTCTATTTGTGTTTCATCAGACCAGAGGACATTCCTCCAAAAAGTACGACCTTTGTCCCCATATGCAATTCCAAACTGTAGTCTGGCTTTTTTATGGTGGTTTTGGAGCAGTGGCTTCTTCTTTGCTGAGCGGCCTTTCAGGTTATGTCGATATAGGACTCGTTTTACTGTGGATATAGATACTTTTGCACCTGTTTCCTCCAGCATCTTCACAAGGTCCTTTGCTGTTGTTCTGGGATTGATTTGCGCTTTTCGCACCAAAGTACATTCATCTCTAGGAGACAGAACGCATCTCCTTCCTGAGAGGTATGACGGCTGCATGGTCCCATGGTGTTTATACTTGCGTACTATTGTTTGTACAGATGAACTTGGTACCTTCAGACATTTGGAAATTGCTCCCAAGGATGAACCAGACTTGAGGAGGTCTACAATTTTTTTTCTGAGGTCTTGGCTGATTTCTTTTGATTTTCCTATGATGTCGAGCAAAGAGGCACGGAGGTTGAAGGTAGGCCTTCAAAATACATCCACAGGTACACCTCGAATTTACTAAAATTATGTCAATTAGCCTATCAGAAGCTTCCAAAGGAATTTTCCAAGCTGTTTAAAAGGCACAGTCAACTTGAATTGTGAAAAATGAGTTTTAATGACTTCAACCTAAGTGTATGTAAACTTCTGACTTCAACTGGATGTGGGATATCCCACCTCTATTAATGCTGTGAATAACGTGTGTAAACTAATGCCCATGTGCTCTCCATTAGAATTAGCATCCCCACCAAATCCTGCTGCTGAGGATGAATCACTGGGGGTGGGGGGCGCTGAAGGGGGGGTTCGCCCAGGGCGACATACAAGCTAGAACCGCCACTGGATGTGTGTACGCAGACCCGCGAGCCACTGCGGCCCTTCATGATGAGTTATTGTGGTTCTCACCCCTATCAAAGTTGCCCATCCCTGCATAAAATTGTATTTTAAGAAAAAAATCATAATTTATTTCATTTACTCTTAATACTCTGTAATTTCCTGTTCATTACTATGTCATATGGAGGGTTGCTTAATCCCTTGAAAGCCAGGGGTGTCCCTCTGAATAGCAACATATAAGCTAGCCTACAGTACTAAGATAAACCTGCTGTTGCTATGGCGAAAAACACTGATATGATGGCTTATGCATGACAGCTCCATAATTTAACTCCATAAGCAGATACAGCTTTCACATTCAAATGAGTCTTCGGGCAGTCTATAAGGAAAGGTGCTAACTCCTGTCTTGTGATCAATGTACATATTTTCGGAGGTCTTTCAGACTGTCCCATTCTTCCCCAGCATTGAAGATCTAAAGCTCACCGGTTTCCCTTTCTTGGAACTTTCTTTTATTTCTGTATTATTTAGAAAACCAGAGTGCATTTTCTAAGTATGTGTTCTATTGTGTAATAAACAAGTGTACGTTTTCTAAGTTTCCAGGAGCAGCCTATCACCAGGTCCCTGGTGTGTGGGGTGGCAAGTGTGTTCACATGAACTCCAAAAACCCTCTACATTACTGATTGCATATATACACCTATTTTGCCACCATGGTTTGTGTTCTGAAAGTTGAGACTACCATATTCTCTCCCCTGCAGTGTGTCCAAAGCTCGCCAAGTAGTCTGAATGCCAACCAAAAGAGGCTTCAGTGGCCTAGCCCGCGCAGGCATGCCTCCCCCCTCAGTGTGCAGTTGTCAGCCCCAAGGCCATACATAGAGGTGTGAAAACTGTGTGTTCCACTCACTCTAGTCAAGGGCATCTAATGCGATGGGGGGATTTCAGAGGCAGCAAGTGCAGCCCGCAGTTATTCCAGTAGAGTTGCGTCTGGTCTTGGACGAAGCTCAGACGTCTTCAGGACTCCTTAGTGAACCAAAAAGTGGACAACATCTAGCTCTGGTCCAGGGCGTTAGTCAAATCAAATCACATTTTGTTGGTCGTGTACACATATTTAGCAGATGTTATTGCGGGTGTAGCGAAATGCTTGTGTTTCTAGCTCCAACAGTGCAGTAATATCTAACAATTCACAACAATATAATATATATTATACAATATACACAATATACACAAATCTAAAAGTAAAAGAATGGAATTAAGACATATATAAATATTAAGACAAGCAATGTCGGAGTTTCATAGACTAAAATACAGTAGAATAGAATACAGTATATACACATGAAATGTATAAAACAGAATGTAAACATTATTAAAGTGACCAGTGTTTCATTATTAAAGTGGCCAGTGATTTCAAGTCTATGTATATAGGGCAGCAGCCTCTAAGGCGCAGGGTTACGGAACCGGGTGGAAGCCGCCTGGTGATGGTAATTTAACAGTCTGATGGCCTTGAGATAGAAGCTGTTTTTCAGTCTCTCGGTCCCAGCTTTGATGCACCTAATAAGCCATGGCTTGGGTGGTTGATGGGTGGTTGATGTCCTTGATGATCTTTTTGGCCTTCCTGTGACATCGGGTGCTGTAGGTGTCCTCTGGAGAGCCCTGCGGTTGCGGGCGGTGCAGTTGCCGTACCAGGCGGTGATACAGCCCGACAGGATGCTCTCACTTGTGCATCTGTAAAAGTTTGTGACGGTCTTAGGGACCAAGACACATTTCTTTTTTCCAGATGGGATAGGGCAGTGTGCTGTGCGATGGCGATCGTCTGTGGATCTATTGGGGCGGTAAGCAAATAAGTGGGTCTAGGGTGTCAGGTGAGGTAGAGGTGATATGATCCTTAACTAGCCTCTCAAAGCACTTCATGATGACAGAAGTGAGTGCTATGGGGTTATAGTAATTTAGTTCAGATACCTTTTCTTTCTTGGGTACAGGAAGAAGGGTGGACATCTTGAAGCATGAGGGGACAGCAGACTGGGATAGGGAGAGATTGAATATGTCCGTAAACACTCCAGCCAGCTGGTCTGCGCATGCTCTGAGGATGCGGGTAGGGATGCCGTCTGGGCCGGCAGCCTTGCGAGGGTTAACACGCTTAAATGTCTTACTCACGTCGGCCACGGAGAAGAAGAGCCCACAGTCCTTGGTAGCGGGCCGCATTGGTGTCACTGTCGGTTGCACAAGTTTGCTGACAATACGGCGGTGGTATGCCTGATCACCGGCGACGATGAGAAAGCCTACAGGGAGGAGGTCAGTGACCTGGCAGTGTGGGGCCAGAACGACAGCATCTCCCTCAATGTCAGTAAGACCAAGGAGCTGGTCGTGGACTACAGAAACTACATCTACATCGACGGGGCTTCAGTGGAGCTTCAAGTTCCTCTGTGTCCAAATCACTCAGAACTTAAAATGGTCCACACACAAGCACTTCCCCCTTTAGGAGGTTGAAAAGGTTTGGCCCTCAAATCCTCAAAAAGTTCTACAGCTGTACCATTGAGACCTCTCCTCTGCACCTGGCCTCTCTGCAGCCCATCAGCTATTCCTCTATGTTCTTGAGGATTTATGTAGAATATTTATGCATATTTTAATGGTTTTATCTGTGGTATGATTGCTAGTTAACCTATTGTAGATCTGGACAAATGATCCACCTACCACTATTGTCACTATGGATAGAGGGCCGTTGACTGTATAGTAAGCACGCAGAAAAGTGTAGTGCAAAACACCTTGACAGGGGAGGCACATGCAAGCAGATAAGGAAATGTGGTTATATGGAAGAAAAAAATGTAAACCCCTCCCCTGTGCCAAATAAAAAAAACACAATCCTCCTAAAAATGTTTTGACAACCCCCCCACCCCAGTACATTTCAAACACTCCCTTAGATCCACTTAGCTGACAACCCTAAAACTAGGCAGTGACATTTGAGAGTAGATTTATGGGTTCTAGATTCCTTGCTAAGACTGCTGTCAGGTGAGTGAGGAGAGTCTTGACCAAAGGAAATGTGAGACACACAGAGCCGGATCCGAACGATGAGTCAGAGGTTTAGGTGTTCAGCTGTTTTGTCAAGTTCTAAATTCACTCAACACATTGCCTAGGTTCCCCTTAGCATCCGGCTATATTTAACTTCTTTGCACCATCAATAATATCCTCCGCAAGTGAAGTTACTTCAGGAGCCATATCTTAAAAGGATCTGTTTCTAGATACAGCAAACACAAGAGGTTGTTTGCACCTTAATTGGGGAGGACGGGCTATTTGTAATGGCTGGAGCGGAATAGGTGGCATGGTATCAAATACATCAAACACATGGTTTCCAGGTGTTTGATGCCATTCCAATTAGTTCTGTTCCGGCCATTATTATGAGCCGTCCTCCCCTCAGCAGCCTCCACTGATAACAAAGCATTTTGCTCTTTCACTTGATATCTTTCTCAGCTGCACATGCTGAACTGGGTGTCAATCCAATACTCCCTTTCTGACTCTTAGCCTTTCCTCTCTCTCTAAACACAGTCACTGTCTCTGAAACACTCTATACCCATCTCTCTCTCTCTCTCTCTCTCTCTCTCTCTCTCAATTTCTCAGTCTCTCTAACTGTCACTCTCTCTCAAACCCTCTATACCTCCTTCTCTCTCTCAATCTCTCTCTCTCTCTCTCTCTCATGTTCTCTGTCAATTATTATTATTTGACCCTGCTGGTCATCTATTAACGTTTGAACATTGTGAAGAACGATCTGGCCTTAATGGCCATGTACTCTTATAATCTCCACCGGGCACACCCATCAGAGCCTGGTTCCTCTCTAGGTTTCTTCCTAGGTTCCAGCCTTTCTAGGGAGTTTTTCCTAACCTAACGCTTTCCAGTGATGTACACACCAGGGGTCTGAGGTGAGCGAGGACTAACCTTTCCAGGGTCTTCATGATGTGGGATGTTAGCGCTACAGGTCTGATGTCATTCAGGACAGTGGGGTGTGCCTTCTTCTGCACTGGGACCAGGCATGATGTTTTCCACAGCACAGGGACCCGTTCCAGGCTCAGGCTAAGGTTGAAGGGGCGCTGGAGTATTCCACACAGTTTGTCAGCACAGACCCTAAGCACCCTTGGGCTGATGCCATCAGGGCCTGCCGCTTTCCACTGATGTAGTCTCTCCAGCTCTTTCTTCACTTGGTTGGTGGTGAAAGCCAGCCCAGGTGGGGAGGTGGGGGGAAGGGGGGTGTTGAGGATCAGTCCAGAGGTGGGGGGAAGGGAGGTGTTGCAGAACAGTCCAGAGGGTGAGGGGAGGGGGTCGCTGATTGACTCAACAGTGTGTGGCCTGGAGAGCTGGAGGGGAGGTGGACAGAGCCAATATCGTACCTGTTAAAAAATTGGTTCAGCTCATTGTCTCTGTCCTGGGTCCCCTCAGTCTGCCCACAGTTAGACTTTTTGAAGCCAGTGATATTTCTCATACAATTCCACACCTCTCACATGGCTCTGCCTCAGCTTGTCCTCCATCTTCTCCTTATACACTCCCTCCCTCTGGACGCATTTCAATTCGTCCTTGTCCCACTGTAGCTCAGTCGGTAGAGCATGGTGCTTGAAATGCCAAGGTTGTGGGTTGGATTCCCACGGGGGACCAGTATGAAAATGTATGCACTCACTACTGTAAGTCACTCTGGTTAAGAGCGCCTGATAAATGACTTAAATGTCTTGTTAGCATAGGGCTAAGTTATCTGATGGGAAAAGCTAACAGATAACATGGCACACTTAGCCCTATGCGTGTGGGTCCCATAATTTTTTAGTGTGCAAACTGGTGTTATTTTTTTAAGAAATAATGATTGGGACCAAATCGGGTTAGCCATTTGGGTCACAAACAGGCAAACCCATGTGGGCTACAACATGGGTCCCAATTGGGCCCTTTACCAATTGTAATGGGCTGTAAATGGGCTACCTGGTGTGAGTACGGTCTGGGACTGTCTTATGTAACCATGCCAAACGTAACATATCATACTAATTTGAGTATCCCAGATTTGAGTTTATTATGTTATGTCTAGTCTATGAGACCAGGCTGTTCCAGCCTCCACTGCATACAGGTAGACTGTATTTTGCTAATGAGTGATAGACCATTGAAATGGAAGCTTAATATAATTAAATATCTTGTGAGAGTTGCAAGAAACAGGCACAAATGTATTTGTTGGTCAGAGGAGAGCTTTCAATCTAATATAACATAAGCACAAATGGGAAAACCATCCAGCATGTGTACCATATTTGAACCACGTTAGTGATGCTGAAAAGAAGTTGCATCACAGGAGTAAAGCCAAGACTATCATGACGTGTATAATGCCACTGGTCTAGTTTGGAGGACAGTGTGAGAGGAGATATATGTCAGCTGTTCCGCACTAGGACTTTACCAAAATAGAAAAAATAGACTGGTCCGTCCGCTCCGGGGATCGACAGATAGGCTATCCCTCCAACCTGGACATTCTCTCTCCTCGCCAAACGTTTGTTGTTAATTTTGAGGGATTTGGGGAAGAAGAAGACATGGGTCGGATTTACCTTTCATGACGGGCTGACATTTGTTGGCAGCGTTTTTTGGCCGCTTTTTTGTTCCTATGAAAGTGGTATTTCGGAAATATATTTTCCCTGAATACAGCTGACCAGGTTTAAGGTGGGTACACCACAGCAGGTGTTCTAGTTGTCTTTGTGACTAGAATATTTCTGATATGTCATTGTATTACAAGAGATCACTGCCAATATTGGTTATTTTCTGCCACTTACCTATTTGCATCATGCAAATTGATAACGATTGGGGACCATAATGCTCATAGGTCTGAGAAGTGTCACGTTACAGGTGTTCACACGAACATTTTTAGTGTACTTTTAAAGCTGTTTGACATTTCAATATATCTGCTGTTCTGCTCTCTATTCCTGCAGTGAAAGATTGTTAGTATCTTGTCCAGCATTTAGTACTGTAGACTGAATAATGCCAGCCAGTTGCCCATTTGGTCAATGTGAATGTTATCTAGTTGTTTCGATTTTAACATTAGTCTCACCTCCTATGGAAACAGAGACAGTCCCGGGTGGGAGATGCATAAGGGTAATCAGATACTCTCTTCACAGCTGTTTGGATATCTACATATGTAAAGTGACTTTGGCTGACCTCCTTTCGTTGATAACCTTATTGGGTTTTGTTGAAATTGCATACGGTCTGTAAGACAATGCTGTCTGAGATTGACAATGTGTCTGTATTTCTATATTACACATACATGACATGCCAGGTCATTTGATGAGGTGGTGTCCTGGCTTGGATGGACGGCAGCCCACCCCCACTGGAATGACTTATTGCCTTATTTCCCTCATAGTGGCTGGAGCCTCAATAACCCCTTTAATTCAATGAATGTATATGTTTTTCTATTGGGTTGTATCACGTAGCTCTATGACTGACAGCTCTTGTTTGTCTAACTCAGGGGTGTCAAACTCATTCCATGGAGGGCCTAGTGTTTGCTGGTTTTTGTTTTTCTCTTTCTTTCAATGAAGCCCTAGAAAACCAGTTGAGGGGAGTTCCTTACTAACTAGTGAGCTTAATTAATCAATCAAGTACAGGGGAGGAGCGAAAACCTGCAGACACTCGGCCCTCCGTGGAATGAGTTTGAATGTGATCCAACCCTTTGTGAGGTTAGTGGAGCCTTCATTCCCCATCACTAACATACATACTGCTGAGTCTATATTAGTGAAGCTGAGCTCAGCCAAGTGAGGTGTCAGAGATGACTTGTCGTCTTCATTACACAGGCCCAGCCATGGCACGTCAAAGTATAACCATATTAAAGTGTTACTCTCGGGTTCTGGCCACGTTGGTCCTCCATTTTAAAACATGTCAATGAGAATGAGAGAGTGGAGGGGTTATTTACAAGTCAACGCGAAAATGTTCTTGATTTATAGCATGTTTTAAAAGATTTATCAAACTGTATAGATTTAGCCCCAGGAACAACCTAGGGATACGGACAAGGGGAAAGCCAATCAGAAGTGGCTGAGGCCATCCCTCCTGACAGAGAATGGGAGATAAGTCCGGGAGAAAACTAGCTGTTGCAAGTAAGACCTCTACTCCATGGGACACATTCTATTCACTTGTCTTCACCTTTGTGTTTCGTTCTAATTTATTCAGTATTCAATGACCAGTTATACAAATATGAAAAGGTTCCAACAAGTGTGTGCGTCTGTCTGCAGAGAACCAGACCCAGCTACTGGTGGTGAAGGGTCTGGAGGATGTGGAGGTGTGTGAGAGCGAGGGTTGCACCTTCGAGGTGACCCTCAACCTGTCCTACATAGATGGCACGTGGACCAAGGACGGGGTCAGGCTTAAGTCCAAGCCCACCTGTCGCATCGCTACCCATCGGAATAAACACACTCTCACCTTCACCCGGGTCACCGTAGGAGACACTGGCCTGTTCTCCTTCCAGACTGATGGAGCCCAAAGCTGTATTCAAACCTCATGTCAACTCATCGTCATAGGTAACAGTATGACAGGACACAACAGAGGAGTAATGCAAAGTACAGGGCCAAATTATATGACCCTCCTTCAGTTATTATTCTGTAATAACTTTGGAATCTTGTTGTCAGTCTGTCTCTACATTAGCCCGATATTTTCTCACTAACTTGTCATCCAGGCTAATGCCTTGGCCTAGAAACAATGTCAAATTACTGTACAGATCACAGATACATCAGTACATATTTAGATCTAATACCATACTGGATCTCTAGGTAATGTCTGGCACTACTGTCTGTCTGTCTCTCTGTCTGTCTCCCTGTGGTTCTTTGCCAGCCAGAGACATCCAGATCATGAAGGAGTTGGAAGACAAGAAAGTGACTGAGAGGCAGAGTGTGACCTTTTTGTGTGAGGTCAACTATGAGAACGTGGACGGGCGCTGGTACAGAGACAACACCAGGATCAAACACGGAGACAATGTCCAGATCAGACACGAGGGTGAGCATGGGACACAACTGAGTCTATTCATGGAAACCTGTCTATAAGTCAGGATACTACTGATGAAACGTGTCTATAAGTCAGGATACTACTGATGAAACGTGTCTATAAGTCAGGATACTACTGATGAAACATGTCTATAAGTCAGGATACTACTGATGAAACATGTCTATAAGTCAGGATACTACTGATGAAACATGTGTCTATAAGTCAGGATACTACTGATGAAACGTGTCTATAAGTCAGGATACTACTGATGAAACGTGTCTATAAGTCAGGATACTACTGATGAAATGTGTCTTTAAGTCAGGATACTACTGATGAAACATGTCTATAAGTCAGGATACTACTGATGAAACATGTGTCTATAAGTCAGGATACTACTGATGAAACACGTATTTCTATCTGAATACAGGTAAAACTCATACCATGTGCTTCAAGTCTGTAAGGCCAGCAAATGCTGGGGAGATCAAATTCACTGCAGACAGGGTCTCCTCCTATGCAATTCTCACGGTAAAAGGTGAACAACAACTATTTTGAGATTCAACAATATCAGTGCTCAAAAACCTCTATCTGGCCTAAGTGGCCTTCTCGGATGAATGTTCACTTAACAATGGTTCAATGTTACTGCTGTCTCCACAGAGCTGCCTGTGCAGATAGTGAAGCCTCTGAGAGTGAAGATTGCTATGTACAAATACAAAGGTCTGCTGGAGTGCCAGGTGTCACGGTCCAACGCCCAGGTCAGGTGGTTCAAGAACAGGAATGAGATCCAACCCAGCCAGAAGCACCAGATCATCAGCAGTGACGTCTACAGGCAGCTCCACATCGACGACGTGGCCTCGTCTGATGAGGACACCTACACCTGTGATGCTGGCGATGACAAGACTTCCTGTCAGCTGTTAGTGGAGGGTGAGCTGCCCACACTCAGTGTGATTACTTCTGACTTATTATTAACAGTTCCAGTGTTACTTATATTCCTATATTAAATGTTAATAAACAGTTTATAAGCAAATCTTCATACGAAGTGTGTCCCCCCTCTTACTTATAATAGATTAATCACCAAAACACCTCTTTCAACCAGATATACTGTATCCACACTGAAGTAATCCAACTATCTATTTCACGCCCTTCCTGGAGTGTACCCTTTCTCTCTGCAATTTACTCTGCTTTCTCTGGAAGTGAAGATACTGATGGAGTGTGTGTGCTCCGTATGCGTGCAGAGCAGGCTATCAGCATAGTGCGAGGGCTGAGGTCCCTGGAGGTGACGGAGCCCAGGGAGGCCCTGTTCCAGGTGGAGATCAGCCTGCGGGCGGTGAGACCCCCCAAGTGGACCCTGGATGGAGAGGTCCTGATGGAAGGGCCTAGAGTGAGCATAGACCGGGAGGGGACCATGCACACCCTCTGCTTCAGCAGCACAGACAGCTCTATGACCGGCCTCGTGCAGTTCAATGCTGGGAAGAGCCGCTCCACCGCACAGCTCACTGTCAAGGGTAAGGTAGTTCATTGATTATCACTAAGTCAAAGTTGGAACGAAACCCTGATTACTGTTGACAGTGGCCCTCCAGGCTCTGGGCTAGGATACTGTCAGTATTATATCATTATCCATCGCTGTACCTTTCCAGAGCGCCCTCTAAAGGTGGTCCAGCCCATGCCAGACGTGGAGGCTAAAGAGAACAGCTCGGTCACACTGAGCTGTCAATTCGCCCCCTCCCCCAGGGTGGTGCGCTGGTACAGGGGCCGCACCGCCCTGCAGACCTCCAGCAAATACAGCATGAGGACGGAGAAGAGCCAAGCAGAGCTGACCATCCAGGGCCTCAAGGAGAGCGACACTGGCCAGTACAGCTGCATGGCTGGAGGGTCAAAGAGCACGGCCAAGGTCACTGTGGAGGGTGAGTGTTTTTTTTTGTTGACAAAGCTTCAATGTTCAGATGTTTAATCATGGAAATGAATTGCAGCGTCATGCTTGATTTTGTCTTTATGTACTGTATGGTGTATTTAATCTACACTGAACAGTAGACACCATGGATATGAGCAATTTATATTTTCTACAGTGCGAAGGCTAAATATCATAAGGCACCTGGAGCACGTGGAGGTGGAGGAGGACAGCAACGCCACGTTCACCTGTGAGCTCAACTATGTGGTTGGCAACGTGCAGTGGCTCCTGAACGACAACCGTCTTAACGTCAACCCCGTCACCAGGATCCAAAACATGGGCACCATCCACAGCCTCACCATCAAAAAGCTCCGCCCCCAGGAGAGCAGAGTCACATTCAAAGCCGGCCTGCTCACAGAGTCCACCTCCCTCAAGGTCAAAGGTGAGCTTTGTACAGTTGTACATTTCTCACTTGTGAGAAGCCACTTCAAGAGAAATTGAGAAACTAGTGTAATGCTAGTGGTTGTATGTGATCAGTCAGTACTGTTTAAGTCTTAAAGCAAAGTATCTGAAACTTATAGAGATCTAATTAGAAAATTAGACACTAACCAACTAATAGACTCGGTTGGTTAGGGCTTGTAAGTAAGCATTTCACTGTATGGTCTACACCTGTTGTATTCAGCGCGCTTGACAAATACAATTTGATTCGATTTGATCTGATATCCTTCAGTAGGACTGTGGAGGTCATTTCTTCAGCTGGTGATTGACAAGCAAATAACTGCCAGTCTCATGGTATTTGACTGTTAATCAACATGAAAAAATTTAGCATCTCCTGGCTTCCACGCATAGGCTACAAGCCACTGTTTAAAGGTCTAATAAATCCATTTAATATAGCCTACACCAACACAATAAATCCATTGTTTATTTTAGACAGGTCTAAAGAAACATGATATGAAGAAAATGTTATCTATTTAAGAAGAATAGAATAGCATACTCTGAGTTGTCCTTATGTTAGGTCCTGATCTGGCTATGCCATATGGTTGAGGGCTACACTAGTTCATTTAGCAGACAAGATTTGCTTAGAAGTCCCTGGCGTTATTTATATTATTTTATATGTATGAAGAAAACTGAATACCTGAATAAAATATAAAGGGTATTTTCTCCAAACGATTTGAGAGAGTGCGCACATGCAGCTATTCTGTGTTGAGCGCTCAACAAAGAAACAGGTACTCCTATATGCTTAACATAGAGTTATTTATTTAGTTGTGATACAAACGTTCGGCTATATGTTTTGATTTTTAATACATTCTAAGGCTGCATGATGCAACTCCAATGATGATTTGAAAAAAGTTGCATGAAAGGCATGAGCTCTGCTTTGATTTTGCGCAGGCTGTACACACTTCATCAGTCTCTTATTCACAATTTTACAAGCACTTGATAAAAATTGAATTTGTATGGCCGTAATGCCCTCTAAAAATATCCATGCCTTTTGTGACCAGTGGCCTTTGTGTCCTCGGGGTGAATATAATAACTATAATCCCCCAGTTCGAAAAAGTATGAACATGTATGCACTAACTAACTGTAAGTCGCTCTGGATAAGAGCGTCTGCTAAATGACTAAAATGTAAATGTAATCCCTGGCTGACTGCTCCAAAGCACCTCTCACTCAAATGTCTCTACTTCACGTGATTGGGTATTTCTCACAGGCTACAAGTGAAGACATACACATCCGGGACGCAATTGCGTGTCCTTATCCAATTCCAAGGGGTATTTTGAAGATATTGGAAGTACTGTCCGCATTTACTTTTCATCAGCCAACAAGATGAGTAGGTCTAATGAACAGCAAAAGCACTAGCCTATGTCAATCTACTATAGTACAAAAGCACAATTAGCATAAAAACACCATTCTCAAAATGCTATTATGCATGTAATGCTTTTATTATAAAGGTGCATTTTTATGGTGAAAAAAAACTTCCCCAAACTTGAAACTCACGTGCTGCCTATGTATGCCAGTTAGGCTCTACACCCGTTGTAAAGCTGATTAATGTGCTTAATTTTAAGAAGTTATTTGAACATTTTCATTGTGATATAAACCTTATCAAAACATATAGGCCTATGGGCTAGGCTACATGAGGTGTGCGACTATGATTTGAAAATGTC
This sequence comes from Thymallus thymallus, assembly GCA_023634145.1. Lineage (NCBI taxonomy): Eukaryota > Metazoa > Chordata > Actinopteri > Salmoniformes > Salmonidae > Thymallus > Thymallus thymallus. The sequence continues at coordinate 6,868,217 of CM042414.1, forward strand.
TAATTTTGTCACCGATCAGACTATTCTTGATTTAATCTTGTCTTTACATATACTATATAATATATGTGTGAAATTTGTTTTGATTTATAATGAAGTGTTTGATTAGATTTTCAATTACATTTGTATTGATGTCAGAGTGATTAGAGGGACAATAGAGTGCTGAGTACAAGGCAGTTAGCCATTTTGGTAGGCTACTAATGACCATCAGCAGCATCACAGCTTGGAGAAGCCTAATTACCATGACTCGTGACCCTATCCTTCAGTAACTTTAGACAAGCAAGAGATCTAAGAGCCACTGATGCTTGGAAGAATGTGAATATTTAGATTAGATCAGTAGCTAATGTGTTTGTACTGTTTAATGTCTCCTCCAGAAAAGCCAGCGGTGTTCCTAAGGTCTCTAGAAGACATGTCAGGGGAAGAGGAGGGGAAGGTGTGTCTGCAGTGTGAGACATCTAAGGAAATGGTCACCCCCATCTGGAGGAAGGATGGTACGGTCCTGGCCAGCAGTGACAAACATGAGCTGCTCAAGTTTGGGAAGTCCTTAGCGCTAATCATCCATAGTCTGAGTAAGGATGATGCAGGCCACTATAGCTGTGACCTGGGCACCAGCCAGACCAAGGCTAAGGTCATTGTACATGGTACGTAAGGTACTTGTCATCAACAAGGTCTGGTCCAAACAATTATTGGACCAGAAATGTCCATCTGATCTCACTCACATTTCTCACCACAGACCTTCACATCGCCATTGCTCAGCGGATGAAGACGGCCTCTGTTCTGGAGGGCGAGAGCTGCACTTTCGAGTGCGTCCTCTCTCATGATGTCATTGACGAGCCCTCCTGGACCCTGAACGGTCAACTTGTGGTCAGCCACAGCCGCATCCAGAGCGTAAACAAGGGCCGCAAGTACAAGATCACCATCAGAGACGCAACCTTGACGGACGCCGGGGACGTAGTCTTCTTCATCAAAGATCTCAGCTGCAGGACCATGCTATTTGTCAAAGGTGAGTTACTGGCTCTAGTCTGACTGAAATGTGTACTAACCTGTGTGTCATCCTGGTCAGTCACACTATCCTTGACCTAACCTCTGGAAGAGCAACAATAGGATGGCACTCAGGCTATACGTATTACTATGTAAAGTGTGTTTGTTCCTAAGGAGGGCCTGTTGCAACATGTGGGTGTCCAGATATAAGCCTGTAAACAGATTATACTGTATGTGTCCCTAGAGAAAACCTGCTGTAATGTTATACTGTATGTGTCACTAGAGAAAACCTGCTGTAATGTTATACTGTATGTGTCCCTAGAGAAAACCTGCTGTAATGTTATACTGTATGTGTCCCTAGAGAAAACCTGCTGTTATGTTATACTGTATGTGTCCCTAGAGAAAACCTGCTGTTATGTTATACTGTATGTGTCCCTAGAGAAATCCTGCTGTAATATTATACTGTATGTCCTTCCTCCTATAGAGAAGCCAGTACATGTGTTCAGGGACATGATGAATGTAAAAGCCACCCCAGGGGAGGACGCTGAGCTAAGCTGTGAGATCACCAAGCCTGAGGCCTTCATACGCTGGCTGAAGAACGGCCATCAGATCAGGCACAGCCCCCCCAAGTACGAGATCAGTATGGAGGACCACCTGGTACGGCTGGTGATCACGAACACCTGCATCAGAGACTCTGGGGAGTACTGCTGTGAGGCAGACGGCATTGCCACACGGGCCAAGCTGGAAGTTAGAGGCAAGTACTGGGTAGTACTACAGTATTACTGTGTAGTGGTATAGTGTTGTTGTTGTTTAGCAATGTTGTGTGTTCGTGTCAAATGCAAATTTGATTAACTGCAACTCGACTCCGGACTCGAATTTGACTTGAGACTGATTACTTGAAATGTTCTGGACAGTTTCTGGACTGCTTTTGTACCTAATCAGGTCTAGCACACAGGAGGTGAATTTAACCCCTCTCACACCTGCTCAGATGTAGCACATAGGAAGTGTATTTAACCCTTCCCACACCTGCTCAGGTGTAGCACACTGGAAATGTATTTAACCCCTCCCACCCCTGCAGAGCTGCAGCACATGTTTGCACGTGAGCTGCGGGAGGCACGGGCCGAGGAGAAGAGCAAGGTGAAGCTGGAGTGTGAGACGAGGTTACCGGCCAAGCGGGTGACCTGGCTGAAGGGCATGGCGGAGCTCCGGGCGGGCAAGAAGTATGTGATGAAGCAGAAGGGCGTGGTCCTCTCCCTCACAATCAGCTGCCTAGAGAAGGGTGACACAGACGTGTACACCTGTGACGTTGGCACCATGCAGAGCCGGGCGCTGCTGACCGTGCATGGTAAGGCCATAGAAAAAGAATGAATAGAACATAGACATTCCCATTCAAGTCAACATTCTGTTATAGGTTGGCTTTTGACAGACATATTGAGTGTACTCCTTTCTATACAGCTTGTGTATGTTTAATGTTAAACCCTTGCGTGATCCCTGCAGGTCAGAAGGTGTTGATCATAGATGAGTTGGAGGACGTTGAGTGTCTGGAGAATGACACGGTGATGTTCAGGTGCCGTATCTGTCCCAGCGACTATGTTGGAGTCAAGTGGTACCTGGATGAGACCTTACTGTACACCAACAAGCTGAATGAGATCCAGGTGGTCCCGGGGGGATACCACAGCTTAACCTTCAAACAGCTGGCCCGTAAAGACTCGGGCACCATCTCCTTCGAGGCAGGCGACAAGAGGTCCTATGCCTCATTGCTTGTTAGAGGTAACTTCAGCGTAAAGTTGTTCTGATTTACAAACATCTAAAAACACTGTATACAACTATATACTTGATTACAACTATTCACAAAATGAAACTGTGTCAATCAGTTTTTGTACAGAGTTTATGTATTTGACACAGTTGTCTATGTAATCTACCTTTCCTGTGATAAAGAGAGACGTCCCACCATTACCAAAGCATTGGAGGACTGTGAGGCCATTGAGGGAGGCGGTTTGGTGCTGGTGTGTATAACATCTAAGCCATGCCACATCCTGTGGTACAAAGATGGCTGCCTAATGTGGTGCTCCTCGAGGTACTACGTCAGTCGCTCAGGTAACGAGGCCAGGCTGACCATCAGGGAGGTCAGTAACAGCGATGCTGGGGTGTACGAGTGCAGCGCTGGATCGGTCAGCACCAAGGCCGTCGTCACTGTGAAAGGTAAGAACAGACCTCTGTTTTGAGATAATTTATCATGTTGTTGTTGTCCTTACTGTGCATTTGGCATCACATGTAAAGAAGTACTGTATATAAGATAGTGGGACATGATCAAAATATCTTCAAAAGAACAGGATTACTTCTTTACCGGTTTGCTTCAGCTATTCCTTGCTTATTCTTGTCACACCACGATGTACGTTAGGCTGTCATGGGTCCATCTTTTTGTTCCAGCCATTCCAGCTGAGTTCACCCAGCCGCTGCAGAGCATGGAGGTGAAGGAGGGGGAGGATGTGACCCTGTCCTGTAAGTACTCCCTTCCAGGGGTTGCGTTCCACTGGAGGAGGGGCCTGGAGAACCTCAGGGCTGGAGAGAGGTACCTGATGAAGCAGAAAAAGTCTGTCATCTCTCTGACCATCACTGGCCCGAAGCCTGAAGACTCAGGAGACTACACCTGTCAGTGCCGAGACCACAGAACCACAGCCACCCTCACAGTCCATGGTAAAAATACATTCTTGCTTTTCATTTCAATTCCCAGGACAAAATCAAGACATCAATATTTGTGTAATGCTTTTTGAAAAAAAATCTTAAATTACTGCAAATTCTGAATTTGCGATTAATTGTGATTAATCACAGCAAATCCTGCGATTAAGTCAATTACAATTTTTTATCTTTTGACAGCCCTAATTATCAAACCAATAAATTAAAGATAATCTATCTGAACATGAAGGGAAACATTTTCCCATTTTCTCTGTGTCGTCATGCCTGTTGGTGGTTAATACTAAAACACTTATATTTACTCGCCAGCTATCCCTATCTCCTTCAAACAACAGTTGAAGAATGTTCAGTCTGAGGAGGGCAAGAGTTTCACATTGCGCTGTGAGCTCTCCAAACCAGGAGTCCCTGTCGAGTGGAAGAAAGGAGAGGAGCTGGTGAGGAATGGAGCGAAGTTTCAGATAAGGAAGAGGGAGACCATTTCGGAGCTTCAGATATGGAAAGCTGTGCCAGAAGACAGTGGAGTCTACAGCTGCCAGTGTGCAGACCAAAAGACCACGGCCACCGTCAAAATCAGCAGTAGGAAGTTCCTCAGCCTCATTATGTTTTCCTCTACAGCTTATCGTTCTTGACAATACTTTTTATACATTTAGGTCGTTTAAATGAAGGACAAAATACATGACAGTTTGTTGAATGATTTTCCATGTTTCTTCAGCCCTGCCCATTACCTTCAAACAAAAGCTGAGGAACGCGCAGGTTGAGGAGGGGAACAATTTGGTGTTACACTGTGAGCTCTCTAAACCAGGAGTCCCTGTAGAATGGATGATGGGAGGAGAGGAGCTGCTGACCAATGGAGAGAAGTTTCAGATAAAGCAGAGAGAGTTGGTGAATGAACTGAAGATTCTGGATGCGAAACCTGAAGACAGCAATATCTACACCTGCGTTTGTGGCAATGTGGAGACCACAGCCGGTGTTACTGTCACGGGTAAGGGTTGGAGACTGTCGTGACGTGACCTTTATTATCTCTAATTAACTAACTATGTTTAATTGTTACCCGATTCAATTAATCATGTAACAATTAACTCATTAGGATTTGGGGCACCACGGGAGTTAAAGAGTTACCACCTCCCGAAAAACTTTTTTTTTGCACTTTGTTTTACATTGTAGAATAAAAGTGAAGACATCAAAACTATGACATAACACATATGGAGTCATGTAGTAACCAAAAAAGTGTTAAACAAATCAAAATATATTTTAGATTTGAGATTCTTCAAAGTAGCCACCTTTTGCCTTGATGACAGCTTTGCACACTCATGGCATTCTCTCAACCAACTTCATGAGGACCGCCACAGGAATAGAAGACCCATAAATACCTCTGCTGCAGAGGATATTGTTCCAGTATTCACTTTTTGAACGTGTTAGAGTTTCGGCTGGAAAACGTCTGTGAAACAAAGACACATTCCTATATATAACATATAAATTCACATTGAATTTATATTAAATGTGAAAATGTTTTAATGCTGTATACATCAGCATCAAATTACAAACCATTTTTGAAAGTAAATGGACAGCATCCATGTTTCTAATTTCTATGGTTTCTTTCAGCAATTCCCATCACTTTCAAGCAAAAGCTGAGGAATCTGCAGATTGAGGAAGGGAACACCATCAGCCTGCACTGTGAGCTGTCTAAATCAGGGGTCGCTGTGGAGTGGAGGCTGGGAGGACAGATGATACCGCAAAATGGAGACAAGTATCAGATGAAGCAGAGAGGCTTGGCACTGGAGCTCGTCATCAGGGATGCTCTGCCTGAGGACAGTGGAGTCTACAGTTGTGTGTGTCGAGATCAGAAGACCAAGGCCACAGTCAAAGTCATTGGTAAGGAGAATAACGCTTTGTGCTGTAATGAAACAATTGTCACTGGTGCTCATTGCACATAAACTTGGTTAAATGTTCAATGCCTGACTTAACTTGAGCCCTCAATTCATTGTCCTTCATCTTATCTGGTGAAGGGTAAAGGTGTTTAGTGTTCACTCTCTGATTAAATGTCTTCTCTTCGCTGACTTCGTATCTGTCTTGGTTCCCTCAGCTGTACCTGCCACCTTCAGAGTGGGTCTGAAGAACCAGGATGCCCCAGAGAAGGGCAGTGTGACCCTGTGCTGTGAGCTGTCTAAGTCTGGCGTCCCGGTGGAGTGGTGGAAAGGGGAGACAGAACTGTCCCAAGACCTGTCAGGGGGAAAGTACCAGATCAAACTGGAGGGGAGGATCGCTGAGATGATCATTACCAACATGCAACCGGAGGACATAGGAAAATACAGCTGTGTCACTGGAGACCAGAAGACCACCGCTGAAGTTAAAGTGCAAGGTAAGAAACATTTGATCTATATCAATGCTTTTCTTTCCGAATAACGTCTTAGAACAGGGGTCCAATACGGCCCGCGGGTGGTTTGAATAAACATTTTTAAATACAAATTAAAATGAGTGTGTGTTTGTGGGGTGGGGTGCTTAATTTATTTTAAGTTACGAAAGCGGTGGATGAGTTTAACACCACTGTCTTAGAATATTGACTTATTTAGAGGTGGAAGGTTTAAGTGACTCCTGCTTTGAGACCATACACAGATAGTGGGTTTGTATTTTTACTTTGTGCGCTCATACAATATAAACAAATGTCAACATTTCCACAGCCCTCCCTGTGACGTTCAAGCGCCAGCTCCAGAACGCGATGATCAAAGAGGGGGACAGTGGGGAGTTCTGGTGTGAGCTCTCCAAGCCTGGAGCCCCAGTGGACTGGAGGAAGGGGAGAGTCATCCTGAAGTCTGGAGACAAATATGAGATGAAGCAGGAGGGACGCATCACTAAACTGCTCATCCATAACGTGGAGGAGAGTGATGCTGGGAAATACACCTGCAAGAGTAAAGATGCCCAGTCAACTGCTGAGCTGACTGTGAAGGGTGAGTCAGACCAAAAATGTGTGGTCTAAGAACATGATTAGATGTTTTATGAATCATATGACTTTATATTGTAACTTACGTATTTGTGATACTGTATATCCAGGTGCATCTCCAGTCCAGTGTGTATCACGCAAGAAAGAGCACATCAGAGGAGGCTGGTGGGAGGAGCTTTCGGAGGACAGGTTCATTGTAATAGCTGGAATGGAATCAGTGTTTGGTACCATTCCATTGATTCAATTCCAGCCATTACAATGAACCTGTCCTCCGAAAGCTCCTCCCACCAGCCTCCTCTGATGTGCTCTTTCTTACGTGATACACAATGAGCCCATCCTCCTATAGCTCCTCACACCAGCCACCTCTGGATCACATGCAGTACTTTCATACAGCACATGTTCCTGTGAAACTATGAGTGCTCAGCATATTCCTGAAAATATTCCAGATTATATTTTGTGTCTTGTCGAAGGGTCTTGAAACCACTCTGCTCAGAATGAGTCGTCAGATCAGTTTACTGCAAGTCTTTCTCTGGTTACTGTATGCATAAGCTATGTTGCATGTAGAAAAGATGGATCACTGTGGCCTATATCCTCTTGCAGTTGCGTCTGGGGCGCAAAACCTACAGTGAGAAGGTACAATACATGACCAAAAGTATATGAACACATGCTCATCAAACATCTCATTCTAAAATCATGGGCATTAATATGGAGTTGGTCCCCCCTTTGCTGCTACAACAGCCTTCACTCTTCTAGGAAGTATTTCCACTAGATGTTGGAACATTGCTGCGGGGACTTGCTTCCATTCAGCCTCAAGAGCATTAATGAGGTCGGGCACTGATGTTGGGTGATGAAGGCCTGGCTCGCAGTCGAAGTTCCAAATCATCCCAAAGGTTTTTGATAGGGTTGAGGTCAGGGCTCTGTGCAGGCCAGTCAAGTTCTTCCACACCGATCTCAACATACCATTTCTTTATGGACCTCACTTTGTGCACGAGGGCATTGTCATGCTGAAACAGGAAAGGGCCTTCCCCAAACTGTTGCCATAAAGTAGGAAGCACAGAATCATCTAGAATGTCATTGTATGCTGTAGCGTAACGATTTCCCTTCACTGGAACTAAGGGGCCTAGCTGAACCATGAAAAACAGCCCCAGACCATTATTCCTCCTCCACCAAACGTTACAGTTGGCACTATGCATTGGGGCAGGTAGTTTTCTCCTGGCATCCGCCAAACTCAGCTATAAACCGCTTCAGCTAACGCTTGGCATTGCCCTTGGTGATCTCGGCCATTGAAACCCATTCCATGAAGCTCCCAACGTTGCTTCCAGAGGCAGTTGGGCACTCAGTAGTGAGTGTTACAACCGAAGACAGACCATTTTTACACGCTAAGTGCTTCAGCACTTGGCGGTCCCATTTTGTGAGCTTCTGTGGCCTACAGTGAGCTTTATTTGACAAACTGACTTGTTGGAATGATGGCATCCTATAACGGTGCCACGTTGAAAGTCACTGAGCTCTTCAGTAAGGCCATTCTACAGCTATGGAAATTGTATGGCTGTGTGATCGATTTTATACATGTGTCAGCAACAAGTGTGGCTGAAATAGCCGAATCCACTAATTTGAAGGGGTGTCCACATAATTTTATATATATAGTGTATGACACATTAAACTCTCCATTCACTTAGCAGAAGCTAATGAAAATTGAAAAGGACATTGCTAAGGTGGCCTGGTAAAACAACAGAGCATGTTCATCACAGATTTTTCAATGAGCAACAAGCCAATCAAGTTCCCCATTGTCTGTAGCAATGTGCCTGGGAATGAATAACATTGTTTCAAAGCGCTGCCTGACAGTGAAAGAACGATCTTGGTGCTGCATCAAAAAGCTGTGTTTTGTCGTTGTGGAGGCTTCTGCATTATTTCAGCGTTCACTGAACCCCAGGGAAACACTCTGGATTATTGGATTCTATCTGTGACAGAAGTGCAAGCTTAAAGCATGAAATGTACTTTCCACATTTAGGGTTTACCACCCACTAACTACTGTTCCTGGTTTTCCTCAGGCTTACCCCCCACTTTCAAAGAACAGCTGAGGAACATGGAAGTTGAGGAAGGTAAGACTGTGACACTACACTGTGGGCTGTCTAAACCTGCAGCCTCAGTTGAGTGGAAGAGGGGTACAGAGCTGTTGAAGAATGTAGACAAGTACCAGATAAGGAAGAAAGATTTACTGATGGAATTGAAGATTATCGATGCGAATCTGGAAGACGGTGGGGTTTACACCTGTATTTGTGGTGAACAAAAGACCACAGCCACTGTTATAATAAATGGTGGGTATATTTTGCTTATATTTTGAAGATGTTGGAGAAAGCTTGAATATTGAATTTGGGAAATAGACTGTATATTTCAGTAAAAAGAGAAATATAGGTTTCATAAAGGTTTGACAGCCCTCTGCTATGGTGTCTTTCAGCTCGCCCCGTCACATTTATAGAAGCGCTGAGGAACGTTCAGGTTGAGGAGGGCAACAATGTGACGTTGCGCTGCGAGCTCTCTAAACCAGGGATGTTGGTAGAATGGATGCGAGGAACAGATCTGCTGCAGAACGGAGAGAAGTACCAGATGAAACAGAAACGCGCAACGTTGGAGCTGATCATCAGGAAAACCTTACCTGAGGACAGTGGAGTCTACAGCTGCGTGTTGGAAGACCAGAAAACGTTTGCCAACGTCATTATCACTGGTAGGAGGAGAAACACGGTTGGATAATGTGATGGCTTGGTTGTGGTAAGGCCTCTTACTCCCACCTAGGGGAGGAGAGAGGCACACAACCAAGTCATCACACCCTAACTAGGGTGATTATCATCCCCAATCAGAGACAGCTGTCTAGCGTTGTCTCTGATTGGGGATAGTATATAAGACCCACACACTTCCACCTGTGTGTGGATCATTGTTCCTGCTATGCTGCCTGTGTGAGTCCATAGCAAAGTAAGTCACTGTGTTTTTTGGTTATTAGTTAGATTTTTTCACTCTCCTTTTTATTGTAAATGCTTCGTGAGGACATCTCATTTTTCAATAAAAAGGATGACACTGCACCAGCGCTCCGTATACCGTCCCATTAATACTACGCACCGTGACAGAATGATCCACCACCCTGGGACGCAACGGGGGATTACGTTGGGAGATATCCTCCTCGGTATGGGGAAAATTACCGAGGAGGAACACTCGTATTATCGCTCGGTGGAGGAAGGCTGGGGTCCGGAGCAGCCGAGGCGCCGGAGACGGAGGACACGTCACCGGGCTAGGGTTGAGGACCAGCCTGGAGCCCAGAAAACCCCTCAAACGGATTTTGGGGGGGGGCTATGGGGGTGGTCGGGGATCGAGGGAGAAGAGCCCCGACCACTGCACTCGTGGGGGTTCCAGGAGGAGCCCCTACAGCCATGGGAGCGGGAGTACATAGAGGAGTCGGAGGAAGACGACGACGATGTGCTTCTGTTCCCTCACTCGTGGGAGTTCCCGGAAGAACCCTCACAGGATGGGGATTGGCGGTGGAGTAGGCACGACAGGGACAGTCGTGCTCCAGCGCCAGTTCCCAGTCCGGTGCCTCCAGCGCCGGTCCAGAGTCGGAGGAGGAGGAGACCGACTCAGCGCACCAAACCATCGGTGCGCAACACTAGCCCGGTGCGACCCGTACCAGCTAAACGCACCCAGCCAACGGTGCGTTTCCCCAGCCCGGTACGGCCCGCGCCTGCTCCGCGCACCAGCCAAACGGTGCGTATTCCCAGCCCGGCGCGACCCGTGCCAGCTAAACGCAACAACCCAACAGTGCGTTTCCCCAGCCCGGCGCGACCCGTGCCAGCTAAACGCAACAACCCAACAGTGCGTTTCCCCAGCCCGGCGCGACCCGTGCCAGCGCCTCGCATCAGATCACTGGTGCATTTCCCCAGTCCTGTACGCCCCGTGCCTACTCCACGCACGGAGGCTACAACGACGGTCGCCAGCACAGCTCTGTGGTTGGAGACCATCTCTGCGTCGGTGCCCAGAGTGGGCACGACGTTCAGCCCCGCTGTGGAGCAGGAGCTCCATAGCGCGTCGGTGCCCAGTCTGGGGCCGACAGCCAGCCCAACCACAGGGCTGGAAACCCTCTCTGCGTCGGTGCCCGGGGTGGGCACGACGTTCAGTCCCGCTGTGGAGCAGGAGCTCCATAGCATGTCGGTGCCCAGTGTGGGGCCGACAGCCAGCCCAACCAGAGGGCTGGAAACCATCTCTGCGTCGGTGCCCAGGGTGGGCACGACGTTCAGCCCCGCTGTGGAGCAGGAGCTCCATAGCGCGTCGGTGCCCAGTGTGGGGCCGACAGCCAGCCCAACCACAGGGCTGGAAACCATCTCCGCGTCGGTGCCCAGGGTGGGCACGACGTTCAGCCCCACCAGAGGGTTGGGAACCATCTCTGCGTCGGTGCCCAGGATGGGCACGACGTTCAGTCCCGCTGTGGAGCAGGAGCTCCATAGCGTGTCGGTGCCCAGTCTGGGGCCGACAGCCAGACCAGCTGCAAGGCTGAAGACCATCTCTGCGTCGGTGCCCAGGGTGGGCACGACGTTCAGTCCCGCTGTGGAGCAGGAGCTCCATAGCGTGTCGGTGCCCAGTCTGGGGCCGACAGCCAGACCAGCTGCAGGGCTAAAGACCACCTCTGCGTCGGTGCCCAGGGTGGGCACGGCATCCAGCCTGAGGTCTCCGGAGAAGGTCAGCAGCCCGAGGCCTCCTGTGACGATCAGTAGCCCGAGGCCTCCTGTAAAGGTCAGCAGCCTGAGGCCTCCTGTGAAGGTCAGCAGCCTGAGGCCTCCTGTGAAGGTCAGCAGCCCGAGACCTCCGGAGAAGGTCAACAGCCCGAGACCTCCGGAGAAGGTCAGCAGCCCGAGGCCTCCGGAGAAGGTCAGCAGCCCGAGGCCTCCAGTGAAGGTCAGCAGCCCGAGGCCTCCAGTGAAGGTCAGCAGCCCGAGGCCTCCAGTGAAGGTCAGCAGCCCGAGGCCTCCAGTGAAGGTCAGCAGCCCGAGGCCTCCAGTGAAGGTCAGCAGCCCGAGGCCTCCAGTGAAGGTCAGCAGCCCGAGGCCTCCAGTGAAGGTCAGCAGCCCGAGGCCTCCAGTGAAGGTCAGCAGCCCGAGGCCTCCAGTGAAGGTCAGCAGCCCGAGGCCTCCAGTGAAGGTCAGCAGCCCGAGGCCTCCAGCGAAGGTCAGCAGCCCGAGGCCTCCAGCGAAGGTCAGCGCCACGCCACCTCCAGCGAAGGTCAGCGCCACGCCACCTCCAGCGAAGGTCAGCGCCACGCCACCTCCAGCGAAGGTCAGCGCCACGCCACCTCCAGCGAAGGTCAGCGCCACGCCACCTCCAGCGAAGGTCAGCGCCACGCCACCTCCAGCGAAGGTCAGCGCCACGCCACCTCCAGCGAAGGTCAGCGCCACGCCACCTCCAGCGAAGGTCAGCGCCACGCCACCTCCAGCGAAGGTCAGCGCCCCGCCACCTCCAGCGAACGTCAGCGTTCCGGAGCCTCCAGCCACAGCTCAAGGCCTGGAGCCTCCTCCACCGGTGCCCAGTCCGGGGCCGGTCGTCTGCGTCGCTCCAGTGCCGGAGCAGTCCGCTCCACCGGTGCCCAGTCCGGGGCCGGTCGTCTACGTCGCTCCAGTGCCGGAGCAGGCCGCTCCACCGGTGCCCAGTCCGGGGCCGGTCGTCTGCGCCGCTCCAGTGCCGGAGCAGTCCGCTCCACCGGTGCCCAGTCCGGGGCCGGTCATCTACGTAGCTCCAGTGACGGAGCAGTCAGCTCCACCGGTGCCCAGTCCGGGGCCGGTGGTCAGCCCCTCTCCAGGGTCGAGGGCTCCCACACCAGGGTCCAGACAGGACTTGGTAACTGGCGGGAGTACTGAGAGGGGAACCATCGCGCTGGGGTCCGGACTGGACCGGGCGTGCAACAGAGAGGTAGGAGAGAAGCTACTCTCAGAGCTTGCGCCACGCCCGGAACCAGAACCGGAACCTCCACCAGCAACCATCTCAGTACCCCGCCATGTCCCCCCTAGTTTTTTGGACAATTTTTTTTTACTTTTCAGGAGAGGGGGGATTGATGGTGCGATCGGGAGTCCGCACCTTGGGGGGGGGGTACTGTGATGGCTTGGTTGTGGTAAGGCCTCTTACTCCCACCTAGGGGAGGAGAGAGGCACACAACCAAGTCATCACACCCTAACTAGGGTGATTATCATCCCCAATCAGAGACAGCTGTCTAGCGTTGTCTCTGATTGGGGATAGTATATAAGACCCACACACTTCCACCTGTGTGTGGATCGTTGTTCCTGCTATGCTGCCTGTGTGAGTCCATAGCAAAGTAAGTCACTGTGTTTTTTGGTTATTAGTTAGATTTTTTCACTCTCCTTTTTATTGTAAATGCTTCGTGAGGACATCTCATTTTTCAATAAAAAGGATGACACTGCACCAGCGCTCCGTATACCGTCCCATTAATACTACGCACCGTGACAGATAATATGTGCGTTGTCTTGACATTTAAAGGCTGTTGATGTCACACGTGTTTCTATCATTCTTCAGCCGTCCCAGTCACTTTCAAGCAGAGACTTAAGAACCAAGAGGCTCTGGAGGAGGGCAGCGTGACGTTGCGCTGCGAGCTGTCTAAATCGGGAGTCTCTGTGGAATGGCTGAAGGGAGAGGAGCTGCTGAGGGAAGGGGAGAGGTACCAGATGAAACAGGAGGGGAGGACTGCTGAGATGGTCATCAGGAACATGGTCCTGCAGGACTCTGGGGAGTATAGCTGTGTCACCGCCTGCAACGTCAAGACAGCAGCTGACATCAAAGTTAGGGGTATGGTCTTTGCTAATGTTTACTACATACTAATATATTGATATACTGTTTATTCTTCTAAGGTTGTTGGCAAGTGTGTTATTCTGAAAATGTAAATATCTTTGAATATAATTTCTGGATTGTGCATTGGATTACAACAAGTACATTTTCCACAAGGGGGCATGGGGGGATACACATGAAATTAATCATGACGCCTTCCTGTCAAATATTCTGTCAGAGGATGGATAGAAATCAAAGCAGTTGAGCAGGATAATGTCTCAGTCTTAAATACATATTCTTCTCAGCCCTCCCTGTAACATTCACACACGAGGTCCAGAACGCGATGATCAAAGAGGGGGACAGTGGGGAGTTCTGGTGTGAGCTCTCCAAGCCTGGAGCCCCAGTGGACTGGAGGAAGGGGAGAGTCATCCTGAAGTCTGGAGACAAATATGAGATGAAGCAGGAGGGACGCATCACTAAACTGCTCATCCATAACGTGGAGGAGAGTGATGCTGGGAAATACACCTGCAAGACTAAAGATGCCCAGTCAACTGCTGAGCTGACCGTGAAGGGTGAGTCAGACTGATGATAATACTACACTTTGTATAACATTTGTTTCACATTTGTTTTCGTTATATGTATGCAACAACTATTGTGTATATCTACCAGAGACGTGTCATAGCATGTACTTTGGATCTGCCTGCAGTTTCTGATATTACATGGGTCCATGCAATCCCTCACTGTTCTACACTTTTCTACTATAGGGACTTTAGTTTGTAATATGTTTAACAGTTGACAATTTACTTGTTTGCTTCCCCAGCTCCTCCCATCACTTTCAAAGTGAAGTTGAAGAACCAGGAAGTTGAGGAGGAGAACAGTGTGACGTTATTCTGCGAGCTCTCTAAACCAGGGCTGACGGCAGAGTGGAGGAAGGGAGAGGAGCTGCTGAAGAATGGAGTGAGGTACCAGATAAAAAAGAGAGAGTCAACGATGGAACTGACCATCAGGAAAGCAGTGCTCGAGGACTCCGGATTCTACAGCTGTGTTTACGCAGAAGCCAAAACTACTGCCACTGTCAACATCACCGGTAAGAGGAGATGCTCTTGGTTTCGTAAGGGCGGGTCATGTATTTTATTATAGTAAATACAGCAAAAAGTGAAGGTAATTTAGGACAGGCACCCTCTGTTCAGCCTGGTTTCTGTTAAAGGGATATTTTACTCAAAAAAGAACATTGATTATTTTTGCTGTTCTTTATTGAAAGTGCTCTATCTCTTTAAATCAATAGCTTACATGCATACTTTTTTGTGATTGTAGCAACAGTGGACTTATGAACAAGTCCTTTTTTAGTATAATATCCCTATAAGCACTTTGTGACATGTTTGTAAAAATGGTTGGTTTTGATCTCATGTCCTCAGCGATACCTGTCACCTTCAAAATGGGTCTGAAGAACCAGGAGGCCCCAGAGGGGGGCATCGTGAACCTGCACTGTGAGCTGTCTAAGGCTGGAGTCCCAGTGGAGTGGTGGAAAGGCGAAGAGGAGCTGAGCCCTGGAGGAAGATACCAGATGAAGCTGGAGGGAAAGATAGCGGAGATGCACATCAAGAACATCCAACCTGAGGACGTGGGGGAGTACAGTTGTATATTCGGAGATCAGAAGACCACTGCTGAAGTCAACGTGAGAGGTACAGTACATGTTACTGTTGTCTGGCTGTCATTTTTGTTGGATATGAAAGGCTCCTTCAACAGGAATTGAAGAGTTGAAGTATGGGCCTCCCCAGCCGCTGTACCACAATAAAGCAAGATATCAATGCAGTTGGTCTCTCTAGGAATAAAACAATACATACACTACCATTCAAAAGTTTGGGGTCACTTAGAAATGTCCTTGTTTTTGAAAGAAAAGCTTGAACATGAAATTGATCAGAAATACAATGTAGACATTGTTAATGTTGTAAATTATTATTGTAGCTGGAAACACGTACAGAGGCCCATTATCAGCAACCATCACTCCTGTGTTCCAATGGCACGTTGTGTTAGCTAATACAAGTTTTGAATTTTAAAAGGCTGATTGATCATTAGAAAACCCTTTTGCAATTATGTTAGCACAGCTGAAAACTGGCCTTCTTTAGACTAGTTGAGTATCTGGAGCATCAGCATTTGTGGGTTCGATTACAGGCTCAAAATGGCCAGAAACAAATAACTTTCTTCTGAAACTCGTCAGTCTATTCTTGTTCTGAGAAATGAAGGCTATTCCATGCGAGAAATTGCCAAGAAACTGAAGATCTCGTACAACGCTGTGTACTACTCCCTTCACAGAACAGCGCAAACTGGCTCTAACCAGAATAGAAAGAGGAGTGGGAGGCCCCGGTGCACAACTGAGTAAGAGGACAACTACATTAGAGTGTCTAGTTTGAGAAACAGACGCTTCACAAGTTCTCAACTGGCAGCTTCATTAAATAGTACCCGCAAAACACCAGTCTCAACGTCAACAGTGAAGAGGCGACTCCTGGATGCTGGCCTTCTAGGCAGAGTTGCAAAGAAAAAGCCATATCTAAGTAATAAAAAGAAAAGATTAAGGGCAAAAGAACACAGACACTGTACAGAGGAAGATATGGCTTTTTCACATTGTAACCTATACAGTATTATACTGTATAGGTAGTACAGTGCAATGGCCCCGAAGCACAAGACATTTTCTGATGATGTCCATCTCTGGTCCATACAGCTGCTGCGTCAGTCTTCTTTGAGAAGGAGCTGGAGAGCAAGGTGGTGATGGAGGGGAAGTCCGTGGCCCTTTCCTGTGAGGTCTCCAGCGTTACCGTCCCTGTCACCTGGAGGAAAGACGCCTGCCTGGTCACAGATGGGGAGAGGTTCTCATTGAAGAAGCAAGGCCCTGTTCACACCCTTGAGATCAGGAAGTTGAGTCTGGAGGACACCGGGGAGTACAGCTGCATCACCAGGGGAAAGAAGACCACAGCCATGCTGGTTGTAGAAGGTAGGCCAACCCCATCCTACACTCTTAAATAAAAGGGTACCAAAAGGGTTCTTCAGCTGTCCCCATAGGAGATCCCTTTTTGATTCCAGGTAGAACCCTTTTTAGTTCCAGGTAGAAGTCTTTTGGGTTCCACATAGAATTCTCTGTGGAAAATGTTCTACATGGAACAAAAAAGGGTTCTACCTGGAACCAAAAAGGGTACTTCAAAGGGTTCTTTTCTGAGAGTGTACTGAAGTAAATTTACAGTATATTCTCATTAAACTAAATAAATGTAAGGAACACCATGAGTCTTTGTTTGGTCCCTTCTGATATGTGAATATTGTGGGTAGAGGATAGGTTATACCTTGATGGAAGACCCTTACTTCTTTGCGTTATTTTGAATGGGTAGCTTGCTACATAATCCTATAAATAGTTATCCTGATCCTAACCCTTTCTCTACAGAGCGTGTCAAGATCTTGTCAGGACTCAAGGACATGAAGATCATGGCCGGTCAGGACGCAGTGTTTGTGTGCGAGCTGTCCCATGAGGAGGTAAGCGATGGTGAGTGGTGGCTGGGCTCTAGCCCCCTGCAGAACAACGAAATGAACCAGATGAGCTGCCTTGGCCACCAGCACCGCCTGGTCCTGACCATGACCACACCGGAGGAGACCGGGACTGTGGCCTTCGTAGTCGGGGAGGAAAAGACCTCCGCCCAATTGCTGGTGCTCCCCAAACCCAAAGGTTGGTTACCTCTTTTCATTTTGTTACAGTACAACATGAATTATACACTTTTATCACCAATATGTGTATGCAATTAGAGGGTGTATACTTAATTTACTCTGTTTCCTGTCTTTGTCAGTACTCGTTGAGAAGAAGCCCCGGGACATCGTCATCATGGAAGGGGAGACGGCCACCCTATCCTGTACGACCTCTGACCTCGTTACCCCTATCACATGGAGAAGGAACAATATGCCCCTCCTGAACGGAGCCAAGTATGAGACGCGTAAGGAGGGCAAACTTAACCTGCTGCTCATTCATGACACGGAACCAGAGGACTCTGGGATATACTCCTGTGACACTGGAGACATGCAGAGCAGCGCCAATCTGACTGTCAACGGTAAGGATTTCCAATTATTTAGAGAGAAGTAAGTAAGTAACATAACCAGGAACTCGGGTTTATGTCAGGGGGTTACAATATTCGGAATTCTCTCTGTCCAGTACTCACCCTAACATTGGTAAAATGGAACATTTGATTTCCAATTCCCTAATTGTCTCCTGTCTCTCCAGAGCTGCCTCCATACTTTGAGGAGGAGCTGCAGGCTGTGGAGGCTGAGGAGGGGGGCACGGCCTTCCTATCCTGTGAGCTGTCTAAGCCTGGCGTCCCAGTCCAGTGGAGCAAGGGCCGGCTGCCTCTCAGGCCCAACAGGAAGTACCAGATGAAGCAGGACCGATGTGTGTTTCAGCTACAAATCCTGGAGCTGAAGAAGGAAGATGGTGGAAGCTACGCGTGTCAGGCAGGTGGCGTGGAGACCACCGCCTATGTGGCTGTGAAAGGTACATGTGGTTGGTTGTGTAATATCACACACCTGCTGAATGTAGAGAAATCCCATCTCATCACAGTCATATTCAGTGCAAGGACAAAATTATAACACTAGCATGTGTGTAATGTACACATTTTTGGAGAGTTGTTTTCCCTCTGTGTACAGTTAAGGTACTCATTGAGAAGAAGCCCCGGGACATCGTCATCATGGAAGGGGAGATGGCCACCCTATCCTGTACGACCTCTGACCTTGTTACACCGGTCACATGGAGAAGGAACAGGATGCCCCTCCTGAACGGAGCCAAGTATGAGACGCGTAAGGAGGGCAAGCTCAACCTGCTGCTCATCCATGAGACGGAACCAGAGGACTCTGGGATATACTCCTGTGACACTGGAGACATGCAGAGCAGCGCCAATCTGACTGTCAACGGTAAGGATTTCCAATAATTTAGAGAGAAGTAAGTAAGTAACATAACCAGGAACTCAGGTTTATGTCAGGGGGTTACAATATTCGGAATTCTCTCTGTCCATTACTCACCCTAACATTGGTCAAATGGAACATTTGATTTCCAATTCCCTAATTGTCTCCTGTCTCTCCAGAGCTGCCTCCATACTTTGAGGAGGAGCTGCAGGCTGTGGAGGCTGAGGAAGGGGGCACGGCCTTCCTATCCTGTGAGCTGTCTAAGCCTGGCGTCCCAGTCCAGTGGAGGAAGGGCCGGCTGCCTCTCAGGCCCAACAGGAAGTACCAGATGAAGCAGGACAGATGTGTGTTTCAGCTACGAATCCTGGAGCTGAAGAAGGAAGACGGTGGAAGCTACACGTGTCAGGCAGGTGGAGTGGAAACCACCGCCTCTGTGGCTGTAAAGCCTCCCTCAGACAAGACAGATCCTCCCAAGACAATTCCTCCCACAAAGGCTCTCACAAAGGCTGCCTCTCACACTTCTCCACCAGAAGAGGCCCAACCTGGCCTTCCAGAGCCAAAGAAACGGGGTATGACCCGGTCATCCATTGTGGAGTCAGAGGAAGACCTGGAGCCTGAGGAAAAAGAGACAGTGGTAGTCCCACATGAGAAGCAGTCATTAAGGTATGTAGGTAAGGAGACTACGGTAGACCAGCAGGAAAAACAGTCAGTGAAACAGCCAGTAGGTATGGTGAAGTATACGATAGCAGAAAAGACACAGAAACAGCTAGTACCACCACTGAGGTCTAAAGGGAAGGACGCAACTATGCTGAAGGAGACACAGATGGACCAGATGGAGAAAGAGCCAGTGAAACAGCCAGTCAGAGCTATAGTGACAAACACAGAGGAGAAAAAGTATATGGTGAAGAAGACTGAAATAGATCTGAGGGAGAAAAAGATATTGAAAGAGATTGGGGTTGACCAAGTGGTGAAACAGCCAGTTCCACCAGTGAGACGAGCATCTATAGTGTCTGATGCTGGGGTAGACCAGGTGGTGAAACAGCCAGTTCCACCAGTGAGACGAGCATCTATAGTGTCTGATGCTGGGGTAGACCAGGTGGTGAAACAGCCAGTTCCACCAGTGAGACGAGCATCTATAGTGTCTGATGCTGGGGTAGACCAGGTGGTGAAACAGCCAGTTCCACCAGTGAGACGAGCATCTATAGTGTCTGATGCTGGGGTAGACCAGGTGGTGAAACAGCCAGTTCCACCAGTGAGACGAGCATCTATAGTGTCTGATGCTGGGGTAGACCAGGTGGTGAAACAGCCAGTTCCACCAGTGAGACGAGCATCTATAGTGTCTGATGCTGGGGTAGACCAGGTGGTGAAACAGCCAGTTCCACCAGTGAGACGAGCATCTATAGTGTCTGATGCTGGGGTAGACCAGGTGGTGAAACAGCCAGTTCCACCAGTGAGACGAGCATCTATAGTGTCTGATGCTGGGGTAGACCAGGTGGTGAAACAGCCAGTTCCACCAGTGAGACGAGCATCTATAGTGTCTGATGCTGGGGTAGACCAGGTGGTGAAAAGGCGAATTCCACCAGTGAGACAAGCATCTATAGTATCTGATGCTGGGGTAGACCAGGTGGTGAAACAGCGAGTTCCACCAGTGAGACAAGCATCTATAGTGTCTGATGCTGGGGTAGAGCATGTAGGCAAAAAGCCAGTTCCACCAGTGAGACAAGCATCTATAGTGTCAGATTCTGGGGTAGAGCATGTAGGGAAACAGCCAGTTCCACCAGCGAGACAAGCATCTATAGTGTCTGATGTTGGGGTAGAGCAGGTAGGCAAAAAGCCAGTTCCACCAGTGAGACGAGCATCTATAGTGTCTGATTCTGGTGTAGAGCATGTAGGGAAACAGCCAGTTCCACCAGCGAGACGAGCATCTATACTGTCTGATGCTGGGGTAGAGCAGGTAGGGAAACAGCCAGTTCCACCAGTGAGACGAGCATCTATAGTGTCAGATTCTGGGGTAGAGCAGATAGTTAGAGCTGTTAGATCTAAAAAGGAGATAGATATAGAGTTAGACCATCAGAACAAACAGCCAGGGAAGTCTATGGTGAAGGAGATGGAGGAAGACCAGAGGGACAAACAGCCAGCAAGCTCTGCAGTACAGGAGATGGAAAAACCTGAGATTGCAGAGGATGGTAACCAACTCCATATCTCAGAGTATGAGTCCTTCACTGAGGCCCCCACCCAGGTAAGAGTCAACCAGAACACCAGCAAGCCTGTAGTTGCTGTAGCTGGAGTTCCCAAGGGGCTCCAGATGACTAAGCAAGTTGACGAGACTGAACTTGACATGGAAATCAGTGTTGAGGACGAACCTGAGATGCTGGAAGCTGCCATCAAGATCCAGGCAGCTTTCAAGGGATACAAGACCCGCAAAGACATGCGGCCAGTTTTCAAGCAGGTGTTCAAGAACCAGAACGTTGAGACCAACGGTACCATCCAGCTAGCGTGCGTGGTGGAAGGGAAGCCCAGTGCAGTACGCTGGCTGAAGAATGGCCAGCAGATCATAGGAGACCAACGCCACTGCATGAACACCTCAGAGGATGGCGTCTGCACACTGGTGATCATCAACATGTCGGCCATAGACACTGGGGTCTATACATGTGAGGTGGTCAACAAGTTTGGTGTAACCTCATATAATGGCAACATTACTGTGGGTCAACCTCAAAAGCCTCCATCATCCACCCAGAGGCCTGCAGCCCCAGCACAGCCCTCCACCCCTTCTGTGCTCCCAGTCCTGGCCTCTGTTGGCCCTCTCCAGCCAGCCCAGACCTCCACCTCTGGGAAGGAGACTATGGGTTCTGTGGAGAGCGAGGGGATCTCCCTGTGGCAGGCCTACAACCTGACCGAGGAGGATTCCCGCATGACCCTGCAGGAGAGGAGGAGGGCCTCCCTCATTGCTGCCAGCTCTAGTAAGTCAAGTTATAAACATGATAGATGTCCTTAGTATGTGAACTGGGTCATATGCAGTAATTGTGTCTGCCTTTGCTAGGGGTGAGATGTAGCTGTTTGGTTGAAGGAAATCACATTTTATTTTATCTCTCTCTCCAGTGTCTAGTCCCTCTGACTACGACACAGCTCCAGATTTCATAGAGCCTGCTGACATCATCCCCAAAGATCACCGCAGGTAAGATCTTCACAATCTTAGTTTAACATCCAAAGACTTTTAACTATATACCCCCTTTCTATGGCATTATCATGTGTTAATAAGCACACATATTCACACAGGGGAAAGGAAGCCATTAAGTCAGAGGACCAGTTACCCCATAAGGATAAAGAACAGAAAGTCACCCCTCAACCACCAAAGAGGCATTTGAAGGTCAAAGGTCAGACACATGTTGTTAGATCTAAATATTGAGTTGTTGCCTTTCGTGGTGATGATATTTTGCATGTTGTACTGAACCCATTTAGTTTAACACTGATTGCGTACACATGTAATGGGTTTCAGTCTGCGTTCAGACAGTGCGGTAGACGCAGAAAATAACAGGTGTCAGTGCCTCTCAACAGCAGCTGCACCTTCTCCAATAGGAGAAGACACGGTGATACATAGACCTATACAAGTATTTGTGCACAAGTACATGCAGTGCATGTGGCACCACAATTTACATACACTGTATAATACATTATAATATGAAACTAAAACGAATACAACCCATTGTAATTCTCAAACAGAAAAGGGTAACATAATAATAATTTCATGAATAAATAAATAGTAAAAAGAATAATAATGTTATCTGCACCTGTTGGATAGGAAAGCAATATGACGTTCAGTGCCTGACCAATGAGAATACAATGTACAGCTAAATACGTATGAATAAAGTTTACAGGGAACATATTCTGCTACTTTTAGTAGAAATATAGTGATATTTGCACACTTTTAATGTCAGAAATGTCAGAGCAGAAAAACACAGACTTTCACCAATGTGAGCAGAAGACAAACAGTGAAATGGATGATGCAACAGATTCAGGAGAGATGGGCCAAACCATTCCACAGGTCTTCATTGAGATGGGCCAAACCATTCCACAGGTCTTCATTGAGATGGGCCAAACCATTCCACAGGTCTTCATTGAGATGGGCCAAACAATTCCACAGGTCTTCATTGAGTTGGGCCAAACCATTCCACAGGTCTTCATTGTCATAATTATACCACCTAATTATACCAAACTCAGATGACAGATAAAGATTTGTATACATTTTATAAATAATACACCAATATAGTTATGGTTATGGCAATACCACAGTAGAAGTTTCATTCTGAAATAGATTAACCCATAAAGTGAACTCATTGAACCAGTCCAGTCTATGATCACTCTGTTGAATTGAAATAATAACAGTGACAATAGTCTGGTATGTTAAAACGCAAGCTAAGGGAACAACATTACCTTGCTACATACTGTACACATTACTCAATTACCTTTGCACACTTCTGTCCATTTCTCTCACTTGCTCTTAATGTCCCACCAGCTACTGATGCCAAGTTGAGGACTCTGTCCCCGAAACACCACCGTGCCCACATGCCTGCTGCTCTTACAGGTTCTGGCTCAGAGTCTGATGGTGACGAGGACAGAAGAGAGGTACAGTATGGTCTATTTTGGAATAACTTCCTCATAGCCGCCGCACCCCCTCCCCATTTTAACACCCCTACTCTATAAGTGCCATGGGACCTTTAGTGACCACAGAGAGTCAGGACACCCGTTTAACATCCCATCTGAAAGACGGCACCCTACACAGGGCAATGTCCCCGATCACTTCCCTGGGCATTGGGATATTTTTTTATAGACCAGAGGAAAGAGTCCCTCCTACTGACCCTGTAACACCACTTCTAGCAGCATCTGGTCTCCCATCCAGGACCAACCCTGCTTTAGGCAAGCCAGCAATGGGATGTAGGGTGGTATGCTGCTGGATTATACCATAAGCAATCATTTATGATCAAAAGATACAAATGTGAAACATTTGTGGATATAACATTTTAGAACTAAACTCTTACATTTTTACCAACTTTTTTCCACAGACATTTGATATCTATGTGGCCAGAGCTAACTGCAGCTCTCAACAAGGTGGCAATAAGGAGAGCTTTTTGTTGAAGGAGGGCCAGTACGTGGAGGTCTTGGACTCTGTCCACCCTGAGAAGTGGCTGGTCCGCACCAAACCCTCCAAGAACACCCCCTCACGCCAAGGATGGGTCTCCTCTGCATACCTGGAGAAAAGGAGAAAGGTATAAGGTCATCAGTGTGTCCTGGTAAAGGATGGGCATTAAGGTCATCAGTGTGTCCTGGTAAAGGATGGGCATTAAGGTCATCAGTGTGTCCTGGTAAAGGATGGGCATTAAGGCCATCAGTATGTCCTGGTAAAGGATGGGCATTAAGGCCATCAGTATGTCCTGGTAAAGGATGGGCATTAAGGCCATCAGTATGTCCCAGTAAAGGATGGGCATTAAGGCCATCAGTATGTCCTGGTAAAGGATGGGCATTAAGGCCATCAGTATGTCCTGGTAAAGGATGGGCATTAAATTGACATATTTTGTCAATGCAATCAACCACTACTTATGTTTTTTTTTATTTAACCTTTGTTTAACTAGGCAAGTCAGTTAAGAACAAATTCTTATTTACGATGACGTCCTACACCGGCTAAACTCAGACGACAATTGTGAGCCGCCCTATGGGACTCCCATTCACGGCCGGTTGTGATACAGCCTGTTATTGAACCAGGGTGTCTGTAGTGACACCTCTAGCACTGAGATGCAGTGCCTAAGACCACTGCGCCACTTGTATCTTTGGATATAAACCGGATTTGTCAGGGGTAATGATATAATTTGACTATACATTTATTCAAACTTTTTACATTTTGTAAAGGAAACATTCCCACAAGTGAAGACACCACAACAGGAGATGGATGGATCAGGTTCTACAGAGGAAGAGTACAGGAGAACATTAAGGTGAGTGAATGAATATTGCTTGATCACAGTGAGAGTTCAGCATATTTGATTAATATAGTCTCTTAAAGAATTCTGTCAACATTCCATGTGATATTCATTCTGTTTTTAGCCAATTGATCCAGGGGCTGATTGATGGGGAGAAAGAGTTTGTGAAGGAGATGAAGGACTTTACGTCCCACCACCTGCATCACTTAGACACCAGCCCTCATGTCCCCGTCAACATCATCAACCAGAAGGAAACCATCTTCCGCAATATCAAGGACATCGTGGCTTTACACGAGAGGTGAAAACGTCACAACTGTTCTCTTTGTCGAGAGTGAGAGCTGGTTAATCAAATAAAATGCTGTTTAAGATACATTTTTACTAATGTAATGAAAAATGCTGTCCTTATTATATTATCCTCTACTCAGGTCTATTCTGCCCAGGCTGAGCTACTGTTCTACTGATGATGACGTGGCCATGCACCTGGTCAAACATGCAGAGGACTTTGAGAAGTATCTGCAGTACATGATGGGCCAAACACAGGCAGAGGCCTGTGTCGCTGACAAGACCATCCAGCAGTACTTCAGGGTGTGCAATCAGATCATTTACCATAAGCACAAAAATCAACCCCCCCCCAAGAAAAACGATTTGCTCTTACATGCTCCCAGTTTTCCATGCTGACATTCACGTGTATTGACCTTTGTGTTGACCATTCACGTGTATTGACCTTTGTGTTCCAGCATAACACAGAAACGGAGCCTGAGCACCCCGAAACTGCAGTGCTGGATGTCATCACCTTCTTACAGAGACCAGTGGAGAGGATTCAGACCTACCAGGCCTTGCTCAAGGTAAGTGCTCATTATCTAATTCCAAGTGTCCATTTTGAGACCTTTCCGAAGCATCAATCCATGGTTTTCTCCCGTTTGTGTGTATGTTGACAGGAGCTGATCAAGAACAAGGCTAAGTTTGGGAAAAGCTGCCGTCTGCTGGAGGATGCATTCTCCATGGTGTCCTGTCTGCCCTGGCGTTCTGAAAACCTACACCAGGTGTCTCTGATTGAGAACTACCCAGCCCCACTCTCTGCACTGGGGGAACCCGTTCGCCAGGTAACTCACCCCTGACCCGCAAAGAGTGGTTTAGCTCTACCTGGGGATGTTGTCAGCTCCAGAGAAGGGATAGATGACTACATTACGTGTCCAGACTACCTGAGGTCAGGTGTACCGTAACAACCCATGGCGGTTGTTGCATAAATGCTGAGGGGACACGGCATCATTGAAAGTTGAAATGTCAATTAACTGACAGGATAAAACTTGCAATGCACCATCTAAATTATGTGTTTGAGATGTGATTGAAGTAATTTCTTCATGGATAATGCAGCTCCATCTAAAGCGTTGATACCACACCTTTCTTCTTCCCAGGGTCCCTTCACTGTGTGGGAGGAATCTCCTGAGATTAAGACGTCCTCCAGGGGGTACCAGAGGCAGGTGTTTCTCTTTAAGGACTGTGTCCTCCTCTGTAAGCTTAAGAGAGACCCCGGCATGAACTCTGACACCTACGCCTTCAAGAACAAGATGAAGGTAAAACCTGTCCCTCATCCTTTGCCTTAGTCAATGTAAATGTATAGTGAAAAATCCCTGCAGCAAACATATTGTGTTACCGACTGGGGTTCGAACATAGGTCTCCTGTGAGCCACAAGACCTTGTTATCCCTCTGAGCTAAAACAAATGGCAAGGCTACTCATCATATGAGCAAGGTTATTGTAGTTAAGTTTCAGTTAGTTTTCCAGACCTGATTACATATTTGTTTTATAAAAGTATATATATTTAGTTTTTATATATTATTTCATTTTATTTTACTTAATTGTTTTTTCATGATTAGTTTTCGTTTTAGCTTCAGTTTTTGTTTACAGTAATAACCTCGAGGTGTGGTTTCCCGAACCATCTGCGTTGCACATAGAGTACCTTCCTATGTAATATGAGCATCTCCCCCTCCCCAGCTGAATGACTTGGAGGTGAAGGAGATGGTGGGGGAAGATGACAAGTTCTGGGAGCTGTGGCACGAGCACCGGGGCTCAGTGAGGAGGTACACACTGCAGGGTCACTCCGCCCTGCTCAAGCTGTCCTGGCTCAAAGACCTGAGAGAGCTGCAGCAATGCTCCAGCCTGACTGCCTGCAGTGAGTTCCTCTATGACTATGTATTTTGGCACAAGTCTGCCTAGCACTATCACTGGTTCGGTCCTCTGTTAGCTCTGTCCAGCAGTAGTTCTATGTTGCCTGGTCTCTTCCCATTATTACAGTAGTCTTGTGGTTGTGTTTCTTTAGGTCCACCAGAGTTCGAAGTTCTCCTGGCTGACTGCACAACAAATATCGGGAAGGCAATCAAACTGGCCTGCAAAGTCACAGGAACACCCAAACCAGTGGTCAGCTGGTTCAAAGGTAAAAGAGTGAGCAGCATAGTAAAGAAAGAAAAAAAAAAGAAACAGCAGTACGGTCTCTTTGACGCTCTGATATGACATCACTTCCCCAGACGGCCTGGCCCTAGAGGACGGCCCCCACCACATCATCACTGCAGACCGGGCAGGTACCTGCTGTCTCATCCTGGACGGGGTCACTCCCAAGGACACTGGGCAGTACGTGTGCTACGCCTCCAGCTCCGTGGGTCATGCTAGCACACTGGCCAAGATAGTGGTGGACGGTGAGTCAACGGTCACTAACAGTAGCTCAGCACCCACAGTCAGGGATGACAGAGCATTCAGTCCATTGATTTCCTGTTAAATTACTAAGTATAATTTAATAATAAATGTATTAGTGTATTCTAATTCCTAATTCTATGATTCAGTTTACCTCACTCACAAATTACATGCTGACATGTCCTATTGTGCAAAGATAATGCGTAGAGTGAATTACTTCTTCTCCTACAGCACCCCCCAGGTTCATTACCAGGCTGCAGAGTGCATGTCTGCTGGAGGGAGAGGATGTCCAGTTTACCTGCTCCACACACAGCACACCTCTACCCCGAGTCAGGTATGGTACAGTAAACTGCACTGGATATACAGATGTAGGATCTTAATTGAATCACTGTGTTGCAGGACAACTTTAAAACTTTAAGTGTATTTGAGGTTTAAAAAGGTCATACTTGATTTTCCCTTACGAAAAATGTATCAACCCCTACAAAAATGTCCATTAATTATAATCCATATAATAATTCACATTTCTTGTTGCTGCAGGATTATTTTCCTGTTGTAGCAAATTGGCTCAAATTAAGATCCTACATCTGTACTCAGTATTCCTCTGCTATGTCATGTGAACCTGGGCTCCCAGGAGTCAATGTTTGAACCATACGTGTTAAGATTCCCATTGAGATCCACCCACATGTTGTTATTTGGTTGTGTGCCCTGGTGTGCTCTGGGCAGGTGGTTTAAGGATAGCAGAGAGCTGACAGACCAGAGGAAGTACCACATAGATAGTGATGCCCGCAGTGGGATCCTCACTCTCACCATAATGAACCCTGGAGAGACAGACCTGGGACAGTATGAGTGTGAGGTATGCCTACAGGACATGTATGAAGCCCCTTTATGTTCTTCATATGTAATGCTTCTTCCTAACATGTACACTGGAGGCCAAAAGTTTGGAATATTACTCATTCAAGGTAATTTTTTATTTGCTCTATTTTTTACGTTGTAGAATAAAAGTGAAGACATCAAAACTATGACATAACACATATGGAATCATGTAGTAACCCAAAAAGTGTTAAACAAATCAAAATATATTTTATATTTGAGATTCTTCAAAGTAGCCAACCTTTGCCTTGATGACAGCTTTGCGTACTCTTGGCATTCTCTCAACCAGCTTCATGAGAACCGCCACAGGAATGGAAGACCCAGAAATACCTCTGCTGCAGAGGATAAGTTCATTAGAGTTACTAGCCTCTGATTGCAGCCCAAATAAATGCTTCACAGAGTTTAAGTAACAGACACATCTCAACATCAACTTTTCAGAGGAGACTGTGTGAATCAGGCCTTCATGGTCAAATTGCTGCAAAGAAATTCACCAATAAGAAGAAGAGACTTGCTTGGGCCAAGAAACACGAGCAATGGACATTAGACCGGTGGAAATTTGTCCTTTGGTCTAGAGATTTTTGGTTCCAACCTCAACCAAATGTAGATGGTTTGGGATGAGTCAGACCGCAGTGAAGGAAAAGCAGCCAACAAGTGCTCAGCATATGTGGGAACTCCTTCAAGACTGATGGAAAAGCATTCCAGGTGAAGCTGGTTGAGAGAATGCCAAGAGTGTGCAAAGCTGTCATCATGTCATAGTTTTGATGGCTTCACTTTTATTCTACAATGTAAAGAATAGTGCAAATAAAGAAAAACCCTTGAATGAGTAATATTCCAAACTTTTGGCCCCCAGTGTAGGTATAACATTAAGGTACAATATACTGTTGCTTTTCTTCATAGCAATGCATCTAAGGAGCTTTTGTGCACTGTTATAAAGTAGTGAATTTAAAATGTGAAATCTTGTTATATTTCAGCTGTGGAACCAGTTGGGCAGTGCCAAGAGTAAAGCAGAGCTGTGTGCCGCCTTCACCCAATTGATTGACAGTGAGCCTGACCAACCACAGGTCCTCTTGACCAAAGGTAGGAGAGTTCCACCCAATCAAGGTAAATGTCCACCTCAGAGTGAGGAAGTAGGTTTTGAGAAGAAGGCCATCTACGCTATAAGGTTAATAGGATTACTGATTTCTCATGAGAGACAAGGATACATCTTGTGTTATCCCAGTTTTATTCTGTGGACAATATACAGTTAGTGTCAACTGACTAGGGATTAGGAAAGCACATGCCATGGTCAGTCCTTAGTTTCACCTCACTTCACTTTACCTCAAATCACTTCACTGTATCTCTGTTTTCACATTGTCAGTCATCATTGCCATACCTCATTTTCAATTTGGATTGTCTCGTTACCTAGGTTACCCTTTCTCTCCCATGTCATTCCAAACACCCCTGAAACCATAAACACTTCCAGTCACCAACATCAGCAATCAACATAGATATCATATCATTCCCTAGTTGTTCATATTCATGAAAGACATTGATACACTTTAGTATTGGATGTTTTGGTTTGTGTTTTCATCATGTTTCCATCTTTCAGAATAGTATTGGAACGAACCGGGTCATTTACCCCCATCTGACTGATCTTGGTGGATTTCCAAAAGCTTTTCCAACAGGAGAAATAAGGGGCCATAGCTCATTTACATCTAGGGGTGTTTCCCAGACACAGATTAAGCCTAGTCCTAGACTGAAAAGCACTTTAAATGGAGATTCTCCATTGATCTTGCTTTTTAGACTAGGCTTAATCTGTGCCCGGGAAACCACCCATCAGAGTCCATATCAGGACCTACTTACATGATCCATATCAAACACCTTTAACACAATTAAGTCACCAAGTACATTCAATTGGTCAATTTATTTAAAGAAATATGATAGATCACTGGCATTGCAGTATGTATAAATTGCTTTCCTTCATGAGCTATGATTTCACCTCTAAGTAGTTTTCCTTTAGGCTTTTGGACACCAATTGATCATGTGACTCCATCCATTCTCTGTAACCCTGCTCTCCATCCCACTTCCTCTGTTGTCCCCAGAGCAGGAAGTACCTCACAGAGCCTTCATCATGTAAGTCTTATCATGTGCCAAGTATCATGGACCCAATGCATGTGGATGGGTCCTCCTCTCTCCTCTCCAACGCATGCCCAGCTAACTCTCCACTCCTACCCATACATGATGGTCATGTGCTGGGCGTCAGGCGCACCATATGCCGGCGGGGGGGGGAGTGGGCATGCGTCCATGTCCTCCTGTTCATGGGCTAATTTACAAACTATTGGGTGTCCGTCAAGTCTGGAGGTAAGACGTGCACTGGTTATTATGCTTATGTGAGTCTGGAGGTAAGGGTACTGTACGTTCCTAATATTTGCTTTTATCATATTTTTCACATTCTACATTTTTAAGTAGACAGTTGTTAATGCCTCGACCCGCTTCGCCTCAGTCACAAGTTAGCATGGCTTCAAAAAATATATTAAGTTTAAAGACCAGCTAATATGAAGTAATGATTTTGGATTATAATACTCTTAAGACGACCTAAGAGCATCTGTCAGTCTGTTAGTGGTGTCATTGTGCTTCCTCCAGACTCAGAGGGCTGGTCCACTGCCATGGTGAAGCAATGGCTGCAGACGGACTTCAGCCCCACATCTATTGTCAAAATGCTCTTCCAGCCTGGATACGCTCAGCCGTGAGTCTACCTGCCAGAACTGTGATACATTATCAAACTACTGCACCGTCTCTCACTCTATCCCAATGTTTTTCTCTACAGAGCTGAGGGTGGCCCAGAGGAAAGGGACCCCACCGCCAGAGGCCACGTGGAGGTGCCACAGTTCCCCAATGATCTTGAGGAGAGACCCGAGGTTGAGGAGGACCTTTATGTCTCTGAGACCAGACAGGAAATGCCAACAGGTACTTGTACTGTGCACACTCACACTGTAGTTCCTTTTTTTTGTTTTTGAAGTGGCTACTGTGATTAACTTGAATAATCTCACAGAATTACCTCACTTCCTGTTTCCTCAGCTCCCCCCTCCATTCAGGTGCCGGCAGAGGACCTGTGTGTGGAGTCTGGCCAATCAGCTACCTTCACCATCATCATCACAGGAAGGCCTGCCCCCGAGATTCAGTGGTACAAGGTAGGAAAGCTTCAAACCAGTCTAAGACCACCATCAACTGATTCACTGTTATAAATAACTTCACACTAACCTTCATTATGACATATCATTTTTTGTACTCCATATAATTTCAGGAAATCTGACACCAGATTAACCACACCCATTTATCAACTGAGCAGTAATCTATACTGAACAAAAATATAAACAATTCGAGTGAAATAAGCTTTTTAATGCGTATGGAAATGTATGGATCTTTTATTATTTCAGCTCATGACACATGGGACCAACACTTTACATGTTGTGTTTATATTTTTGTTCAGTATACATGGATTCTGTCGCCTGTGTAATATTTGGTGTCCTCCTCTACTGCTGGGAGTAGAATCTGTACCTTAGCACTGTGTCTCTCTCATATGATTGGAGGATGGAGAGGAGCTGTTGGCCAATGAGAATGTGGAGGTGGTCCAGAATGGTGCCCGCTGCTCTCTGACTGTGCTATGCCCGGAGAGCGAGGACGGTGGCGTCTACACCTGCTGGGCCTATAACGACTCAGGACACACTTCCTGTCAGGCTCAGCTCACAGTGGAGGAGGGTGAGGCCTCAGGACAGTTTTTTAAATGATAAACCATTCCCTTGTACAGTAGTGCACAACTTTTTGCTAAAGCCCTCCCTCTATGTACACACTGGTTGAATCAATTTCAATGAAATTACGTTGAACCAACGTGGAATAGGCGTTGAATTGAAGTCTGTGCCCAGTGGGGTATGTCTTTCTGTTCACTATCCTTATTGTTGCATTCATTCAAGCTAGCTGATGCCAAACCTACGGCAGTATTACCACAATATGCCTAGAAGATGTGCATCCGAATCCGAAACCAACATAAAACCTACAACAGTTTTACCACAATATGCCTAGAAGATGTATGCATCCTATGCATCCGAATCTGAAACCGACATAACACCACAGACGTGATCTTCTCTGGCTGGACTACTTGTGACTGCATGGCCATGATCCTCTTTTCTGTAGGTCCACTGGAGTCGCAGGAGAGGGAGGTGGAGCTTGGGAAGAGGAGGAAGCTGCTCTCTGTGTATGACGTCCATGAGGAGATAGGGAGGTAAATACCGACTTTGTTGTTATTTCACAAGTCGGCAGTCAATCTGCAACTGTGGAGTTGACTACCTTTAGCTGTGTCCCAATTATATTTTGTCTCTTCTACCTGTGTCTGTAGAGGCACATATGGGGTGGTGAAGCGGGTTACCCACAGGAGGACTGGCGAGGGCTTTGCCGCCAAGTTCCTGCCCCTGAGGAGCAGTACGAGGACCAGGGCCTTCCAGGAGAGAGACCTGCTCTCCCGGTTGGCTCACCCCAGGGTGTCCTGTCTGCTGGACTTCTTCTCTACACGCAGGACCCTGGTCCTGGTCACTGAAGTGTATCCTTCACCATGGCGCTTTTAGTCACTTCCACATACAGTCCTCTGATGAAAACCTAAGAGTTGAAATGTATTCATAATACTGTAGCTTGTGTGCTTGAACAAAATAATTTTTTTGTACTTATATTTGTGCTGTTTTTCATATCAGCCCTTTTGGGTTTCCAACCTCATAATTCTTAATACCATCTATAGCTGCTCTTCTCTTGGTCTTCTTGATCATTTGCTGTTGAAGGGATCGGTCAGTGAGAGAGAGGTAAAACCTTAGATCTCTAACCTGTAATGGGCGGAAGGTAGCCTAGCAGTTAAGAGTGTTGGGCTGGTAACTGAAAGGTTGCTGGTTTGAATCCCAAAGCTGACTAGGTGAAAAACCTGCAGATGTGCCCTTGAGAAAGGCACATAAACCTAATTGCATGTCTGCTAAATTCTGTAAAACTCAACATTGTTGAACCTGAAATCTTATGATGATTATAAACTGTCCATACCATGCTTTCATGGTACCAGGTGCAGATGTACGTTCAGCAAATACTGGAGGGAGTTGGTCACATCCACAACATGAACATCCTTCACCTGGACATCAAAGTAAGCTCTTCATACATCCATATTCATAAAGCAGTTGGTATATTTCATTTTTGTTAATACATACATTTTGTTTTGTGTGCGTTGAAACAATTCAGAATGGTCATTAATTTGAATGGGCGGCTTTAGTCATGACATGATCAATTCCCTCACGTGTAAATAGAATGAATAAAACAGGCTTTATTCATTCTACTACTATGCTCCCTCACCCGTCTGTAATTCGCACAGCCGGACAATATCCTGATGGTGTTTCCACCCAGAGAGGAGATCAAGATCTGTGATTTTGGCTTCTGTCAAGAGATGGACACTTCCAGACACCAGTACAGCCAGTTTGGCACTCCAGAGTTTGTAGCCCCTGAGATCATACACCAAGACCCTGTCACTATAGCAAGTGATATCTGGTAAGCTAAATGTACTCTCTGTTCCAGTACATCTGTGCTACTGTTTGTGACATTCCTGTCATGTGAAGGGACAATGTGATGATTTATCACTACAGAAATGTCTTATCTTTGTCAGGTCCATTGGTGTTGTGGCGTATTTATGGTAAGTACTATATAATGTGAATTTGATGTTTGATATTATATATTAGTGCCATCATACATGCAATGCGAGTGAACGTTGACCGGGGAAATCATGCTGCGTTCTGGCAGTCTGATGTGCCGCTGTCCGTTCGTGGGGGAGACGGACCGGGCTACTCTGCTGAGGGTGGGGGAGGGGACACTGAACTGGGACGCACCCGACCTCACCTACAGGAGCAAAGAGGCCCAGGACTTCCTCCGCACGGTCCTGCAGCCAGACCCAGAGTAAGATACACAACCAATGAATAAAGAGCCCACGCCCCGTAAAACAAAATATATTATATAACTCTAAATAATTTGTTCTCTCCTCAGAAAGCGACCAACTGCATTTGAGTGTCTGGGGCATGAATGGTTCCAGGTAAGAATTATACAATTTGTTTACCGATAAGTCTCAGCCAGAGTTGATGGAGACTAATGAAATAAATGGAGAAAAAAACAATCTTGCCTAACACATTCTGTCGTGTTGATTACGTTGTCAGAGCGAGGATGAAACTG
Organism: Thymallus thymallus; assembly: GCA_023634145.1. NCBI lineage: Eukaryota > Metazoa > Chordata > Actinopteri > Salmoniformes > Salmonidae > Thymallus > Thymallus thymallus. The sequence continues at coordinate 6,902,313 of CM042414.1, forward strand.
ATGACATCAACACAAGGGCTCTGAAAGTCTTTATCTCAAGAAGGAAATGGCAGGTACAGTAATGAGACGCGCAGACTTTTACCTCTGTCCAGTGCAGTCTTTCTCGTCTCTCTCTTTATTCAGTATATCTAGTGTTTTCTTAACTCTGTATGACTGCGCTGTCTTCTCTCTCACCTGCGTTATATCCCCTCGCAACCCAGCGTTCTCTGACCTGCCTGGGCTCGGTCCTCACTCTGAGGCCCATCCCAGAGCTGCTCGATGCCCCTCCTCGGGAGGCCTCTGTCACGGCCCCGCGGGACCCCCATGAGCCCAGCAGCACCTCAATGAGCAGCGGCTCCTCCTCGGAGTACGACGAGGCCGACGCCTGGGACTTCTTCCACCACTGCACCACCACAGAGGAGGATGAAGTTGAGGAGGAGGAAGACTTCGACCTCCTCATGGAGAGGGCCAGGATCCCTGAGCCCTTTGCCAAGCTGAAATTGGATGAAGAGGAGGAGGGGACTATGGAAGAGGAGATGGGAGGACGGAGGATCGTGCTGGATAGGAGCGTAAGCAGGCAGTCCATAGGGTCCTCCGACGCCTCCAGGCAGCCGACCCCCCAGAGGGAGAGGAGGGTCAGCCGAGACAGCAGCCCATCCCTGTACCTCTCTGAGGGAGATGACGGCTCCGCGTCTGGGAGTGAAGGAGGACGCATCGCCAGGAGCAGCCTGATCCACAGCACCTTCTACAACAGCTCCGCACAGCTCTCGCCCATGTCCGCCCGCCACATGACCCTCAGGGACAAGTTCCATGCTAAAAAGCAGGAGAGGGGCCGCAAGCCGCTCCGCAGCAGCCTCTCTAGCCGCCTCAACGAGCCACTCATTGAGTACATGGAGGACGAGGGAGAGACCAATCATGGGCAAAGGCGGGGGTCTTTGCAGTCGTCCATGCTCAAGTCCTGCTCCTTCGACAGCGGGGTCGGCCTCTCGCACAATGCACCCCCGCAGAGGAGGAGCAGGTCATTGGACGACTACTCCCAACGCTCACCAGGATCTGCCAAACGCAGAGAAGAGGAGGATGTCACTGATGAGGAGGAGGAGAAGAACTTGGTCGTTGCACCTCCACAGATCAAAGGTAGAAGAGGTTCAGTGGCAGTGGCTCCCGCTCAGCTTACGGCCAGGCTTCAGAAATTGGGTGAAAAATTGCCCCATGCTGGTCCAGAGAAGAGCTCTAGGCCAGAGCAGTGGGGACCAGGGGAGGAGGAGGGGGAGAACCTGGCTGGCTCACAGTGCTCCCTGACTGAGTCCCTCATTCTCGAGCATGGCTCTGAGGCCTCCAGCAGGCTGGGCTCCTGTGAGGATATGTCCCACGGCCGCCCTTCAGCCACACATAGAGGGAGAGCAGTGGATGAGTATGATGACCAGGAGGAGCCCCTGATCACCCCGTCCCCCTGCTCCCTGCTCCAGGTATCTGAGTTTGAGGAAGCTGAGCAGGAGCCCCAGCACCGGAGCGGTCAACTTCAGATACCACCGAGAAGAAATAAGGGTCAGGTAGAGAGGAGAGGAGAGGTCCTGCCGGTAAAACCCAGCCCCAGCCTGTCCATCAAGGCCCCAGAGAGGCCCCCAAGGGCCAGCGACACAGAGGCACGACTCCAGAGGCATGCATCCACCCCAGCCCTCCAGGCCAAACCACCCACGGGGAAGTCTCCCAGGATGTCACCCAAAGTTGGGTTGATGAATCTGTTCCGCAGGCAGTCCTGGGCAGGGCATTCCTACTCCCAACTGGAGGGCACCGAGCAGGGACCCACGCTAGGGGAATTGGAGCCCAAAACCCCCACCATGTCACTGAGGAAGAAGATGAGGGCATCAGCCTCTAGCCTCACCAAGCTGTTCACTAAATCGTCCAGCAAGGAGGACTTAACCAAGGGAGGTGAGCTACCGTACACTTTTAGTTTAGTACACTTTAAAAAATAAAAATAATAATCTCTCTTATGTAGTGGACTTTTTTTTCAGTTAGTTGTGATGAATCTGTTTCTTGGTGTGATACAGGGCCGATTGTAAAGGGTTCATTTCCTGTTCCGCCTGAGCAAGAGGCAAGCCCTGGCTTGGAGAGCCCCAAAAATAAATCCAAGTTCTTCTCATTCAAAATACCTAAAATACCTGCATTCAAGAAGAACAAAGGTCAAGTATATTTAGACTCAATTTACAATCTATTCAGCCGGAGATTGTCTCTCTGTAATTCTAAACGTGTCTTTCTGTTTTCTCTCCAGAGATGCCTATCTGCCCCACCAGGTCTGACGTGCACCAGTTGGAGGCAGGTGGATTTCTGTTGGTATGGAGACCAGTGCAGTCCAGCGACCCAGTGGTTTACAGTGTTCAGTACAGCACAGACGGTAAAAAGAAAAAACACTGCTTACAGATCACACAGACTACTACAGTACAGAATACATACATACATCTACAAAAATGGATATGTGCCAGTGAACAAGTTAACTTAACAAGTTTAACGCTATCTACCGGAGTGGGCAGATGATGATGACGATCTCAACATGTTGCACATTAAATATCTGAAATGTCCATACTCTGTGCTGCCACAGGTGTGGAGTGGAAGCTCTTGTCGGAGCAGGTGACAGACAGTTGCTACGTGGTGAAGGACTTACCCAGAGGAGCAGGATACGTGTTCAGGGTGGGCTGCATCACCAAGACAGGCACAGGACCTTTTAGTGACCCTTCACCACCTGTTGTTATGGCAACCCATCCTGAAGGCAAGAAAATTCAAAATATAGAATTTTGTTTTCCTCATATAAATGTATGTTTATTGAAGTCTTTGATGTTCTGTTTTTTTTTAAAGTCTGTGGCCAGACATAATACTTCTCCTTTGATCTACAGAGACCCACATTCCCCTCATCCAGACAGAGTCCCCAGGTTCAAAGGGCAGTGGGTCAGGAGGTCAACCTAGCCACAAGACCTACAGCTTCCTCTCAGAGATCAACAGGTACTGAACATCTGTACTGGGTTACTAATTTTGCATATCTTTGGTCCCAAATTTAAACTCTTGCATAACACATATTGTTCTAAAAGTTACTACACATCTTTACTTCACGCCTGCAAGTAGGCCTAGACAGATGAGTGTGCAATCTCTCTCACCATATTTCACTCCATGTTGTCTGTATCAGGGGTCGTTTCAGCGTGGTGACCCAGTGTCAGGACAGCCAGAGCCAGCAGCTGTTTGCTGCCAAGATCACCCCCTGCAGGCCAGAGAAGAGACAGCTGGTGCTCAGGGAGTACCAGCTGCTGAAGAGGCTCAACCACCCCCACCTGGTGCAGCTGCACACGGCGTACATAACCCCCCACTACCTGGTGCTCATCCAGGATCTGTGTGCCGGCAGAGAGCTGCTCTACAATCTGGCTGAGAGGTCAGATAGACACACCATTAAATATGATCGCTGCCTGCTTCACATTACGACATTACTTAGTAGTGCTTGGAGGTGGTGTGTGTGTTAGTTTGTAGTCATACAGAGTATGGATACAAAATGAGTTATCTACGGTACTTAGTGAAAAACACATGCAGAAGATGACTTTAAAATAAACAAAAAGGCACTATCCCCCCCTCCCCCACACAGAGACCTGTATTCTGAGCTCCATGTGGCAGAGCTGCTGGCTCAGATCCTGAGTGCTGTGGACTATCTGCACGGCCGCCGCGTTGTCCACCTGGACCTCAAGTCAGACAACATGCTGGTGACGGACCGCAACGTGCTGAAAATCGTGGACCTGGGCTCTGCTCAGTCCTTCACGCCCGGACAGACACTCAACATAGAACACATTCAGGGACAAGAGAAAGGTACATCAAGAGAATGATTGGGAAGGATGAGTGGGAAGGATGAGTGGGAAGGATGAGCGAGAAGGATGAGCGGGAAGGATGACTTGTTGAAAAATATATATATATTCACTTGCACGTACTGATGGAAACGTTGTAAAGTAAAACTCTAATGAGGAATGTCCTCTTTATCTGTCATGTTATTAGAATGTCCTCTCTATCTGTCATGTTTTGAAGAATGTCCTCTCTGTCTATCATGTTTTGAAGAATGTCCTCTCTATCTGTCATGTTTTGAAGAATGTCCTCTCTATCTGTCATGTTATGAAGAATGTCCTCTCTATCTGTCATGTTATTAGAATGTCCTCTCTATCTGTCATGTTTTGAAGAATGTCCTCTCTATCTGTCATGTTATTAGAATGTCCTCTCTATCTGTCATGTTTTGAAGAATGTCCTCTCTATCTGTCATGTTTTGAAGAATGTCCTCTCTATCTGTCATGTTATTAGAATGTCCTCTATCTAACATGTTTTGAAGAATGTCCTCTATCTGTCATGTTTTGAAGAATGTCCTCTCTATCTGTCATGTTTTGAAGAATGTCCTCTCTATCTGTCATGTTTTGAAGAATCTTCCCTCTATCTGTCATGTTTTGAAGAATGTCCTCTCTATCTATCATGTTTTGAAGAATGTCCTCTCTATCTGTCATGTTATTAGAATGTCCTCTATCTAACATGTTTTGAAGAATGTCCTCTATCTGTCATGTTTTGAAGAATGTCCTCTCTATCTGTCATGTTTTGAAGAATCTTCCCTCTATCTGTCATGTTTTGAAGAATCTTCCCTCTATCTGTCATGTTTTGAAGAATGTCCTCTCTATCTATCATGTTTTGAAGAATGTCCTCTCTATCTGTCATGTTATTAGAATGTCCTCTATCTAACATGTTTTGAAGAATGTCCTCTATCTGTCATGTTTTGAAGAATGTCCTCTCTATCTGTCATGTTTTGAAGAATCTTCCCTCTATCTGTCATGTTTTGAAGAATCTTCCCTCTATCTGTCATGTTTTGAAGAATGTCCTCTCTATCTGTCATGTTTTGAAGAATGTCCTCTCTATCTGTCATGTTTTGAAGAATCTTCCCTCTATCTGTCATGTTTTGAAGAATGTCCTCTCTATCTGTCATGTTTTGAAGAATGTCCTCTCTATCTGTCATGTTATTAGAATGTCCTCTATCTAACATGTTTTGAAGAATGTCCTCTATCTGTCATGTTTTGAAGAATGTCCTCTCTATCTGTCATGTTTTGAAGAATCTTCCCTCTATCTGTCATGTTTTGAAGAATCTTCCCTCTATCTGTCATGTTTTGAAGAATGTCCTCTCTATCTGTCATGTTTTGAAGAATCTTCCCTCTATCTGTCATGTTTTGAAGAATCTTCCCTCTATCTGTCATGTTTTGAAGAATGTCCTCTCTATCTGTCATGTTTTGAAGAATCTTCCCTCTATCTGTCATGTTTTGTCAGTTTACATTGTCCTTCCTAAAGCTCCGGAAATCCTTGACGGACAAGGAGTCGGACCTGAGACCGACATCTGGGCTATTGGGGTATTAGCTTTTATAATGTAAGTACAGAAAGACACGAGGGTTCATTTATTTAGCATTAATTCGACTTCCCTCAAGGTTTAGAGCCCTTATTGCCCAGGGTGCATCAGTTTGATCCTATATACAAAACACTGAGAATACAAAACATTAATAACACCTGTGCTTTCCATGACATAGACTGACAAAGTGAATCCAGGTGAAAGCTGTGATCTGATATTGATGTCACTTGTTAAATCCACCTCAATCAGCGTAGATAAAGGGGAAGACAGGCTAAAGAAGGATTTTTAAGCCTTTAGACAATTGAGACATTTATTGTGTATGTGTGCCATTCAGACGGTGAACGGGGTATGATAGTAGGTGCCAGGAGTACTGGTTTGTGTCAAGAACTGGAACGCTGCTGGGTTTTTCATGCTCTACAGTTTCCCATGTGTATCAAGAATGGTCCACCCCCCAAAGGACATCCAACCAACTTGACACAACTGTGAGAAACAGTAGAGTCAACATAGGCCAGGATCCCTGTGGAACGCTTTCGACACCTTGTAGAGTCCATGCCCTGACGAATGTGATATTTCTATATATCCTCCCTCTAACCACCTAGGTTGATATGTCTATATATCCTCCCTCTAACCACCTAGGTTGATATGTCTATATATCCTCCCTCTAACCACCTAGGTTGATATGTCTATATATCCTCCCTCTAACCACCTAGGTTGAAATGTCTATATATCCTCCCTCTAACCACCTAGGTTGATATGTCTATATATCCTCCCTCTAACCACCTAGGTTGATATTTCTATATATCCTCCCTCTAACCACCTAGGTTGAGTGCAGATAGCCCGTTCCATTCAGACCTCAACTGGGAGAGGGACAGAAACATCCGGAAGGGGAAGATCCAGTTTGGCCGCTGCTACCCTGGCCTATCAGAGGCAGCAATCAACTTCATGAAGAACACACTGAGCAACAAGGCCTGGTGAGTCCATTGGCCACATCTTAGCCAACCAGGACCTATACCTATTACCTATTTGAGATAGCCAAGGTACACCCAAAATTGTTTCATTGAGGGGTAATTGATAGGTTGTGTTAACGTTATAACAACCAGAACCAACCATTTCAGAATTTTCCAGATGTGTTTCACCTGATGCGTTTCCTGTAATGCGTTTCCTCAGGGGGAGACCCTCAGCGGCTGAGTGCCTCCAGAACCCGTGGGTAAGGGGCGAGCGGCCCCCCTCCAAACACAGAGACTCCATCTTGTGTTTCTCCACCGACAAGTTGCAGGCCTTCCTCAAGGAGAGAGAGGTGAAACGAGACCAGGTCCGCACCAAGTTGCAAGGCCCGTTCTTTCATTGAGCTGCTCTTCCATTTGGACTAGGAAATACAAATGAACTGGAGCTGGATGATGTCTCTTCATAGCCCGGATCCCGATCACAAATATATGATGTCTTACAAATGTTGACCTAAAATGGAGCCTGGTTAAATGTGTACGTATTAATGGCTGTCAAAAATTTTTGTTTAAAATTTTTTGTTAAATGTCTGAATGAGTTGGACTTTGGCTTTGGTTGAATTACGACATCATGATATCAGGGAAATATTTAGTTACGCAAATACAGTTGCATGAGTTAGAGAACATGATGTGAATGTGGATGTGTGAATACATCGTCCCTTTGAGTTTGCCGTATTGGACATTACAAAAGTTCATATTTAATGCGTTAGATGTTGTGGTTTATTAGGCAAAGCGACAGATCAGAGGAGGGTTCATGTGCCCAAAGCATAGCAAGGGCCCCTACCAGCATACATCTTTGTCTCACAAAGAGAGGAATATTGAAATAATCCCTATCGGTAGATACATGTAGACAGATATTTATATACTGTCATGTGAAAAAGTAAGTACACCCCCTGGAAAGTTCTTTTTTTTTTTTTTTTTTTTTACATATTTGGACAGATGTATATGTAATCTTCACTTCAACTCTATTGACAGATAAAGGTTACCCAATTGAACAAATCACACAACAACAACAAAAAATACTTTGAAAATGTTATGCAAGCCAGCAGCCTTTTCCTTATGTGGAGAAAGTTAGTACACCCCTACCTTTACCATCACATAAAATAGCTAAAATTAGAATTAGGTACCAAAACAAGTGTAAATGATAAGAAAACATTAGAGAGAAACTTTGATCTTTGAATGATGTGTTACCACACACCCATATGGTTAAGACCAAACCAGACCAATTTTCTGGCTAAAAGGCTGGACCATTTTATGTGATGGTAAAGGTAGGGGTGTATTAACTTTTTCCCCATAAGGAAAAGGCATTTTTGTTTATTTTAATTGCATAACATTTTCAACTTTTTTTGTTGTTGTGTGTGATTTGTTAAATTGGGTAACCTTTATGTGTCGATAGTGTTGAAGTGAAGATTACATATCCGTCTGTCCAAATATGTAAAAAAAAAAATATATATATAAAAAAGAGAACTTTCCAGTGGGTGTACTTACTTTTTCACATGACAGTATAAATATATATAGATATTTAAGAGTGAAACATTTACACTATTGCAATATTTTACATGTTTTCAATGGTCTTATTGTTATAACGTATAAATGGAGAAATTGAGTATATCAATGGAGAATAAGATGAGTAAATTAAATCATATTTTTGATTATCGTATATATATATGAGTATTCCTGGACCTTGTGACAGGTGATGTATGTACTGAAAGACAAAGTAAACAGTATATGAGTGGCAAGTACTTTTTATTTGTCTAGCTCCGTCGCATACAAAATAATACACTGCAAGACACACACGTTTTCTTTTCTGCATGTGGATGACTACAGTTCTCAGTGACTGAGAGTTAAACTGACAACCTCAGGTCTGACCTGTGACCTATGACCTATGGAAAACTGACAACCTCAGGTCTGACCTGTGACCTTCTACCTATGGAAAACTGACAACATCAGGTTTGACCTGTGACCTATGACCTATGGAAAACTGACAACCTCAGGTCTGACCTGTGACCTATGACCTATGGAAAACTGACAACATCAGGTTTGACCTGTGACCTATGGAAATCTGTCTGTTGAGTGCTTTGGTCCTTACCCAGTCAGTTACATATTCATCCACAAATACTGTTCAATTAGTATAACACCCCACAATACACATCCTTACATTCGGTGTAACGCCATTCAGACTACAGTATCATTGATTAAAACCAAGGGAGAAAATGAGACTACAGAAAACAGAATGGTGTTTTACTATCTGACCAATAAGAACAGAATTAAGATTAAGACATAACAGTGTTGACCTCAAAGCTAGTCCGCTAATATGACATTTCACAGCTAAGACACCTTTTTATGCACAACTTTAGTTTTACTACTTCTCGGGTTTTGTCCATCATATGCTGGATGGTCATCACACATGTCAAGTCAGGGACATTCATCACACATGTCAAGTCAGCGACATTCATCACACATGTCAAGTCAGCGACATTCATCACACATGTCAAGACATGTTAAGTAAAATGTTGAACCTTAGATTATAACCACATAACTCTGAATTAATGAAGGTCTATTGGCTTTGGCAGTGGTTTCTATTTGTCTACATGTTTGAAACCCAGTTGGCAGTAAGGTATTAAGTAGACATTTACTATTTACTGTATCTACTGCATACTCTACACGTACCTTTCAAATGTCCCGTTGTGTTACTCAAAAATGTCCTGTCAAAATTCCTCATAAATGATTGACTGAATGGATGTGGAAAACAACCTAAGGAATCTAAGACCATCTTCTTGAGTATTAGGTGCATACGGTAGTATGTGTTTCTGTGGAAATCCCGACAGCATTTATATAGCAACCCTCAGAACATTTCCGTTTGTTGCTAAATCGTAATTAGCTGGTGTCAAACGTTGGTTTATGTATCTCCTGTAAAGTACCAGGCAAGAGGAAGACTGGGACACTGTTACTGTAACTCCTTATGACTTGATGCCCTCCTGAACTTTCGTTATTTCCTGTTGAGGAGAGGAGTAGAACGTGAGGTGCGACCCCCAAAATAATGTGTGTAGTTACATATTACCCATTTCGGTTGGACTTCTTAACATGGTAAGACAAAGGTGACTTTGGAATGTATAATTGCAAAACATATTAGCTACATACTGGAACAAGGACATGTGTAAACAATAACATAAAACAGATAATGAGTAATTACAAACGAGAAATAACTTTCAGCGAGTGATTCAAATGAAATTAAATAGCAGGTTTTGCCTTGAATCTATTCATCAACACCGCCTGTATCTTGTCAACACCTCCTGTATCTAGTCATCAACCATACCTGTATCTAGTAAATACCTCCTGTATCTAGTCAACACCTCCTGTATCTAGTCACACCTCCTGTATGTAGTCAACATCTCCTGTATCTAGTAATCAACAACTCCTGTACCTAGTCAACACTTCTTGAATCTAGTCAACACCTCATGTATCTAGTCATCAGCACGTCCTGTATCTAGTCATAAACATCTCCTGTACAGTGGGGAGAACTAGTATTTGATACACTGCCGATTTTGCAGGTTTTCCCACTTACAAAGCATGTGTAAGTCTGTAATTTTTATCATAGGTACTCTTCAACTGTGAGTGACGGAATCTAAAACAAAAATCCAGAAAATCACATTGTATGATTTTTAAGTAATTAATTTGCATTTTATTGCATGACATAAGTATTTGATACATCAGAAAAGCAGAACTTAATATTTGGTACAGAAACCTTTGTTTGCAATTACAGAGATCGTACGTTTCCTGTAGTTCTTGACCAGGTTTGCACACACTGCAGCAGGGATTTTGGCCCACTCCTCCATACCGATCCTTCAGGTTTCGGGCTGTCGCTGGGCAATATGGACTTTCAGCTCCCTACAAAGATTTTCTATTGGGTTCAGGTCTGGAGACTGGCTAGGCCACTCCAGGACCTTGAGATGCTTCTTACGGAGCCACTCCTTAGTTGCCCTGGCTGTGTGTTTCGGGTCATTGTCATGGTGGAAGACCCAGCCACGACCCATCTTCAATGCTCTTACTGAGGGAAGGAGGTTGTTGGCCAAGATCTCGCGATACATGGCCCCATCCATCCTCCCCTCAATACGGTGCAGTCGTCCTGTCCCCTTTGCAGAAAAGCATCCCCAAAGAATGATGTTTCCACCTCCATGCTTCATGGTTGGAATGGTGTTCTTGGGGTTGTACTCATCCTTCTTCTTCCTCCAAACACGGCGAGTGGAGTTTAGACCAAAAAGCTCTCTTTTGTCTCATCAGACCACATGACCTTCTCCCATTCCTCCTCTGGATAATCCAGATGGTCATTGGCAAACTTCAGACGGGCCTGGACATGCGCTGGCTTGAGCAGGGGGACCTTGCGTGCGCTGCAGGATTTTAATCCATGACGGCGTAGTGTGTTACTAATGGTTTTCTTTGAGACTGTGGTCCCAGCTCTCTTCAGGTCATTGACCAGGTCCTGCCGTGTAGTTCTGGGCTGATCCCTCACCTTCGTCATGATCATTGATGCCCCACGAGGTGAGATCTTGCATGGTGCCCCAGACCGAGGGAGATTGACCGTCATCTTGAACTTCTTCCGTTTTCTAATAATTGTGCCAACAGTTGTTGCCTTCTCACCAAGCTGCTTGCCTATTGTCCTGTAGACAATCCCAGCCTTGTGCAGGTCTACAATTTTATCCCTGATGTCCTTACACAGCTTTCTGGCCTTGGCTATTGTGGAGAGGTTGGAGTCTGTTTGATTGAGTGTGTAGACAGGTGTCTTTTATACAGGTAACGAGTTCAAACAGGTGCAGTTAATACAGGTAATGAGTGGAGAACAGGAGGGCTTCTTAAAGAAAAACGAACAGGTCTGTGAGAGCCGGAATTCTTACTGGTTGGTAGGTGATTAAATACTTATGTCATGCAATAAAATGCAAATTAATTATTTAAAAATCATACAATGTGATTTTCTGGATTTTTGTTTTAGATTCCGTCTCTCACAGTTGAAGTGTACCTATGATAAAAATTACAGACCTCTACATGCTTTGTAAGTAGGAAAACCTGCAAAATTGGCAGTGTATCAAATACTTGTTCTCCCCACTGTATCTAGTCAACACATCCTGTATCTAGTCATCAACACCACCTGTGTCTAGTCAACACATCCTGTATCTAGTCAACACCTCCTAAATCTAATCAACACCTCTTGTATCTAGTCATCACCTCCTGTATCCAATCAACATCTCCTGTATCTGGACATCAACACATCCTGTATCTAGTCAACACCTCTTGTATCTAGTCATTAGACAGCCATTTTCTTTTCAGACTCACCTCCTTAAGAACACTTTGCAACTTCTCATAGGACTCATCCAAGTCATCATTAACAATGACAATGTCAAACAATCCAGGCTCGTTGCCTAAAAAATAAGAAGTGAAGAAACAATAATGATAACACAACTGAAATCATTGTCAACGGCATGTAATGGACTGTCTTTAGTTCAATTCATATCCCTCTAACATTTGTAGTTTTAAAACCAGTTTACATAGGACAGTAAAGAGGAACTACACTCCTCCATGTTTACATAGTAAAGAGGAACTACACTCCTCCATGTTTACATAGGACAGTAAGGTGGACCTACACTCCTCCATGTTTACATAGTAAAGAGGAACTACACTCCTCCATGTTTACATAGTAAAGAGGAACTACACTCCTCCATGTTTACATAGTAAAGAGGAACTACACTCCTCCATGTTTACATAGTAAAGAGGAACTACACTCCTCCATGTTTACATAGTAAAGAGGAACTACACTCCTCCATATTTACATAGTAAAGAGGAACTACACTCCTCCATGTTTACATAGTAAAGAGGAACTACACTCCTCCATGTTTACATAATAAAGAGGACCTACTCTCCTCCATGTTTACATAGTAAAGAGGAACTACACTCCTCCATGTTTAGACAGTAAGGTGGACCTACACTCCTCCATGTTTACATAGTAAAGAGGACCTACACTCCTCCATGTTTACATAGTAAAGAGGAACTACACTCCTCCATGTTTACATAGTAAAGAGGAACTACACTCCTCCATGTTTAGACAGTAAGGTGGACCTACACTCCTCCATGTCAATCCGTGCTGCCTCCAGGCGGCTCTGGATTTTCTCTTCTGTCTCCGTCGCTCTACCCCTCAGACGCTCTTCCTGTACACATCAATATTCCCCAAACATTTTCAGTTTTTACATTTCAAGAACAAACTTGCCTTGTGTCCATCTCAGGTCTAACAAGCATACATCAAGTTAAACTGCACAGTGGAAGAGTGGTAGGCAACTAGATTCAGCTGAAGGCATAATTTTAAATATAGCTGCGAAAAGCAATGAACAGGGTTCACAGGATGACAGAAAAGACACAAGATCAGTTGGATAACAAAGCAATCACTCTATCATGTAGGAACTTTCTAAACTGTCATGTGCAAACAATGAAATCATTACAATGTTTGTCTTTCAATACCACAAGGATGACGCAGGTTTAGTTCATAGGGCGGTAGGTAGCCTAGCAGATAAGAGCGTTGAGCCAGTCACTGAAAGGTTGCTGCTTCGAATCCCCAAGCCGACAATGTGAAAAACAATTCTATGTGTCCTTGAACAAGGCACTGAACTTTTAAGCAAACCCTTAGCTGTACTCAAAATACCATGGACCTACATATAATTTGGTGTTATTTGGAGTCATGGTTCATGAGAAAACAGTTTTGAAAGGTTTTCCAAAATGTCCAAGATGGAGGAATATCTATTCTGATGGACTTTATGGGTCCTTGAGGCAAATTATGTTCAACATGAGGAAAGACACCTACATACAAAGTTTCAGGTCAAACGGAGAGGCGGATATGGTGGTTTAAGTAAGACTTCTTACAACAGCAATTCCTATAAGCCAATCGGTGCCATTTCTTTTGACCAAGTTATTCATGGCCTCTAGCTTCTGTGTGCCAAATCTATGCATGAGTTATTTGACAAGGTAAAAAAAAATAAAAAATACAGCTTAATAATTACATTACAAATGGGCCACAAATAATCTCAAATGTATTATGTGTTTTCACAATAACATAACAATTTAATACCTTGAGTACATTGAAACACAATCAGATATGTATTTTTATTTATCCATAATTGGGAACAGATTTTATCAATTAAAATCATTAGCTGAATTTCTGGTGATTTTACAGTCTCCTTTTGTCCAAAAACTGATTTTTTCCATTTCTAAACTTAAAACCTTGGGGGGGGGGGCAAATAATATTGTTTCCGGGCCGAATTTGTCACCTGTTGCGAAATCTTGCAGTAGAAGAACGCTGTGCAATGTATGGTTGTGGACTCTTACCAGGATCTCAATGGAGGGGGGCTGGATAGAAACATAGATGGGGTCCAGGTCAGTCTCCTTGATGTGCCTCACTCCCGTGATATCCACATCCAAAATACAAATGAGGCCCTTGGCCCTCACGTCCTGTACAGCACACTTACTGTGGAGAAAACAAACAACATAGTTATGTTTTTTAAATGCATCCACGATTTCACCGAACAAACTAGAAAATGATATCACTGATTATCACCAATTCATACTGTAAGACATTTTGGTGCCAACCAAAAGTTCAGAAAATGTACTCTACCTTGTTCCATAAAGGTTTCCAGAAAACTCATCAGTCTCAATGAATGCTCCCGTGTCAATATCCTCCTGCATAGCTTCCCTGTTTGTGAAGTGGTAATCTTGAAACAGACAGGAGAGAAGAGGAAGCAGTTAGTAATCAGTCAGGCTGTATGGAGTTCTCTCAAATGAATAATGGGTAACTTCACAGGGTACAGTACATTTATAATGATTCATATTCAGGCACTAAAAAAGGAGTTATAGAAAAAAATGCATGGATAAGTATAGTAAGATACAGACATTTAAATTCACATCACTACAAGTAATTAGGGAAATTAGCATTGCCATCACTACAAGCAATTCGCACAATGAATGACCCCCAAGTTTGAAAGGTGGAAGGTGATTAGAAATGGCAAACAAGAACAGTATATATACAGTATAGAACACAGTACAGTATAGAACCGTTTGGTAGGAGAGAGGGTGTACAGGGCACACATTAAACTAACACATTACTGTCCCCTACCATTGGGATTATATTATTCCTCCACAACATCACAGTCTACAGTGGATCTAATACGGTGGGGTGAACTTTGTAGGAAACACAGGACAACCTTGTCACGATCACCTCAACAGGAACAACAATGCTCATAATGAACCTACAGCTACTCCTATCAACACATACTCATTAGCATTACAACATGACAGGTGTGTTCAGATTGAGAAGGAATCCCAGCACATTCAAATATGTCCTGGTAAAAGATAGATGTCTCACTGGGAAAAGAGAGGATAGCAATAATGTAAATAAAGGTGATAATTGTCTCTATGAAGGTCAAAATAATGCTTTGTTACGACAGATTATATATATATAAAAAATGTAACTGATAGAAAATCACATTAGACTGAATCCAGCAAAGCTCATAGTTGTGGTGGTTCAGTGTGTTATTTTAAAAATGTAAAAATATTAAACTAGAGCTTGACTAAAAAACACATCAAACTTTAACTCCCTCCATTATTCATATTCCTGGGGGGAAATAGAATACTTCAAACAGCTATCTTCCTCAAAAACTATTATCGCTTAAGTCGTAGGAAATCACATACTGTAGGTATATTGATCAAATTAATAGAATAGTCCTAAGGATATCTGCCTTGGCAACAGGACCAGACCTTACTAGCAGCTATAAACCATATTCTCAATTAATATTACTGAACTGGAGTATATAGAATATTAAACAAAAGGCTGTACTATGAAGCCTATCAATTTCAACAAAACGTTGTGATGCTAATGGTGGGTACATTTTATGGGTGTGAAGACTTATTTTTGGGGGGTCAGGAGAGGGGATCCACTACTGAGGAATCACAGGGGGCTATTTTCAAAAGCTTTTTACCCCAAAGTGCAAACTGGCATTTGTATTCCTGAGAATATTAGATTTGTTTTTACCATAACTAGTATGCCCTTGGAATCATTTAGTTTGGTCACTCTATACTATGAAGATGAAAGTAACCCCCATCACACTCTCTTAGTAATGTTTTTATAAATCGCGTTTAGACTAGGTTCGATAGAACACAAAATGAATAGGAGATATAGGAGCTACACCTGTAGATGAAACAGACGACAGGACGTCTGCTAGGGGTAGTAAGGTAGCCCCCAGAAGCATAGGCAGACAGAACAGGCCTATGGAGAAAACATAAAAAAGGCACAACAAATAATGTTTATCGCTGTGTCTTAAAAGGGGATCATTTGGAGAGCCACTGGTGCAGTTCACTTGGGAGTAAGAAGCATTGGAGCTTCAGTGTCAGTAGGAATGTAGTAGGCTGGGTTATGTAGGTGAAGAGGTGGTGTGAAGGTTATGTAGGTGAAGAGGTGGTGTGAAGGTTATGTAGGTGAAGAGGGCAACAAGGTAGTAATGGAGGTCTATAGGTACAGAAAAGCTGGAAGTAGTAGGTTTTATATAAAGGGGGTCTCGTGTGACTCAGTTGGTAGAGCATTGTGCTTGCAACGCCAGGGTTGAGGGTTTGATTCCCATGGGGGACCAGTATGAAAAAGTGATTCAACAGTTGTTAACAATATATTAGGCTAAATGTCCTACTTTTCGATTAAGAATTTTTGAAAATCACAAAAAATTATGACTCAAAAGCCATGAGTCTAGGCAACACAAATGACTGGATACTGTAATGTACAGTATCTCTGTAATATATCATGCAACTACATGCATTATCTGTAGCCCTTTCCTGCAGTCAAATGACCTAGTGGCCTCATGGGTGGAACGTTATTAAAATTGTTAATCATTTCCTAATTAATACACTTTTCTTTTCTTTACGCAGAAAATCTGGTGTTTCTATGTCAAATGATTTCTATATTTTTCAGTCTTCTGTGATGTATTTAAATAGTAATATTGAGATGCAAACTCAAAATGTTATACATTTACACTCTACTGTATATCTGACACTCTTCGAGTTGTTCTTCGGCTGTCCACATAGGAGAACCCTTTTTAGTTCCGGGTACAACCCTTTTGGGTTCCACATAGAACCCTCTACATGGAACCCAAAAGGGTTCTACCTGGAACCAAAAATAGGTCTTCAACACCCTGATCTGTTTCACCTGTCTGTGTGCTTGTCTCCACCCCCCTCCAGGTACTTGTCATTATTCCCGCACCACACACTATACTACTGCAACACCGTTTCCCCTGCCATAACCCCTCACATTGGTGCCACAAAAAACAGAGAAGATGATGATGTAGAGGTTCGCAGGAAAAAATATGTGCTGCTTTTGGATATATTGATTAGCGATTGTCAAGGACGCACAGAAGTTTTCAGTTCAGATTATTTGTTTGTAATATGTGATCTATAGGCTAAGAGAGCTTCATAAGCTGTTTATTGATTGTGGGGTTTGAATAGTGTGAGAAGACAAACTATTTGGTCAGAATCACAACATAGGGTACACAATATCTTAATTACAATTTAAATAATTATTCTGCATTTATTCTACTGCTATGTATTCTGTTAGCAATCAAATGTACATGGTAATAGTATCTTCAGATTACAATTGTTATGTCTCATATTTTAATTAAATGCAATCTATTAGCTTCCAAAATGTAAGCAGGTACAGTATACAGTATCTAGATGTCCGATAACACATTCTGATTAAATGGCTTGTCCTGCACTTTGTAAAAACCCAGAGTGCATGTTGGAGGAAGATATTGGTTCCTTTCTAAACATAGCAATGTGAATACAAATAGGACTCGGTCTACAAACTAGGTGAAGTGAACTGGCAAAATAGTTGAGTCCTCACTCAATGGTAAGGGCAGTGTGAATACAAAGAGAACTGAGTTAGTTTTTTTTTTACCCCAGTTCACTTTAACGAGGACTGAGATCTGTTCTTTTAAAGAGGACTATATGTGAAAACACCCTTAAATAATCCGACGGCACCCCATCGCACCGCCCCACCTTCATTTATTGAGGAAAAATGTACTTACTATATAACTGTGACATGTGGTTGTCCCACCAAGCTATCTCTGTATAAGAATGCCTGCTAAATTACAAACATTTTAAACATTTACACGTATTGAATTCCAGTCCCTGCGTTCATACAGTAGGCATAAAGATGGAAGCTTCATTCTGGGCCTGGAGAACACCACTGATATCTTTCTGGGCTTACTGACATGATCTGTGTTTTTGAGTGAGAACATTTTACTATACCTTTGCCATCTACCTCTTCTGGACGTGGTTCCCGTGTTGTATCTGTAAGGACACATTCAGTGAGCATCAATTCAACATTCATCCTATTCTGCGATCATATGATAAAGAATGACGTCAATAACCTCAACCGCTCAATGCTATGCAAGATAACCCTAACTTTATGCGGTTTCTTTTGTGTTCAGTGGTCTTCCTCATGGTCCAGTTGCACCCTTCTTCCTAAGACAAATGGCCTGTAGTTATATAAGGCTGAGGAAGACCACTGATACTGCTGCCCTACTGCGGGAAACTACGTCTGGTGACACAACACGTACGTGACACGCTGAAGCCGAAGACTCCCTTGTAGTCCTTCAGCAGCTTCTTCAGCAGAGTGCTCTTCCCTGCTCCTGAGGGGCCGCTTATGACAACAGGCCTGGGTCCTGACATAACACTGGTGGAGAGGGAGAGGAGGATGGAATAAAATGAAGGGGTGAAAAACAGTAAGCATGTGAAAAGCTATACTTTACATTGAATAGTGAAAGCTTGTTCTCAATTGAAATAGAAAATGTGTGGCTGTGATATGCATGATAACAAATTGCTTCTTACGAATTGCATCTTTCTTTCTTGGTCGACTGAACCTTCGTTATTTCCTGTTGAGACAAATATAAGAATATCAAGTTTAGTTACAAACCCATAAATATGACTCAACACAAGAGGTTGGTGGCACCTTAATTGTGGAGGATGGGCTCGTGGTAATGGCTGGTGCGGAATAAGTGGAATGATATCAAATACATCAAACTCATGGTTTCCATGTGTTTCATACCATTTTATTAACTCCGTTCCAGCCATTATTATGAGCCGTCCTCCCCTCAGCAGCCTCCACTGCTACAGACTGACTGACATTTAGAGAATTATACTTTGTCCCCATACTACAAGCAGACAACCATCCTTTCTTCAGACTCACCTCAATAAGAACACTTTGCAACTTCTCATACGCCTCCTCTAAGTCATCATTGACAATAAGCATGTCAAACATTCCTGGCTCGTTGCCTAAAATAGGAGAGTGATAAATAAATTATGAAAGTACTTCTCAAATCATTGTTAAAGGCATAGCACGGATAATTATGCATATTGTCCAAACATTTGTTGTATGGCCATGTCTACATGGGACAGTAAGGGGGACCTACTGAGCTCCATGTCAACCCGTGCTGCCTCCAGACGCTTCTGCAGACTCTCCTCTGTCTCTGTATTTCTGTCCCTCAGACGCTTTTCCTGTAAACATCAATGATCCCCAAAATTATTAAAATTTGCTAATTAGCAACTTTTCAACTACTTGCTACTTTTTAGCTACTTTGCAACTACTTAGCATGTTTGCTAACTCTTCCTTTAACCCTAACTTTAACCCTTTTAGTTAGACCTTCACCTAACCTTAACCCTTTAACCTAACTCCTAAACCTAACCTTAAACTTAACCCTAACCGCTAACCCTAACCCCTAGCCTAGCCTAGCTAACATTAGTCAGCTAGTTAGCGAATTCATAACATTAAATATGAATTGTAATGCGTAACATATCATATAAAATGGGTAATGGACATCCAAAAATGAATACATACCATACGAGTAAGATATCATACTATATGGTGTACCTCGAATTTAGCACAGAATAATACGAAATGCTCTGAGACCAAGCTGGGATGACATGTCTAAGTATTATTATTATATAGAGAAAATAATAGGGGTCCAAGCTCAAAACCTTAAGAAACGCCAAAATACATAGTAGAACTATCTGCGTTGTATGATTGTTGACTTATTACAGAGTTTACGAGCCACGATATTCTGTATTCCATTGTGACACACCTTCTCATTCAAGGGCTTTTATGTTCCGGATTGACTGACATTCATGTCTGAAAGTATTGATGGACTGTCATTTCTCTTTGCTTATTTGAGCTGTTCTTGCCTTGGCCTTTCACCAAATAGGGCTATCTTCTGTATACCACACAACTGATTGGCTCAAAAACATTAATTCCACAAATTAACTTTTAACAAGGCACACCTATTAATTGGAATGCATTCCAGGTGACTACCTCGTGAAGCTGGTTGAGAGAATGCTAAGAGTGCGCAAAGCTATCATCAAGGCAAAGGGTGGCTACTTTGAAGAATATGTTATTTCATAGTTTTGATGCCTTCACTATTATTCTACAATGTAGAAAATAGTAGAAATAAAGAAAAACCCTTGAATGAGTCGGTGTGTTTAAACATTTGACTTGTACTGTATATCTACACCTCCATAAGAGTATATCAAATGAGGTTCGTAAACGTTTCCTGATGGGACATGTGGACTATGGTAGCTCTTAACTCTGAATTGGGCTTTACCAGGATCTCAATAGAGGGGGGCTGGATAGAAACATAGATGGGGTCCAGATCAGTCTCCTTGATGTTCCTCACTCCCTGGATCTCCACATCTAGTATGCAGATGAGGCCCTTGGCCTTCACGTCGTCTACCGAAGACTTGCTATGTAGAAAATAGACAACGTGAGTTATGTTCATTAATTGTTCCACAATTCCAATGAACAGCGCAAGAACATAATGCAACTTTCCACCTAGATATGTACAATAGGCTTTATAAAAGGGGATGTGGAGTGACACATTACACCAGTGACTATTCCTCACAAGGTACAGTATGGCTAGTAACATTAATCCTAACACTAAAAGTGTCCAGGGGTTCTCCCTTAGTGTCAAGACTTATCCTCGGCAGAGGAGGGAGGGACAAATGAAGAGTGACTCTGAGCTCTGTGTGCTATCCAGTGCTATCCTGATATGTACAGAGCATTCCCCTTTAATTTTTCCACATTTTGATACGTTACAGCCTTATTCTAAAATAGATTGAATTGTTTTTTTCCCTCACCAACCTACACACAATACCCCATAATGACAAATCAAAAACAGGTTTGTAGAAGTTTTTCCAAATTAATAAAAAATATCAAACTGTATTCAAACCCTTTACTCAGTACTTTGTTGAAGCACTTTTGGCAGCGACTACAGCCTCAAGTCTTCTTGGGTATGACGCTACAAGCTTGGCACACCTGTATTTGGGGAGTTTCTCCCATTCTTCTCTGCAGATCTTCTCAAGCTCTGTCAGGTTGGATGGAGAGTGTCGCTGCACAGCTATTTTCAGGTCTCTCCAGAGATGCTCGATCGGGTTCAAGTACGTGCTCTCACTGGGCCACTCAAGGACGTTCAGAGACTTGTCCCAAAGCCACTCCTGCATTGTCTTGCTTGTGTGCTTAGGGTCATTGTCTTCTTGGAAAGAGAACCTTCACCCCAGTCTGAGGTCCTGAGTTCTCTGGAGAAGGTTTTCATCAAGGATCTCTCTGCTCCATTCATCTTTCCCTCAATCCTGACTAGTCTCCCAGTCCCTGCCGCTGAAAAACATCCCCCCAGGATGATGCTGCCACCACCATGCTTCACCGTATGGATGGTTCCAGGTTTCCTCCAGACATGATGATTGGCATTCAGGCAAAAGAGTTCAATCTTGGTTTCATCAGACCAGAGAATCTTGTTTCTCATGGTCTGAGAGTCTTTAGGTGCCTTTTGACAAACTCCTAGCGGGCTGTCATGTGCCATTTACTGAGGAGTTGCGTCCGTCTGGCCACTCTACCATAAAGGCCTGATTGGTGGAGTGCTGCAGCGATGGTTGTCCTTCTGGAAGGTTCTTCCATCTCCACAGAGGAACTCTGGAGCTCTGTCAGAGTGACCATCAGGTTGTTGGTCAGCTCCCTGACTAAGGCCCTTCTTCCCCGATTGCTCAGTGAATTTACCACAGTTGGACTCCAATCAAGTTGTAGAAACATCTCAATGATGATCAATGGAAACAGGATGTACAGGAGCTCAATTTCGAGTCTCATAGCAGTTTTATGTAAATCCGTTTTTGTATTTTTTATTTACAACAATTTCTAAAAACCTGTTTTTGCTTTGTCATTATGGGTTATTGTGTGTAGATTGAGGAAAAATGGTAATTGAATCCATTTTAGATTAAGGCTGTAACGTAACAAAATGTGGAAAAAGGGAAAGGGTCTGAATACTTTCCGAATGCACTGTATAAAGGAGGATGAAGCTCATTCTGTCCCTGGCCTGTCGCTTTGCTAATTCAGGTATCACAATGGACCAGCCTTTAAAGATATCTTCACAAAGCCATGACAGGAGAATACCCTACTGGATTCTACTCACCAGTGGAACAAGTAGTGTGCTTGTTCAATTTGATGTATCAATATCACGTAGGGAGAACTCAAAACCCAATCAACTAGCATACTGTTCCAAAACTCCAGTAATGTTCCCGAAATTATAAAGTTTTCCACAAATCCCAGGTGGGGATTATTCCCTATTGATAAAAATAATCCTCACTCTGCAAACCTAACTGTAACTGTAAGATATTTTGGTGTCAACAGAAAGTTATCAAGATGTACTCTACCTTGTTCCATACAGGTTGCCGGAAAACTCAGCATTCTCAATATATCTCCCATCGTCGATATCCTCCTGCATAGCCTCCCTGTTTGAGAAGTGGTAATCTTCAAATGGACAGGAGAGGAGAAGAATCAATTCATTGTCAATCAGGCTTGAAAGCTGAATTTAAGTTACAAAACCAGCTACAAAAACAAGTGAGCGTCACTGATATCCTTCTGGGTTTACTGACGTGATCTGTGTTTATGATTCAGAGTTACTGTACCTTTGCCATCTACCTCTCCTGGACGTGGGTCCCGTGTTGTATCTGTAAGGACACATTCAGTGAGCATCAACCTCCATCATCAACATTCATCATCAACATCCATCATCAACCCCATCATCAGCATCCATCAACAACCTCCATCATCAACATCCATCATCAAAACCCGTTCATAAGGAAGGCTATCAACAACCTCAACCTCTCAATTATGTGCATTCAAAGACATGCCAGGCGACCGTAAAGGCATGCTGTTTCTTTTGTGTTCAGTCGTCTACATTGCTGCCAACAAGAAGAGGAATGGAGATAGAGAACATCCCTGTCTCGTACCAGTCAGCACAACCATAACTAGGTATAATTGTGCTTGAATATGGATTGGATACAGAGCAATCCCACATCAAAGTCCTTTGATAAACTTGGCTGAGAGTACCGATAGATAGGGCTTAATGCTGTTCCACTTCCTCCCAGACAGGATATTGGGGTAGGAGCCAGAAACACAAACGTACGTGATACACTGAAGCCGAAGACTCCATCATAATCCCTCAGCAGCATCTTCATAAGTGTGCTCTTCCCTGCCCCTGAGGGGCCACTCAGAACTACCGGCCTGGGTACTGACATAACACTGGCGGAGAGGGAGAGAGGAAGTACAATGAACGACACAGTGAAAACCCTTTCATAGTGTTCATTTAGCTATACATACAGCTATACATCAAAATGTTGCGTTTGTGCCAGCAGCCACGTAAACAGGAAAAAAACATTACTGTCTCTCTTTGTCCAAAGACTACTTATAGGGTAACCAAGATGTACTTTTGTAATTTGGGTGAACAATGCCTTTATACAGCTTTTTAGATACTGATTTCTGGGAGAACTACAGTATATACTACATACTTATACGTAAACAGTGCAGTTTTAGTTTTGACCTCTACATGGACCGTGTGCTTTTGTCTTAGTGGATTACCTAGGAGATCTGTATGCGCTGCACCAGTGCACTCAGTCCACTCATTAACTCTGATGCCTTGAGGTCAAAGTGTCAGTATGACTTCTGTCGAAGTCTGTATGTGTTTGTGTGACAATAGCAACCATCTATGTAGAGTAGTGAAGACTGGTGTGTGTAGCTTCTCACTTTTCAGTAGCCTATTGCTGTCTAACCTGACACTACCACAGCCAGGTACAGATATACCAAACAAAAGGGAACCAAGCACTATCAGGTCTTCTTCTGTAACCTTCAAAAATAACCCTCTCTTGCCCAGATTAAGCCTGGCTAACTCTCACTCACTCTCAGAAGCCAATCTGTTTAGAGAGCTTGGAGGCTAACTAGCTAGCGAGCCTATGGCTGAGCAGCTCTTCCTCTGGCACCAGGCTCTGACGCCAGCGCTAATCCACTGATCCAGGGAATAAGCTACTCTGATTTAATGGCTACGGCACGATGATATGTGGGGGGACAGCCATGTGACTGCACATTAGGAACACACAGGCAACACACATCGAGAGTGTCAAGAGGTTAAAGGGTTCAACACAAAACCCACAGAAACCTGAAGAGAAATTCCAGCAAATAGCCCTGACTGTTTAATCTAGCAGGTGGTCATAATCATTACTATAATTTAACTCATGCATGTGCTGCCATTCCAGTAACACTCTGTCAGCACTATGGGAATTATGTCATTCGTCCATGAAGCCAACATTATGATCACAGGGTATATCACACTATAGACTGTCAAACTGATTCACTGTTTTAATTGGAGGGGATACCAGAATCCACTCAAAGATCCATAGACCCTTAAACCAGCTGCTGACCTTAGTTGGGCCATAATTTAAAAATTAAATAAAGGGTCTATTGCCTACCCCTTAAGAAGACTCAACTTCACAAAGACAACAAAACTGTTGCTGCATTTCGGTACCTGATATTATACCAAATCATTGTATAACCTTTGTCGATATTTAGGTGGCATATTTAGGTGGCATTTTACTAATTCACAAAACGTATATCTCCAAGCACAGCAACAAAAGAACACTGGAGGACAGTACCATAACATAAAAACTTTTTACAAGTTGCTACACCTGTTTCTGACTTCCAAACGTCTATATAGAGTTCATAACCACTAGTACAGTAAGTAATTTCCGGTTTAAATTGATTACTGAAGACAGACCTCTTGATGTACTTTATGTCCCTGCTACCCTGCAGTCTTAGAAAATAAGGTGCTATCTAGAGCCTGGCTATCCCCATAGAAGAACCCTTTCCCATAGTAGAACCCTTTGAAGAACCCTTTTTTGTTGGAGATTTTAGTTCCAGGTAGAATCCTTTCTACAGAAGGTTCTACAAGCTGGAACCAACAAGGGTTCTCCTATGGGGACAGCTGAAGAACCCTTTTGGAACCCTTTTTTCCCGAAGTGTACAGTATATTAGCTATGTTTTATTTTTATTTATTTCACCTTTATTTAACCAGGTAGGTCAGTTGAGAACAAGTTCTCATTTACAACTGCGACCTGGCCAAGACAAAGCAAAGCAGTGCGACAAAAAACAACACAGAGTTACACATGGGAAATAAACAAACGTACAGTCAATAATACAATAGAAAATCTATATACAGAGTGCAAATGTAGTGCAAAATGCAGTAAGGTTAGGAAGGTAGGACAATAAATAGGCCATAGTGGCGAAATAATTTACAGATTAGCATTAACACTGGAATGATGTATGTGCAAATGATGATGTGCAAATAGAGATACTGGAGTGCAAAATGAGCGGAAGTTAAAAAATAAATATGGGGATGAGGTAGTAGGGTGGGCTATTTACAGAAGGGCTATATACAGGTATAGCTATATACATAGCTATATTAGCTATGTCTGTCCTACAGTATATTAGCTATGTCTGTCCTACAGTATATTAGCTATGTCTGTCCTACAGTATATTAGCTATGTCATTCCTACAGTATATTAGCAATGTCTGTCATACAGTATATTAGCTATGTCTGTCCTACAGTATATTAGCTATGTCATTCCTACAGTATATTAGCAATGTCTGTCCTACAGTATATTAGCTATGTCTGTCCTACAGTATATTAGCTATGTCTGTCCTACAGTATATTAGCTATGTCTGTCCTACAGTATATTAGCTGTGCCTGTCCTACAGTATATTAGCTGTGCCTGTCCTACAGTATATTAGCAATGTCTGTCCTACAGTATATTAGCTATGTCTGTCCTACAGTATATTAGCTATGTCTGTCCTACAGTATATTAGCTGTGTCTGTCCTACAGTATATTAGCTATGTCTGTCCTACAGTATATTAGCTGTGTCTGTCCTACAGTATATTAGCTATGTCTGTCATACAGTATATTAGCTATGTCTGTCATACAGTATATTAGCTATGTATGTCCTACAGTATATTAGCTGTGTCTGTCCTACAGTATATTAGCTATGTCTGTCCTACAGTATATTAGCTATGTCTGTCCTACAGTATATTAGCTGTGTCTGTCCTACAGTATATTAGCTATGTCTGTCATACAGTATATTAGCTATGTCTGTCATACAGTATATTAGCTATGCCTGTCCTACAGTATATTAGCTATGTCATTCCTACAGTATATTAGCTATGTCATTCCTACAGAATATTAACTGTCATTCCTACAGAATATTAACTGTCATTCCTACAGTATATTAGCTATGTCATTCCTACAGTATATTAGCTATGTCATTCCTACAGTATATTAGCTATGTCATTCCTACAGAACATTAACTGTCATTCCTACAGAATATTAACTGTCATTCCTACAGTATATTAGCTATGCCTGTCCTACAGTATATTAGCTATGTCATTCCTACAGTATATTACCTATGTCATTCCTACAGTATATTACCTATGTCATTCCTACAGTATATTACCTATGTCATCCCTACAGTATATTACCTATGTCATTCCTACAGTATATTAGCTATGTCATTCCTACAGTATATTACCTATGTCATTCCTACAGTATATTACCTATGTCATTCCTACAGTATATTAGCTATGCCTGTCCTACAGTATATTAGCTATGTCATTCCTACAGTATATTAGCTATGTCATTCCTACAGTATATTAGCTATGTCATTCCTACAGTATATTAGCTATGTCATTCCTACAGTATATTAGCTATGTCATTCCTACAGTATATTAGCTATGTCATTCCTACAGTATATTAGCTATGTCATTCCTACAGTATATTAGCTATGTCATTCCTACATCATTAAAGTTGTTTATTTGTCTTACCTTCTCTCAGTGGCAGTACTGTGTGGCTGTAAAGGAGGATGGAGGAGAGCGCTTGTACGGTTGTGAGAGGTGTGTCGACGTGTATGTGTGTTTGTGTGTGACGTGTGGCTAGGTGTGCGTTTGTCACCCTGATTGACAGAGACAGCTTACTGCCAGCATCAATTACCACCTCCTCCTATCAGCACATGAGCCATTCGCACACCGGCATGCTGGCCCTGTTCATCTGTGCCGTCCAAACAGGTAGCGGCTTAATTACTTCAGTTGGTCCTGACTGGCGCCGTTGGCTGTATCTTACCCAAGATTAAGGCATAGCAGCTCTGTCAGAACAGTGTAGCAGTACTTCTATTAATCCGTTCACCAATGTATCACTGGTCAAGCATGTTGTCCTCCTCAGCTCTTCGCTACCAAGCACTGTTAATGATAAACCTTAATGAAGGAAGAAATGTGATGTCACACAAGGCAGCCCATCATCTACTTTATGTGTGTGTGTGTGTGTGTGTGTGTGTGTGTGTGTGTCTACAAATGTTTGGAATATTACTCATTCAAGGGTTTTTCTTTATTTGCACTATTTTTTACGTTGTAGAATAAAAGTGAAGACATCAAAACTATGTCATAACACATATGGAATCATGTAGTAACCAAAAAAGTGTTAAACAAATCAAAATATATTTTATAATTGAGATTCTTCAAATTACCATCCTTTGCCTTGATGACAGCTTTGCACACTCTTGGCATTCTGTATGTATGTATGTATGTATGTATGTATGTATGTATGTATGTATGTATGTATGTATGTATGTATGTATGTATGTATGTATGTATGTATGTATGTATGTATGTATGTATGTATGTATGTATGTATGTATGTATGTATGTATGTATCTATGTATCTATGTATGTATGTATGTTCACTACTGTTAAAAAGTTTGGGGTCACCATAAAAACATACATGAAATTAGTTGCAAATGAATAGGAAATATAGTCAAGACGTTCACAAGGTTATAAATAATGATTTTTAATTGAAATAATAATTGTGTCCTTCAAACTTTGCTTTCGTCAAAGAATCCCCCATTTGCAGCAATTACAGCCCTGCAGACTTTTGGCATTCTAGTTTTCACTTTGTAGAGGTAATCTGAAGAGATTTCCCCCCATGCTTCCTGATGCACCTCCCACAAGTTGGATTGGCTTGATGGGCACTTCTTACGTACCATACGGTCAAGCTGCTCCCACAACAGCTCAATAGGGTTGAGATCCGGTGACTGTGCTGGCCACTCCATTATAGACAGATACCAGCTGACTGCTTCTCCCTTAAATAGTTCTTGCATAGTTTGGAGCTGTGCTTTGGGTCATTGTCCTGTTGTAGGAGGAAATTGGCTCCAATTAAGCGCCGTCCACAGGCTATGGCATGGCGTTGCAAAATGGAGTGATAGTCTTCCTTCTTCAAGATCCCTTACCCTGTACAAATTTCCCACTTTACCACCACCAAAGCACCCCCTCGGTACGCCAATGTAGATATTCCATAAAAAATCAGCCGTTTCCAGCTACAATAGTCATTTACAACAATAACAATGTCTACACTGTATTTCTGATCAATTTGTTGTTATTTTAATTGACAAAAAACAAGGACATTTCTAAATGACCCCAAATTTTAGAACTTAAAAAAATATAAATGTTCCTTATTTATTAATTTCCCCTAACCCCTCCCCTAATTGGAGTAAACTAATGGACAACACTACTTCCAGCTTTTACAAACTATATACATTTTACGGACAGTATATTTTACATTAGTTATCTTTTGCTTTTAGTCCCAGCCGTCAGCTACCCTCATCCCCTTAAATCTATCTCTGAAGACCATCCAGTTTTGATTTCTTGCTGCAATATACATTTCCACTGTGCTGTGATGTTTCACAAAAGTTCTGAACCTTTCTATTCTCATAGTTTCTACAGATTGTAAATTAAAGATAAGCACCTTTGCTAAGCATGTTATTATATTATTGATCAATTGATTATGACTTTTCAAATTACCCAGCAGTGCTAAGTCAGCTCCAAGTGCCATCTTTTTTGCAGTGGTGTGCTGGGGAGCCAACATTAAAGCCGGTGATGCTTCTCGGGTAAATAAGCTGATCAGGAAGGCTAGCTCTGTCCTGGGGATGAGCCTTGACACTCTAGAGGAGGTGGCGGAGAGACGGATCCTGGCCAAACTGCTGGCCATCATGGACAACGTCACCCACCCTCTGCATGCCATGGTTATGACGCAGAGGAGTACCTTCAGTCACAGACTGATCCCACCACGGTGTGCCAGAGAGCGCTACAGGAGGTCCTTCCTGCCGGCGGCTATTAGACTATATAATGCCTCACCGGGGTGCCGTGCCGTCGGCAACATAGATCTGGAACTGTTGGGGTGCTAGCCCCTAGTTTAACAATTATGCATCCATCCGTGAGTAACTCTGGTCCGTAATCAGTCATTCACTCAGGACCTATTTATTCATGCAGGTCTGTATATACATACTCATGTACAGTTGTTATATCATATCACGTGCAATATTGCAAGTAATTCTTGGACCTAACTTACGTAGTCATTCACTCAGGAATGCATAATAGTATCCTGTCAGTGGCACCTTTTCTCATTGCTTTTAGTATATCGAATGTGCAATACGTGCAGTTATCTGTAATTCAACCCTGCGCACTAAAGACTGTATTTTAAGGGAATTACTATTATTACCCCAAATTATATCATACACACATTTAGCTATTTAAGTTTCTCTTCCTGTCATTTACCTGTACAGTTTATGTAACCATGCAAGTATTCACTTATCTGTAAATATGACTGTATATTTACCTGTACAGCTAATTTAACCAGGCAAAATATTCACTTACCTGTTCATTTGGCCATTCTGTCTATTAAGTAAACTATTATTACCCTCGCTCATATCATATGCATTTTTAGCTACTGAAGTATTTCTCTGCCATCGACCGTATAGTATAGTTAACCATCCAACATCCGCCAACCACCCATACTATGCAATGTCTTTTTATAGCTTTTTTTGCACTCCAGATATCTTGTATTTCTATACTTTTTCATACTGCCGCTCTATGTATCATGTACCGTGTATCTGTCTTTAGTGTACCTTCGTTGTGGCATTTTGCACCTGCCCTGTGTTTTGTTGTAGCTGCTGGACAAAGACATTTCCCCCTCGGGGATCAATAAAGTACCTTCGATCAAAAACAAGCTACATATGGGCAGTACCAAAAAAGTGACCTAATGATTGTCTCTTCGCAGCAAAATCTGCAGAGCTATATATATATATAACATTATATTGGTTTCAATCATTTTTTATGATCATTTTAATTTAAAAACCTGAATCCAGCATTGTTTTGTGTATCAGTTCATAGATCATGGGCCACGGAATCGGTACATCGAAAATCTAACCCCAACTATTTTGCAAACTGTACGGCGCAGCTGTCAATTTTGGTCCTTAAATGAAACTGGTATACTTTTTTATTTATCACAATTTTCTTTGGCCAATTTTGGTCTTTAATGCCGGACCGACAGACAAGTTCCTTACCTTCTCTCCTTTCCACTTGCCTCCTCCATTTTTGCGGTAATGCTGCAATCAGTTGGTTATAATTTTGGATAGAGCAGACATTTCCATATATTTTTGTTAACTGCATGTGTGACGTAACTCCACCAGTCCTATTTATGATACTGTATAATTTACAAAGATTATACAGTTTTTTTGTTTTTTATCCCAAAATTATATATATTTTTTTATCAATTAGTATATTTGAGTTCAACCATAATATTTGTTCTAATATTTTGTCTGTCTATTCTGGTGGATTAAACTGAAATTGCAACCAGGTTTATAGCGCAATATTTTGGAGATAGACCCTATAGACCGTGTTTAATCTAGTAGATTTGCAGTCTGTATGTAAGAAGTGGCTGTCCTGTTATGGTTACAGTTACATGTGACACTGGTGTTACATAGAGGATGGGTCCAGATGCTCTGCCCCCTCACAGATGAACCCCTCTCTCAGGTCTCAGGTGTTACAAGTGTTGTCACATGTGACACTGGTGTTACAAACTCAAATCACGGAGGGCCGAGTGTCTAAGTTTTCGCTCCTCCCTTGTACCTGATTGATGAATTAAGGTCATTGATTAGTTAGTAACTCCCCTCACACTAGGCCTTCCAGGTTTGACACCCCTGACGTAGATAGAGGATGGATCCTGATGCTACTTATGCCTTATTGTGAAGACTTTTACTTTTAGTTCAGCCCATGAAAATAGTCCCCTCCTCGGTCTTCCTTCTCTCTCTCCATCCCTCTTTAATGCCCTAGCGGGTCAGACTCTTCTCTCTCTCTCCATTCCTCTTTAATGCCCTAGCGGGTCAGACTCTTCTCTCTCTCTCTCCATTCCTCTTTAATGCCTTTGTGGGTCAGACTCTTCTCTCTCTCTCTCCATCCCTCTTTAATGCCCTAGCGGGTCAGACTCTTAGCCCATATATCCTTTGTCTTGGCAGGAACAGTGGATGGTCGGAATCTGAGGAAAGCTCAGAATAGCAGGATCGAATGGCCTAGTCTTGACCTGACCAGTGCTGGACTAATCCTGAAGTGGTCCATTTGTCACAAACACATATAACAAGGCTCCGGATTGGCCAGATCAACATGCAAGGGCTGCTTGGCTTTTAATGATGGGATAAATCACACCACAGAGAAGGGCAACAGGTCAGGACTTATTCTTAGGCAATATTCTTGCCTACAGGGCTTTGAACATAATATAGATCAAGAGAATTTCATAATAACTTTCAGGAATAAGCATTACTTAACTATTTATACATGTTTAAGTATTAACAAAGCATTTCTAAACATGTATAAGCATTTTACATGGCTAACCAGTGTTCATCAAAGTTATAATATAGCAAGATTATGGTTGGTGATCTTTAACATTGAACACACATTGCATCTTCAATGATATCTACAGTGCAATAATCTTTTAAACGCCTCATTTTATTTTTGTAACATTGACTTATTACATGTTGTACTCCTGTACAAAGAAACACAACCTCAATGACAAACACAAAATAATTCATCTCAAACTATTACAATTATGTTCACACTTTCCTCCCACCTTAATTAACCAAAACCATGACTTTATAAGAACATGACTGCAAACACAATGGCAGTGTTAATCTATGTCACATACACAATTTCAAACATACACAAAACTATTTACGTGTGCTTTCTCTTGATAAAAACAGACAATTATTATATTAAAAAGTGTATAACGGTATAATATAATATATAATTATAGTACAAAGAGTATCTCAACCTTGTTTTGATCTAAAGCCATTTGAAAGCATTCTTTCAGTGCCTGAGCACTAAGATTACTTTAGTTATTGTCATGTACGTACAAATCATAATGGATTGAGCACAGAGTCCTCCTCTTGGAAATGGCTTGGCTCACTAAATGTTGAGGTGAGCTTGGTACAAAAGAATGCCATCTGGGAGACAGTACTAACATTATAGTATGTATGGGAGACCTAGGATAGGTGAGACAAGGACCTGGGAGACCTAGGATAGGTGATACAAGGACCTGGGAGACCTAGGATAGGTGAGACAAGGACCTAGGATAGGTGAGACAAGGACCTAGGATACTTTGATAGGTGAGATAAGGACCTAGGAGACCTAGGATAGGTGAGACAAGGACCTAGGAGACTTTGATAGGTGAGACAAGGACCTAGGAGACCTAGGATCGGTGAGACAAGGACCTAGGAGACCTAGGATAGGTGAGACAAGGACCTAGGATTCCTAGGATAGATGAGACAAGGACCTAGGAGACCTAATAGACCTAGGAGACCAAGGAGGCCTAGAAGACCTAGCTGTTGTTCATTCCTCAGGCCAGATTGAATCAAATGTTCAACATGTTCAAATTCTTTTGCTTTGGGGCTCCATTTTAACCATATTGAAATCCACCTATTCATAACTGTATTTATTGATAGGTTGAATTAATATTTCTTAAAGGAGACTTCAGTATTTCTATTGAACTAGCTTGCTCCCAGTACGCCTATACTCACTAGCCTTGTACCAGACCTGTTAGAGCTCTTCCCAGCTCATTGTCAAGCTAAACAATGACAATGAGTGACAAGGATTTGGGAAGACAGCACAAACAGACTGGGACTCAGGCTATACAGTCGTGGCCAAAGGTTTTGAGAATGACACAAGTATTGGTCTCCACAAAGTTTGCTGCGTCAGTGTTCTTAGATCTTTATGTCAGTAGTTACTATGGTACACTGAAGTATAATTACAAGTATTCCATAAGTGTTGAAGGCTTTCATTGACAATGACATTCAGTTTATGCAAAGAGCCAATATTTGCAGTGTTGACCCTTCTTTTTCAAGACCTCCGCCCTGGCATGTTATCAATTAACTTCTGGGCCACATCCTGACTGATGGCAGGCCATTCTTGCATAATCAATGCTTGGAGTTTGTCAGAAGTTGTGGATTTTTGTTTGTCCACCCGCCTCTTGAGGACCGACCACAAGTTCTCAATAGGATTAAGGTCTGGGGAGTTTCCTGGCCATGGACCCAAAATGTTGATGTTTTGTTCCCCGAGCCACTTAGTTCTCTCTTTTGCCTTATGGCAAGGTGCTCCATCATGCTGGAAAAGGCATTGGTCGTCACCAAACTGTTATTGGATGGTTGGGAGAAGTTGCTCTCGGAGGATGTGTTGGTACAATTCTTTATTCATGGCTGTGTTCTTAGGCAAAATTGTGAGTGAGCCCACTCCCTTGGCTGAGAAGCAACCCCACATATAAATGGTCTCAGGATGCTTTACTTGTCTTCTCCAGACAAGGTGTTTTCCGGATGGCCCAAACAATCGGAAAGGGGATTCATCAGAGAAAATGACTCTACCCCAGTCCTCAGCAGTCCAATCCCTGTACCTTTTGCAGAATATCAGTCTGTCCCTGATGTTTTTCCTGGAGAGAAGTGGCTTCTTTGCTGCCCTTCTTGACACCAGGCCATCCTCCAAAAGTCTTCGCCTCACTGTGCGTGCAGATGCACTCACACCTGCCTGCTGCCATTCCTGAGCAAGCTCTGCACTGGTGGTGCCCCGAACCCGCAGCTGAATCAACTTTAGGAGACGGTCCTGGCGCTTGCTGTACTTTCTTGGCGCCCTGACACCTTCGTCACAACAATTGAATCTCTCTCCTTGAAGTTCTTGATGATCCGATAAATGGTTGATTTAGGTGCAATCTTACCAGCAGCAATATCCTTGCCTGTGAAGCACTTTTTGTGCAAAGCAATGATGACTGCACGTGTTTCCTTGCAGGTTTCCATGGTTAACAGAGGAAGAACAATGATTTCAAGCACCACCCTCCTTTTAAAGCTTCCAGTCTGTTATTCTGATTCAATCAGCATGACAGAGTGATCTCCAGCCTTGTCCTCGTCAACACTCTCACCTGTGTTAACGAGACAATCACTGACATGATGGCAGCTGGTCCTCTTGTGGCAGGGCTGAAATGCAGTGGAAACTTTTTTTTTTATCCATTCATTGTACAATGTTAACTAAATATCTGCCTTTGATATTGACAATTCTCAGACCAATTCTTGCGATTCAACGTCAACTCGGTACATTTGAATAGGCAGATTTCTTCGTCTTATTACGAGTTGCATGTGTGGTATATATACACACATGTTAAATATTACAGCCCACTATAGCCCTATGATTTTGGAGGGGTTAGACTGATTCTAACACAAGTTAAATACAGGTATGATATATTAGCACACACCAGACCATTTGAAAAAACAAAGATGTTTATTGGGTAATGGAGCAGAATGCTTTCCTCTCTTTTCAGACAGCGAGGACAGCAGTCCACCTTAGCCTGAACTCTCCCACAAGCAAACCGCAACTAAGAGGTAACGCAAAACTACACAGCCCAGGTAACAAAACAGCATGATGTGAAAGAAAAACAAACAGTGGCCCGCCTTTGATGGATCTGCCCCAATCTCTAAGACGTTTCTCTCCCCATGGCTCAATTACCTCACTCTGGCTATTTACAGTTTATCTGGAGGGAGGGAGGGAGAGGAGTAATGAAATGTCTCTGTCATGATAGGCTTGGAGGTTGGGGGGGTGAGGTCCATTGGCTAGAAAGGGGATGTAAGGGTGGTGTGTATCAATCGTATATTTAGGGGTGTGTGTGTGGGGGGGGGGGGGGGGGGGGGAGACAGAGGGGTGGATGTGATGGATGACTGCCCCCCCCCCCCCCTCCAATCTCCAGCCTTCTGTTGTGGGCCACTCGACCGAGGCCAGGGTGGCTGTGACCTCATCCACTCTCCTCTCCTCCACAGTCCCATAAAACACCAGGGCTTGATGTCCACGTTACGGCTTCTTCACCTTCTTAATGGACGAGGAGCTAGATGCAGATTCTCTGCGTTTACGCTGGAAAGACACAAAAGAAATGCACCAAACGCTGTCAGCCATTGGCCCAGAACATATACAGTTGAAGTCAGAAGTTTACATACACTTAGGTTGAAGTCATTAAAACTCATTTTTCAACCACTCCACAGATTTCATGTTAACAAACTATAGTTTTGGCAAGTCGGTTAGGACATCTACTTTGTGCATGACACAAGTCATTCTTCCAACAATTGTTTACAGACAGATTATTTAAATTATAATTCACTATATCACAATTCCAGTAGGTCAGAAGTTTACATACACTAAGTTGACTGTGCCTTTAAACTGCTTTAAAATTCCAGAAACCGATGTAATGTCTTTAGAAGCTTCTGATAGGCTATTTGCCATCATTTAAGTCAATTGGAGGTGTATCTGTGGATGTATTTCAAGGCCTACCTACAAACTCAGTGCCTCTTTGCTCGACATCATCAAATCTAAAGAAATCAGCCAAGACCTCAGTGCAAATCAATCCCAGAACAACAGCAAAGGACCTTGTGAAGATGCTGGAGGAAACAGGTACAAAAGTATCTATATCCACAGTAAAGTCCTATATCGACATAACCTGAAAGGCCTCTCAGCAAGGAAGAAGCCACTGCTCAAAAACCGCCATAAAAAAGCCAGACTACGGTTTGCAACTGCACATGGGGACAAAGATCGTACTTTTTGGAGAAATGTCCTCTGGTCTGATGAAACAAAAATAGAACTGTTTGGCCATAATGACCATCGTTATGTTTGGAGGAAAAAGGGGGAGGCTTGCAAGCCAAACAACACCATCCCAACCGTGAAGCACGGGGGTGGCAGCATCATGTTGTTGCTTTGCTGCAGGAAGGACTGGTGCACTTCACAAAATAGATGGCATCATGAGGAAGGAAAATTATGTGGATATATTGAAGCAACATCTCAAGACGTCGCAAATGGGTCTTCCAAATGGACAATGACCCCAAGCAACTTCCAAAGTTGTGGCAAAATGGCTTAAGGACAACAAAGTCAAGGTACTGGAGTGGCCATCACAAAGCCCTGACCTCAATCCTATAGAAAATGTGTGGGCAGAACTGAAAAGGCCTGTGCGAGCAAGGAGGCCTACAAACCTGACTCAGTTACACAAGTTCTGTCAGAAGGAATGGGCCAAATTTCACCCAATTTATTGTGGGAAGCTTGTGGAAGGCTACCCGAAACATTTGACCCAAGTTAAAAAAATTTTAAGGCAATGCTACCAAATACTCATTTGAGTGTATGTAAACTTCTGACCCACTGGGAACGTGATGAAATAAATAAAAGCTTAAATAAATCACTACTATTATTCTGACATTTCACATTCATAAAATAAAGTAGTGATCCTAACTGACATAAGACAGGGAATTTTTACTAGGATTAAATGTCAGGAATTGTGAAATACTGAGTTTAAATGTATTTGGCTAAGGTGTATGTAAACCTCCAACTCAACTGTATAAGCCTGCATAATTTCACTATGACAGAATACTAAGGACTGTGCCCATTGGAACATTTCCTAAATGTATTCTATTTGACAAGTTGTATTCAGCTAACTCCGGTTAGACAGCAGGGTCGTATTCATTAGGATACACTATAAAAACGTATTGCAACGGACAACGAAAACAGGCATTACAGAAAGTCCCTTCCGTGTCAGTCTGTTTAATTCTGTTTGGTGCCTAATGGTTTGTGAGAGTGAAGTGGGCTGAGAGA
This sequence comes from Thymallus thymallus, assembly GCA_023634145.1. Lineage (NCBI taxonomy): Eukaryota > Metazoa > Chordata > Actinopteri > Salmoniformes > Salmonidae > Thymallus > Thymallus thymallus. Next base: position 6,939,104 of record CM042414.1, read on the forward strand.
CTTACCGAGTTGGGAGTGAGCGGCGCTCCCACCACGTCGATGATCTGCTCCTTGGCCTCACCCTTGATGTCGTCTGGGCCGGGCCAGACAGGCACCTCGGGGCCCCCAGAAGCCTCTAGTCCTCCTCCTCCTGGGGGCCCGATGGGGACAACCCCTCCTCCAGCCTTCAGCAGAGCCTCGTAGCGGTGGCGTAGCATCTGTTGTTCGTACTCACAGTTACCGTGGGCCTGCTTCAGCTCATAGACCAGCACCAGGTCACTGCGCAGCTCGTTGAACATCTGGACTATCTCCTCTGTGGGCATGGGGTTCAGGTCTACAGAGAAAGCAGGGCAGGGAAAGAGGATTTAGAAACACACAGATAGGAAATATCCCACTAACCACTTTATGAGGCTCTGGTGAATGTTGTGTGGAACCACAATGCATTGGCAGTGACTAAATGGTTTGCCTTGTTTTACTTGATCTACATGGTCAAATCAACTTAGCCTTTTCAAGTCCAACTGCCTAGTCAGGCTTTTCAAGTCCAACTGCCTAGTCAGGCTTTTCAAGTCCAACTGCCTAGTCAGGCTTTTCAAGTCCAACTGCCTAGTCAGAGTGCCTTGGTCTGTGTTTGCTCTATTCAGATTGGTATGGTAGATGTTATTACCAGACCTGGGTTTAAATATACTGAAGAAAAATATAAGTGTTTGTCCCACAAAAAGCTTATTTCTCTGAAGTTTTGTGCACAAATCTGTTTACATCCCTGTCAGTGAGCATTTCTCCTTTGCCAAGATAATCCAAGGTCTGAGGGAGCTTGCAATTGGCATGCTGACTGCAGGAATATCCACCAGAGCTGTTGCCAAAGAATTGAATGTTAATTTCTCTACCATAAGCCGCCTCCAACTTTATTTTAGAATTTGGTAATACATCCAACCGGTCTCACAATCACAGACCACGCCAGCCCAGGACCTCCACCTCCATCTTCTTCACCTGTGGGATCGTCTGAGACCAGCCACCCGGACAGCTGATTAAACTGTGGGTTTGCATGACCAAAGAATTTCTGCACAATCTGTCAGAAACTGTCTCAGGGAAGCTCATCAGCCTGCTCGTCAGCCTCACCAGGATCTTGACCTGACTGCAGTTTGCTGTCGTGACCAACTTCAGTGGGCAAATGCTCACCTTCGATGGCCACTGGCTTTTAACCCAGGCCGGTTTGGTATATGAAATAATGTTATTTGGGGAAAAAAATACTTTCAAATACTTCTAACAGAAGTAGTTGATTCTGGCCACATTATTTGAAAATACTCAAATACACAGAAAATAAGTATTTCAATAACAAATAATACACATATTTGAACCCAGATCTGGTTGTTACTATAGCGTTTGTGTGAGCCAGAGAGTGCCTTGGTTTCCTTTTTGTAACATTTATGCTGAGGAGATGATGGGAGGTATTATGACTAACTGAACTCACCCACTTCCCTCTCTGTCAGGATCTGGTCAATGGCCTTGATTTTCTTCTGGCCTACCGAGCTTGGCAGCTTCATCTGTAACACACAAGCACAAAAGATAATAAGTCGGGGTGTATAGCAATAAACGTCCTCACCTCTGGCGGTTCATTTGTTTCAGCAGGACTGATCAAAATGTCTTTATCTGCCCGAGTCTGACAGATCATCTGTGGAGCACTCCACTCCTTCACCCCCAATGCATGTCAGATAAAGAGCAGTCGCGGAGATGAATAAGCTCCCTCTGCTACATCTTATAGATATCAGCATGCCTCTAATGGCATAAATCACGGTTTGCTAATGAGAGCAAGGGCTGTGTCCCAAATGCCCCCTTATTCACTAGGGCTGGGAATTGCCAGGGACTTCACAATACGATACTTAGGTGCTGATACGATATGTATTGCGATTCTATACACAATGCAATTTGAAACTGCGATTTGATGTGCCAAACTTGTTGTTCACTACAGGTCGGCTGCAGAGACAAGAGAAAATGTGTTTTGATCAGTCATGGAAATGAAATAAAAGTTCTGAAAACATGTTGGCTCACTACAGGAGAACAAGATATAGGATGAAAAACACTGGGGTTTTGGCGCAGGTACAACCGACTGGCGCTAGCTAACGCTACCTAGCACGTATTTATATTGTCAAAAAATAATATTGCAATATGTAACTATCAATTTATTACCCAATCACTACATAGGGAATAGGACATATAGCCAGGTCTAACATGCTCCATCCACTATCAGCATACATCACATGCTACAGTATGAGACCATACTAGACTAGTAAATGATCCTTTTAAAATGGAGCGTTTGTGGAGTTTCCAAAACCATATCAAATGGAGTTTCAATGGGAGTGCTTTCTGGTTTTTATGGAGATTCAATGAGAGTTCTTTACAGTGTTTCAATGGGAGTTCTATATGCTCTTTATGGAGTTTCAATGGGAGTGCTCTATATTGGTATTTGAGAGGGAGGCTGAGGTCCTAGGGTGATTTTTAGAGGGGGAACCATCTAAGCAAACCCATTTACAATTCCTATACAGATCGTGTGTGACTGATCATTTTAGTGCATGGCCATGCTTACCCTCTGGCTGCGCAGCGTGACTCCGGCTGATTTGAAGTCAGGGAACTTGATGCCTGCCGTCTCAGGAACAGTCTGTTGTTGACAGACAGGGAGACAGTACAGAGTTGAGCACAGAGACAAGACAAACTAACAAGCAGAGTGGCATCAGGTTCCTTACTAAGGGATTGGGCGAAAGGGAGAGTGTTTGTGTGTGTATACCGGTTTCTCCATCTCTCGTTTCAGCGGGAGTTTCTTCTTGGTGGCCTTGCGCTCGGCGCGTCTCATCTCTGTGTTGGTGTCTGCTGCTGTGATGAGCTTCTGCAGGTCCTGGGCCTTCTTCTCACGATCCTTCTTCCTGCTCTCCATCTTCCGCAGCTCCTGCATCAGATACTCCTCTTCTGCCACCTTCAGGGCAAAACAGGGAAGTGCAACTTGAGCGCAGGATTAAAACAGCAGAATGAATTAACAATAATATAATGGTCTCTAACCTCTGGACATGCATAAAAGACCTTCACAGCTTGATATATGCAAATCTACCTATGTCACCTGGTCTGTTTCTACTAGGAAATACTTCTGACATCGTATTGGATTCGATGAAATTGTTAAAATGTGTGCCCTAACTGCCGCCAAAAAGACAATAAAAAAAAAAAAAAAGTGGTTTGATCCAAATAGTTCTATAAAAACTTATCGGGGAACTTACTTTCTGGACATTCTCATTCTGGCTAAGCTGCATGGCATGGCTACAAAAACTAGTGGCCTTGTCAAATGTCATCTCCACCATCAAAGACCTGGGTTGGGTACTGTAGGTACCCCCCTTCTTGCTCATGATTTGTTGCTGTAGTAATCATGTGACTGCTATCTCTTGTTTGATTGGCACGGATAACCCCCCAAAAACAATATTAAACTAAAATAATATAATGTAGGCCTATGCCATATTACAGTCCTTCTGTTCAAATCCACTTACAATAGTGAGTGCATTCAGTCTTAGTTTATGCGATCCCAGTGAGACCCTGCCGAACTCCGCCCAGGAGTTAGACACCAGATAAACCATAGGAATGGAAGGCTGAACGTAATTGCACCTCAAAGGGATAGTGCGAGGTTTTGGCAATTAAGCCCTTTTTCTACTTTAATCCAGAGTCAGATGAACTCATGGAAAACATGAAATTGCTTAGTAGCGTTTGCGCAATAGCTGTACTGTTAGACCTCCAGTCATAGCGCTAACGCTAGTTAGCAATGGCTCTAACGCTAGTTAGCAATAGCTCTAACGCTAGTTAGCAATGGATCTAAAGCTAGTTAGCAATGGCTCGCAAATCTACTTTTAACTTCCTTCAAACTGCACACAGAGACATAAAAATGGTAACCATGACATTTTTTGACTCTGGGTAAGTAGAAAAAAAATCTTGCACTATCCCTTTAACCTTCAAAACACTAGCAGTGGAATTGTCTTTGGGGCGGTACTGCTAACCTGATCTGGCGTGCGGTTGAATAATCTCTCCAGCTGCTCTTTCCTGCGCCTCTCGTGACCCGCGTCAAATACGTACATCTTGGGCTCTGTCCCCGTTGCAGCGCGGACCTTAGTCAGCTTACCGCAAATGTTGTAGTAACGTTCCTTTAGGTCCTCTGTTGAACGTTTCTGTAAAGACAAATACAGAAATGTTTCCGGCACGTACAATTATCATGGGAAGACATTGTATTTCACAATCACAATCAAATATTTGCCTAAAAGAAAATCAAATATTCCAATCTAAATGTTTTGAAATATTTGAATCATTCTTTTCTGTATTGTGATTTGTGGATTCAAATTATGTATTTAAAATGTGTGTGTGTGTGTGTGTGTAATTTCAGTCACAGATAGCCTCCACAGTCACAGATAGCCTCCACAGTCACAGATAGCCTCCACAGTCACAGATAGCCTCCACAGTCACAGATAGCCTCCACAGTCACAGATAGCCTCCACAGTCACAGATAGCCTCCTCACTCTGTATTGCTGATGGTCGTAGCGGTCATGGACGACGATAAAGCGCAGGTCAAAGCGCTTGCACAGGTCAAACAGGTGGTCCGTCTCCGCCTTGGTCCAGCCGTCGTCATGGAGATACATCTGGTACTCCTGCTCCGAGTACACTGGCACCTGCACTGCCTAGGGAGGGGGAGACAGAGAGAGAGACATATTTGCAATAAAGCCCCTTTGAATTGAAAAAGACAGACAGGTAGTCACAGGGAGGGAGATGGACGGAGGGAGAGAGAGAGGGAGAGAGCTAGATGGCAGGAGGGAGAGAGGGGGAGAGAGAGGGGGAGACAGATGGAGAGTGATTAGAGAAAAGGAGAGAGATGGAGAGTGATGAGAGAGAAGGAGGGAAAGGGATGAGGGAGAGGGAAAGGGATGAGGGAGAGAGATAGAAGGAGAGAGAGATGGAGGAAGGAGAGAGAGATGGAGAAAGGAGAGTGGTAGTCCTGTGCAGCTCAGTTGGTAGAGCATGGCGTTTCCAGTGCAAGTGTTGTGGGTTCGATTCCCACAGGGGATTAGTATGGGGAAAAAGTATGAAAATGTATGTAAGTCACTCTGGATAAGAGTGTCTGCTAAATGACGTAAATGTAAATGTTACAGTGTGTCAGACCTACAGTGATGGAGATCAATAAAGAGATAAAAAACAATGACGACAGAGAAAATTAGTGACAGCGGAGAGAGAACCCCCTCTCCTTACCTTGTTGAAGCGGGCAAAGGGGTAGTCCTTGCCTTCCTCTGCCATGCGTCTCCAGTGGTGGAAGACGGCTCCATCTCGGCGGGCTGGGTTGGTGAAGGGCATCCATTTCCAGGGTCGCACCCGCTTACAGCCCAACTTGGCCTTCACTGTCCGGTAGCCCTGAGTGGTGTCACTGGGCAGCAGGGGGGGAGCATCTCTGCTGAGAGACAGGTGGTGGTCAGAATACTAATTCAATTAAACTCCCTATTAACGCAGCGATAAATAAAATAAATCACAAGTAAATACAATTTTATGAGAGATCAGTGTTCGAGTAAATCAAATTACATTGTATTGGTCACATGCACATATTTAGCAGATGTTATCGCGGGTGTAGCAAACATGCTTGTGTTCCTAACTCCAACAGTGCAGTAGTATGTAGAAATTCACACAAATCTAAAAGTAGTACAATGGAGCCTGTAGTTAATGCTCAGCCCAAGAGGCAGGGCAGCCAGACAGAGGGAGGGAGTTTGGGTCAAACAGGGTTCCTACTTCTTGTCTGAGTAGAGCAGGGCGTACACCTCTCTGTGCATTCCCTCGGGTCTCTTGAAGGTCAACGTTTCGGTCGTTTTCTTGGCCTTTTTCTGTAATGTGGGGATAAAGGGCGAGTGTACATGCAGATCATCACCTGTTCAATTCAGATGTAAACTATAGACCTTCAGTTGATAGACTTGTGCTAATGAAACGCAACAATGGACAGTCGGACACATTAAGTTGTTCCACACATGCCACTATCACACACAATCAACAGACAGGTCCTCAACAGGCTGTGACCAGAGGGCATAATCCTTACCTTCTCTGAGTTGATGAAATCCTTCTTACTGATCGGCCCATCATTGTCCCCTCCGGCCAACTCCAGAATATCTCTCACATCGGCACCAGCTGCCATGATGACGTGTACTGTAAAGAAGAGTTACTCTGTCATTGTGTGTCAAAGGTAAATGTCGCCGCCTGATAGCTCACCTAACTAACGTTAGTAAGTTACTTCCCGTACTTTCGTGGCTAGACATGGCAAGCAGAGCTAACAAGCAAAAAAGTATGAGCATGTATGCACTAACTAACTGTACGTCGCTCTGGATAAGAGGATCTGCTAAATTACTCAAATGTAAATGTAATGTAGTTAACTAATCTTATCGGTCTCTACTTAAGTTATCGGTCTCTACTTAATGTATTAATTAGTTAGTTAACATGTGTATCGAAAGACGATACCTGTATATTGTGTAGATTTTTTAGCTAGTTAATGCGTCGCTCACGCTGACTAGCTAGCTAACGTTAGCTTTCCAGCAAATAGGTTCATCTAGTTAGCTAGCCGGCGTTAACAAACGTTGCCGCGCTAAAGCCCAGCTACTTATGGAATAACATTTTGCCGTTTACCTTTTTGGTGAATCCACGAGTCTGTTTTTGTATTTTTAAAGCAAATATTATGTGAAAGAATAATTGGCTAGCTAGCTGACCGGCTAACAACAAGCTATAATCAACAAGCTTGCGTTCAGCGGAAACAGGAAGTAATTATTCTTCGCCAGTAAACCCACTGCTGCAGTAAGTTTGTCGCCACCTACTGATGTGGAGGGGGTGAACTTGGAACTAAATTATTTAACCGCATAGATAAATGAAATATGTAAGAATGTGTGATTTGTGCCATATATTGTCATATATAAGACATGAATACATGTAGAGAAACAACAAGTTAACTGTTTAATTAAATCTTTATTAAAAACAAGGTTATTATTTTTTTGAACAAGCCCCACATTTTACAAAATACATTAACAGTGGAATGATACTGTGTTGCCTGGAAGAAACATTCAGAAGATGATTGGATGGGTTAACAACAAGGATTACATAATATCATTTTAAATGAATTGCTTTGTTATACATTGTTACAGAGGAATTCAACACCAAAAATGGTGTATTCAGACTGAACCACCACGCTGTAGGAGAACTGGTCTTAGTGGCACGGGTAGGCCTGGCCCGCACTACTGTTGACTGGGATTTTGGCTCAGTCAACAGTGAAATCCTGGACATGGAATACATGCTCCCCTTCACACATCCGGACTACCTTGTTGAGGTAACGGATGCCGTCCTGATAGACTTTGGGCAGCTCCCTGTTATTCTGGGCAGTTAGCGAGACCATTGGCAGCGTTGCACAGTGGAAACTGTTGTTTTAGCAATCATGGTTGTGGATATACACCCTGGTGTGCCAGTTTAGCTTGAGTCTGTTGCTGTTCTAGCCAAAGGTGGAGCTCCATGGCTTTCCAGTGTAGATCCTGGGTGTGTATTCCACCTTTTTATGGAGGAGGTCCACAAAAAGCATCCATAAGGGCACCGCATTGAACTGAAAGCCCTGTAACATGCCGGAATTATACCGCTCTAGTTGGTCCATGTACAGTTTAGACTTAGCTTTGAGGTTGAATAAATCTTCAGCAGCGATCATTGGAAAACGGATGCAGTCAAAAAGGGCGAACTGGTCTTCTTGGGTGGATAAGTTACCCTGATCCAATGCCCAGTCCTCCAAACCCTTTAGCATAAAGCCTCATCTGTCACTACCACGTTTGAACGGGCCTTTACTGTCCCCAGGCCAAGACCAGTCCAGGCAGGGGAACGGCTCAGCTACTCACAGTTCCAGGCAAGGTAAGTTTCCTGCAGAAATGGGTTGCCTGTACAGATGGAGTGCTCATACAGAGACGTCTGGGTCTGGAAGGAGGCATCCTCTGGGAGCAGCCAGGTGAAGAGCCTCCCAGGCTCCTACTGGAGCTGCCTCATGACTCCAGTCGGACACCATCTTGTGGATGCACTGAGCATATGACGCAGTGATGTTGATCTGCCTTGTGTACAGAGATACCTGGGGAAGAAAGAGACACAAGATACATGGATTATCTTCCATGACATGGCTTTGATGAAGAAAGGGTTGATGTAATAGCAACAAGGCTAACGTTTGTAAAGTAGAGCAGGTTGTTGTCACTTTACCTTAGGAAGTTGGTGAAATGAGGGCGGCAGTTGAGGCTGACGTCTAGGTTGAAATTACTGAGGTTCTCCTTCTTTGAGACGTTTAAGATGGAGGCCTCTGGATCGAGAGTGACGATCAGCTTGTGAACACAGATGGTTTCCACAGTGCTGTCTGCGACCCGCCTGATGATGTCAATGTCACAGTCGCGTCCACGGTCAAACAGCACCCGTCTATGGTTAGCGAGGCCTGCGTTGTGGTCCAGGGCGTAGACACGGCTGTTATTCTATGCCGATTCTGATCAAATAAAAAAATATTGATCAACCACATAATATATTGATCAAGCGCATAATATTTTGAATAGCACAAACAGTATATAAAAAAAATATTAGAAATTTATCATAAATTTTCTTCCAATCTAATAGAGCCATTCAAAACGTGGTTTTCGTTTGTTTGATACCATTCCATTGACTCCATTCTACTCCATTCCAGCCATTATTATGAGCCGTACTCCCCTCAGCAGCCACCACTGTTGTAAACTGAGCACCTCCTTGAGCATGTAACAGTCGTCTCTATTAGCATCCCAAAGTGACCCATGGACCAAAACCTTCTGCTGCTTCAATTTTCTTTAAGTGCCTTTCAATGATACTGTGTCTGGTCTTTAGGTCTAACCCTGACCTTAACCCTTGTAGACATTGGTCAGTCTTACCTCTCTCACAGACCACACCAGCATCCTCAGTGACCCCCCAGCCTTTGAAGAGACAGTGGGACAGGTCTTTCTCTGTACCATCGCAGCTTAGATCGTCCATCCAGATAGGACCAGAGACTGTGTCCAGAATAGAAACGGGTCATGGGTCAATAAAAACATGAAGGTGTGATATTCTGTACATATGCAAAGATACACATGGGGCCAGTTTCCCGGACAGATATCAAGCCTCCATTGAAATAGCGTTTTAGTCCAGGACTAGGCTTAATCTGTGTCTGGGGAACTGAGATGAGTGGATACAAGAGAAGTCATACAGATCCAACCTACTTTGTCCGTATATTCCACCAACAAGGGTAGTTGAGATGGCGACACACCATCTGTGCCTCAGTAATGTCCCCATTGTCATCGCACACGGCCCCCCACTGTCTATTATAGTAGACCTAAACACTCAGAATACAGTTTACTACCGACCAGCCTCATGGCCCCATCCTGTAACCCTGAATGGGGGCTTTAGAATATAGTCAGTCAGTCAAATAGTAAAAATACACTGTTCTTTTTTTCCACATTTGCTGGTGAGTTTGTAACCCCTTAACATTTCTTCTACAAACCTTTTGCTAGCTTGGTTTGATTCTGTGCTGAATGTAATAGTGAGTAGTATTGGGATGTGTTGGTAGATGGTGACATTTTTTTAAACCTTTATTTAACTAGGCAACTCAGTTAAGAACAAATTCTTACTTACAATGACAGCCTACCTACAGGCTCAGCCCCTGGAGCAAATTAGGGTTAAATGCCTTGCTCAAGGACACATCGGAAGGTTTTTTTTCACCTTGTCGGCTCGGGTATTCAAACCAGCAACCTTTTGGTTACTGGCCCAACCCTCTAACCACTAGGCTACCTGCCGCCCTATTTGTCCTGGTACACCTTGAGTGCCATGGAAAAGTTGACCAAGTCTTCCATTACTACTTTCAAAGATGAACGCAATCATGTTGAAAACAGTAAGGAACATTAACAGAGATGGGCCCATAACACCATGTATGATGTTCCCTGACTCTACCACCAAGGCAACCTCTCTGCTGTGTTAAGTGAGCTCTGGCTCACTCTCAAGCGGATACACTCTAGTGAACCCATTACCCTTTTCTTTTCACCACTTCTCCTTTGTGATAGCACCAGTTGCACCTATGTTCACCATTGAATTGTTTGATATTCTGTACTTTGCAGCGAGCAGGGGAATCCCAAATACATTGCAAACTGTGCACACGTACATTTGTGGGTGTCCCTCTCAACTGGCATGTCAAGCCCTTACCCTCAAGTGAAACACACTCATCCACAAAGGGCTGAAGGAAAGAATTCATTTCTGGGCTTTTTGGCCTAAACCACAGCCCCACAAGAATGATGTGCTTTGCTCTTAGGTTCTGGGGAAGTTCATTAACTGTGACTTGTAGGGGCCAGATGTGAAAGGGAGAGGACTTGAATATTGGAACGCCATCCACATTCCATGAGAGTGAAAGGTTAATTAAATCAGTGTCATTAAGGGCATCTATTGACTTGTATAGTGCACCATCATAAATGTCATCTATACTATCTGGGCTGCTCTTCAACTTACAATACTCATATTCTAATGCTTTGCTGATAACTTTTCCTCTAGTTGTTTTTTGACCGACAATTTCAAGAACACGGATCCACTCTTGACAAGAGATGGCATATCCCCAGGGAGGCAACCACATGATGTGTAATGATCTGGCACTTCACTGCCAAAGAAATACTGGCATGTTGGACAAATATACTGCATTTCAAAAGTGTAATTACAGTCAAAATAATTCATAAATCTTAAGAGACTGTTGGGAACGCCGTTTGTCCCCTTGAGACAATGGAGGTTTATAATAAATCACTGAGAGCTATCTTGGTGGTTGTGTGTCTTAGAGCACAGCAGAGTATTGAGAGCAGAGACTCATCTTCAGTCATTTTTGCATTTCGATAGATATTTCCTTGTCCTCCAACTTGATTGATAATGTGCCTGCCTTGTCCATCTGTGTTGTCTCCATCTGTGTTGTCTCCATCTGTGTTGTCTCCACCTGTGTTGTCTCCATCTGTGTTGTCTCTATCTGTGTTGTCTCCACCTGCGTTGTCTCTATCTGTGTTGTCTCCATCTGTGTTGTCTCCATCTGTGTTGTCTCCACCTGCGTTGTCTCCATCTGTGTTGTCTCCATCTGTATTGTCTCCATCTGTGTTGTCTCCACCTGCATTGTCTCCCTGTAAGCACAACAGATGCCCAGGTCAGAAGGAGGCCTATAGACGTAGTGTTAACATGAAGGTAGTGTTAACACCCCCCCCCAAATATCTGACCTGTTGAGGCGCTACATTTCCATTTGACCTAAAAACCTGCCCACTTCTAGGATGGCTAAGTGATCATTGCAGTTACTTTTCGCCACAAAGGTTGAGAGTTCAAGTCCCTTCTGTGACCAATTCTTTACGGTTTAATGGTGTCAGTTTATCTTCTAAGTTCATGCAATATAAATTGCTATGTTGTTTTACTTGAATGGACGGATGCTGGCGGTCTGGGGTCACGCGGCAATCAACGTCGCTCTCGGACGAGCTGTCCTGTGGGGAAGAGCCATGCATGTCAGGTGACAGTTGCAACTGTCAGTAATGTTTCAGAAAATAATGAGTGTGTAGCTCTGCTATGCTGTTTTACTTGAGTGGAATACTTACTTGTAGCCATGGCTTATAAGCCTACAGGCTAGATGAAATGAATGGGGCAGAACAAGTAACAGGGCATTGAAAAGGAGATTGAAATAGTTAACCAAGAGGGCCTCAGAGTGGGACAGCGGTCTAAGGCACTGCATCGCAGCATTTGGCCCAGCGTCGTCCGGGTTAGGGGAGGGTTTGGCCGGGGTGGCTTTATTTGGCTCACTGCGCTCTAGCAACTCCTTGTGGCGGGCCAGGTGCCTGCAGGCTGACTTTGGTCGTCAGTTGAACAGTGTTTCCTCCGACACATTGGTGCGGCTGGCTTCCGGGTTAAGCGGGCGGGTGTTAAGAAGTGTGGTTTGGCGGGTCATGTTTCGGAGGACAACCTTCGCCTCCCGAGCCCGTTGGGGAGTTGCAGTGATCCAGAACGACTTAAAGTAGCGAGTGCATACATTTTTGTACTATCTGAGTGACATTATAACAAAATCAATGAGGGCCCCATGCCATTTTTTGAATGTTTTATTCTCCCGGGTGCCACCAAAATGTTATATTCCACCTGGGGGAATAGTCGATGTTGTGTGGGAGGACAAGAGTTCTCCTGCCAAAGTGATCGAAACAAATGGTAGGTTTGGTTCTTGTCTGTAACTTATGTGACATCAGTTCTCTCTCACATGTCTGTCTGGCTGGTTGTCCTTCTATGTCTGTCTCTAATGTTTACATGAATATGTTAAATTGGTGTCTCTTATATTATCGACCTGCTTAGGTAATGTTTGTCTAACTGTTGCTGTCTATCAACTCACACTTTTATAGAGCACAAAGACAAATTGATGAGGAAATTACTCAAACTACAGGCCCCTAGGAGTCAAAGGAAGGATGAGGAACCTAAAAGCATAAGAAAAACACAGACCAAGCACCCATACACTCTCCCCAGTCTGCGAGAACTGAAACCAATCCGGCAAAGAAGACGAGAAAGGTAGGCCCAAGAGTTTTTATTCTTGTGCAGATACTTATGGATAAAATCACAGAAAGGTAGGCCCAAGAGTTTTTATTCTTGTGCAGAGAAAATCACAGAAAGGGAAAATAAGTCAAAGGAAGAGGAGATTAAGGCTCTTAAAAAAGACGTGAAACAGTTGAAGGTCCAAAACCAGGAACTGACAACCCTGAACATGTCTCTGTATGATCCCTTTCATTGAGTTGGATTTATGATAGTAAGTGTTATTCTGGTATGACCCCTTTAATTGAGTTGGATTTATGATATCGACTTGTAGCCTCAAAGGACCTTGCTTCATTCTCCAAGCAGGCTAGTCTAATTTGTTTTGAACCTGTAAGCTGTGTTGGTTTCTGTCTATATGTCCCAGGTAAACTACAATGTTTGTGTAAACTGCTAATTTGTTTAAGAATTGTTCTGTGAGAGTTGTTCTGCGAGAGTTGTTCTGCGGAAGTTGTTCTGCGAGAGTTGTTCTGCGGAAGTTGTTCTGCGAGAGTTGTTCTGCGGAAGTTGTTCTGCGAGAGTTGTTCTGCGGAAGTTGTTCTGCGGGAGTTGTTCTGCAGGAGTTAGTTGACGAAGGTAAGTGAGGGATGCCCCGCTCTCTCGGTTGCCCATATGTTTAGTCAATATTATTCCAATCGCTTTTGCATTATTGTAGCCTTTTCTGTAGCCTGTCAACTATGTGTCTGTCTCTAATCTGGTGGTCCCTGCGCGCACGACCCACGTGGAGTTCCAGGTCTCCGGCAGCCGTTGGAACTGCCGTTCTGCGGCCAACAAGGCAGAGTTCATTTCAGCCTATGCTGCCCTCCAGTCCCTTGACTTCTTGTCGCTGATGGAAACATGGATTACCACAGAAAACACTGCTACTCCTACTGCTCTTTCCTCATCTCATCATGTGTTCTCACATACCCCGAGAGCATCTGGTCAGCGTGGCGGTGGCACAGGAATTCTAATCTCTCCCAAGTGGACATTCTCTCTCTTTCCCCTGACCCATCTGTCTATCTCCTCATTTGAATTCCATGCTGTCACAGTCACTAGCCCATTCAAGCTTAACATCCAGTCATTTATCGCCCTCCAGGTTCCCTTAGAGAGTTCATCAATGAACTTGACGCCTTGAAAAGTTCATTTCCTGATGATGGCTCACCCCTCACAGTTCTGGGTGACTTTAACCTCCCGACGTCTGCCTTTGACTAATTTCTCTCTGCTTCCTTCTTTCCGCTCCTTTCCTCTTTTGACCTCACCCCCTCACCGCCCCCCTCTACTGACAAGGCAGGCAAAACCCTTGACCTCACCTTTACTAGATGCTGTTCTTCGTCTAATCTCACTGCAACTCCCCTCCAAGTCTCCGACCACTACTTTGTATCCTTTTCTCTCTCGCTCTCCTCCAACACTACTCACTCCCCTAATCAGATGGTAATGCGCCATCGCAACCTTCGCTCTCTCTCCCGCTACTCTCTCCTCTTCCATCCTATCATCTCTTCCCTCTGCTAAATCCTTCCCCCTCCTGTCTCCTGATTCTGCCTCCTCGACCCTCCTCTTCTCCCTTTCTGCATCTTTTGAATCTCTATGTCCCCTATCCTCCCGGCCGGTTCGGTCCTCCCCTCCTGCTCTGTGGCTAGACGACTCATTGCGAGCTCACAGAACAGGGCTCCGGGCAGCCGAGTGGAAATGGAGGATAACTAAACTCCCTGTGGACCGGTCATCTTTCCACTCTCTCCTCTCTTCTGTTTCTGCTGCTAATGCCACTTTCTACCACTTCAAATTTCAAGCCTCTCTCCGAGTTGGGCATCTCCGGCACTGCACACTCTTGGATTGCGTCCTACCTGACAGGTCCCTCCTATCAGGTGGCGTGGCGAGAATCTGTCTCAGTTCTAGGCTCTCTCCTATTCTCACTTGGCTCTGTCATATCCTCACATGTTATCTCCTATCATTGCTACGCAGACAACGCTCAATTAATTCTCTCCTTTCCCACTTCTGATAACCAGGTGGCGAATCGCATCTCTGCATGTCTGGCAGACATATCAGTTTGGATGTCGGATCACCCAAAAACTTTACTATCACTTGTCTTTTGTCTTAACTAACACCTGACTTATTTAACCTGCTAGCACTAACTTACCTCACAGCTGCTTGTTTAAAGAAATGTACTTACTGTGATGGAGATGTGGTTGTCCCACTGGCTATCCTAAGTTGAATGCACCAATTTGTAAGTCGCTCTGGATATGAGTGTCTGCTAAATGACTAAAATGTAAAATGTAAATATTAAGTACTATTCTGGTAAGTATGACCTCACTGTTAGTTGTTATTTCCTTTGTCAGTGTTCCTTATGTAATATGTAACACACACACACACACACACACACACACACACACACACACACACACACACACACACACACACACACACACACACACACACACACACAAAGTTTCTACTGTTACATCCTGTGAACTCTGCCCCCCTCTCATCTCTTTCCAGTCCTCCCCAGTTAAGACAGGGCATGTAAACAACAGTGAGACTGACTACCACAGGCAGCAGCACTGGACAGCCATGCAGCCATATTAAAACCAACTATCACCAAATTTACCATTGCAGACATCCGTTTCCCTTCACACCAATACACATAAACTGTTCATGTGATGTCACCATTACTCTCACACTTGTTACAAAATATGCTTTTACCATATTTATTTAATCTCATCGTTTTTTTCTCTCCTAGGTATCATATTTTTTGCAGTGCTGGTGAAAAGGTCAATCAAAAATGTCAGCTTATATCTTGTGCAATCTGTCCATTCTTTTGAAAGAGTGTGGATTGTTCTACATTAAATTCTCTGAAGGTTGAGGAAGGAATCCAGCAGGTTGTCCAAATGGAAAATGACCCTGGAAATCTGGTGGAATTACCTGCAGGACTCTTAACTACAGGATATACCACATGATTTTGGCGCCATTTGGTGTAGGACAATTCCAACAGGTAGTCATTCAGGAAACAATCCTGCGGGATTTAATTGAGGACTATCTGCAGGATTCCTGCAGGATGGTTTTCCTAAAGGACTACCTGCATGATTCCTACAGGATCCTGCAGGAATTGTCCTACAGGAAAGTGGCCCCGGAAATCCTGTGGGATATCCTGCAGGACTTCCTATTTTTCATGCAGGATTTTTTGTAAGGGAATCATGAAAAAGTGAGGCAAAAGTGATAACTAAGTGGCTCGGGGAACAAAACATCGACATTTTGGGTCCATGGCCAGGAAACTCCCCAGACCTTAATCCCATTGAGAACTTGTGGTCGATCCTCAAGAGGCGGGTGGACAAACAATAACCCACAACTTCTGACAAACTCTAAGCATTGATTATGCAAGAATGGCCTGCCATCAGTCAGGATGTGGCCCAGAAGTTAATTGACAGCATGCCAGGGCGGATTGCAGAGGTCTTGAAAAAGAAGGGCCAACACTGCAAATATTGACTCTTTGCATAAACTGAATGTCATTGTCAATGAAAGCCTTTGACACTTGTGGAATCCTGTATGCTACCAGCACATTATCTGCGAACTGTTGGCTAGAGCGCATGTGCCAAGACCAGAGTGGGCACATTATACAACGCAACGTTTTTTTGTGACAAAACCATCAGTAGAGTTAAAAATGCGATGGAAAACCATTTAACTTGTATTTTTCATTTGGTACATGGGACTTTAATGGAAAAAGGTATTCGTATGTACACTATGTCATCACGCACAGCATTTTACCTGCTAATAGTCAGTGTGATGGAAACATCCCCGGTGAGAAAATGCGCATATTGTTTCATGCAGATTTTTTGAAAAACTTTCGCAAATTGGAAAGAAACCAAGCTACTAACCACGTTTCAGTTTTTATGTGAATAAAGTCAGGCCTACTGTTGCGATGGAAACAGGACGTTTTGGTAAAATTTTATAGATGCTGACAGATCATTTATTCGTTCTACGTGGTGGGATCTTTTTGTGTCTAATATTAATTACAAGATAAATGGAGGTCACGCGATGTAAATTAACTAACTGTTCTTAAGATTTCTTGAATAAAATTATAAATACAGTTTATACGGGTTTTAAACCAATGTTATGTATAAATAACCTCTAAAATATATGTAAACAGACCATAAATATCTACATTTTTGTTTTCTTGTAAAGCTGTGAGTGTTATGATATAATATCAGTACTTGTTGCATTTACAACTTATCTTAGTCCTATCATCAACTGATTTCGGTCATTGCTAGAAAGCCAAGTGATAGTTTCCCGAACCTTAACCAGATTTTCCTAAATGAATTATTCTAACCTGCTGCGTACATTCTCCTAACCTGCTACGAAATGGAATCATTCTTCTAAAACAGACTGACTAGCTAGCTAACAAACCTACAGTGCAGGTCATCTTCAAATTCATTGTTTTACAGGAGATTACTGGCAAACCATGGTTGTCCAACTCCCTCAGCAGAACGGCTGACGTTCTAAACCGTCATAGGTAGTTCTTCTTCTATGGTGCCTCGTACCAGGCAGGAGGGCGGGGCCAACGCTGCTAAGCAACGGTACACACACACGGTGCCAACGCACAACGTGAGCAACCCGTGATTTCCAGCTAATGCATGTAGTTATAGTTTTGATATTTTTGCTGTACACTAACAGCAGGTAATCGATTATTTCCAACAACATAATTAACGTTTTAACGTAGATTACGTACTTGTTGTGTGCGACTCACTCGGTAACAAAGCTTGCTAGCTAGGCAGTTGACATCTAAAACGTCTAAAAGCAGGATTTTAGCTAGCTACTATACAGTAGTAGCTAGAATAGTTAGGTATTGTTGCTAGGCTCGTTAGGTCATACAGTTAACTTTTTCCAGATCAACGCTCTGCATTGCCCTCTCTGTTTGACGGTGTCAAAAGCAGTAAGAATGTCCACAAGCAAAGAACAAGCAGCTATCAGTAAAGTGATGAGTTTCCTTCAAGAGTGGGATCATGGCAACAAGACGGTGCGAAGCCGCATGCTGACCGTTTTTCTAACTCAGAACACTGGAAAAACTTGCCCTGAGTTAGAACTGGAATTCGCCCAGGTTGCCAGTCTCTTTCTGGCTCGGCTCACCGCCTGGATGAGGCTGACGTATCCTTGCAAAATGCATTTGATGCTGTTAGGCAACCAGTCCAATGTTATATAGTAATTCATATCCACATACAAAGTAAGGATGTTTGGAGAAAAGAATGTAAACAAATTTACAAATGTGTTGTGTTTGTGCCTTTCCCTTTACTCAAGCTCATTCAGCTACATGTTCGGAACATGCTTAGGTCTTCAACTGAAAGCAGTTGGTGTGTTTCTCTCTGCAGCGAGCAAGTCAGTGGAAAAACATTGTCTGAATGTGTATAGCTAACACATTAATCTCTTGCACCATAGATTTTTGTCACACACCCTTTTATCTTTCCACAGTCATCGTTATCTCATAGAGTTCCTGGAGGTTGGGGGTGTCCTAACCCTCCTAGAGATCTTGGGTCAGAAACAGACCAAGGAAGAGGACAAGGCAGAGGCCCTCCGGCTGCTTCAGATAGTCTCAAACGCTGGACGCAAGTACAAAGAGCTAATCTGCGAAAGCTATGGTAAACTACTCACCAAACTATCTCTATGATACATACCGTGTTTTTAGTATATAGTTTGATTTTTTAATTGCTACAGTTTAGCCCAAATTGAAAGTATCTATGTAGAGAGAAATTATTTGCTGTTATTGCTCCAAAATCTGTTGAGTTTTTCTGTCTATGATTAAAGACTGATTGACAAATAATAATAATAATAATTCATTTAATTTGTAAAGCGGTTTTCTCAGAACCAAGGCGAAAAAAATAAAAATACTACTAATAATAATAAAAACAATCCAAAACACAGAACATAGAACGCAGATCTACTTTGAAACCAAAGTATACACCTCACACACATGGTTATGGTCTTATATTGCTTATGCCCAGGGCCGGTCCTGACAGAGATTCTGCAGCGCCAATAGTGTCTGGAAGTGTGTTCCATAGCCGCAGAGACACGCAACTGAAAGCCCTGTCAGCCTAGTTTTTTGTCTGCTGTGGGACTGCTGAAGGGAGACGGACCTGGAGGGGCTAAGGGTGTGTGTTGTTTGATTGGTTGATGTTGTTTGATTGGTTCTCAGAACATATCACTGTGTCCACTGTGTCCTCTCCACATGGTTTGCAGGTGTGAGAGCCATTGCAGAGTGCCTGGCCAAGTCCAAGACAGAGGGGACCCAAGAGACAGCACAAGCCCTGCTGGAGTCCCTGGCCCATGGAAACCCCAAATACCAGAACCAGGTGTACAGAGGTCTGATCGCCCTGCTGACCTGTACCTCGCCCAAGGCCCAGCAACTGGTCTTGCAGACCCTCCGCATAGTACAAGTATAACAACACACACATACACACAGGCAGTCATGCACACACACACACACACACACACACACACACAGGCTCCACGACCATGTGACATAACAGCTGAGAATCAAGCTGTGCTTGACATTGTAATACACAACTGAGTACTGTGGTTTGACTGTATTTATGAAGGTAAATGATTGGATATAATTCTGACCCCTAACAGGACATAGTGAAGGCAGCCCATCCCAGCATCGTAGGACCTCTGTTGAATTTGTTGAGGTCCCTGCATTTGGAGGTTCAATTTGAGGGTATGTAATAGCTAGATGTGCAGATCTCTTCCATTGACATCTTCAACATCCACTTGTACTTCATGCTGTAGTATCTGATTCCATAGTATGCTGTATTGTTTTTTAACTGTCTTTTATAATTATTGTGTTGTCTATCTCCCCCTCTCCCAGCTATTGAGCTGATCACAGATCTGAGGCAGTATGAGGTCAGACCGGCACTGCTCACGGGTCTCGTAGCACTGCTCAAACCAGCCGTGGGGGGAGTACAGAGACACAACATCCTGGAAGGTCTCACGCCTTCTCCTTATTGGTTCCCCAGTAAATGAGAGGCAAAGTGTTTGGGTAGTTCTCATTGCAACCCACTAAGAGCAACCCCATCTGACGTTTCTTGCTTCAGTTCTAACAGTCATTTTTTTCACACAAGCTGTGATATTGCGTATGTTTTTTGACATAGTCATCATGCCTCAAGCAATTTAGATCCCCTTTCAGCATAGAGTTCTAGGTAATGAGAACGTTTTTTGTCTCAATAAAACAATTTAAATGTTGATGTGTTGATGTCTATTCCATCAGACCCAGAAATGACCAAGATGACTGAATCCCTGCCAGTGTTTGTCCAACAAGCTGCGGCAGCCAAAGCTTTAAGGTAAAGTAAAAACCCTCATGTATGGGTATCCTTTAGAAATGTAATTCTGTCTGTGAATTTGCCACAAACTGTCTAAAACGGAAAACAAAGTTAAATGCTACATGTTAGTAGTATCAGCAGCTAATCTGATTCACTTGTTGACTTTGAAGCAACTTGCTTGTTATTGTACATTGCCACTCAGCCATGTAATGACATACAGATCAGTACAGTTAGTATTAGCTTGTAACAGTAACGTTCATGATCATCATATACCAATGCTGAACATTTTGACTGTATTTGCTGAAGGTTGCTTGCTCAGGGGAGTCAGGAGCTGTCCCAGGGACTGCTTCCTCTCAGAGTGGTGCACCACTTGATGTACGCTATGGGCAACCAGGAGCACGCTGACGCCCAGAGACAAGCCAGCCTGGCGCTGGAGGTAAATCAAATAGAATCAAATTGATAACGTTACACACCAGAGTTGGGGAATTTAAGTGATTTGAATAAAACATTTGAAATAAATATATTCTACTTTTCAATTTATTATTTGTTCAATATTGAGTTGGAATTTCAGTTTTCCTGAATTGACCCCAACCCTTTAACACACACACACACACACACAGTGCATTTACACATCTAGAATGGCATTAATCTAGAATGCATTCACACATATCTCACAGTTTTGTAATAGTTTTAATTTTGTAAATTCCAAAGACAACAAAATAACACACAGACCCTGTATTTCTCTCTCACACAGGCATTCTGTATACTACCCTGTATATCAGTACAGAGTAGATACTACCCTGTATATCAGTACAGAGTAGATACTACCCTGTATATCAGTACAGAGTAGATACTACCCTGTATATCAGTACAGAGTAGATACTACCCTGTATATCAGTACAGAGTAGATACTACTCTGTACAATGTAGAATGTAATCACTCAAGCAAAGTCTTATCTCTGCCTTTGTCTCTGTCTTTAGCACTTTGTCCGTACATACCCAGTGGTGGGGGAGCATGTACGCAGAGCCATGGGCATCAATCTGTTTGCAGCCTTCATGGTGAGCTGAAATCTATTTTCTATGTAAGAGTATGCAGCTACACTGAACAAAAATAGAAACACAACATGCAACAATTTCAAAGATTCTACTGAGTTCAAATCAAATATTATTTGTCACGTGCTACGAACATAGACCTTACAGTGAAATGCTTACTTACAAGCCCTTAACCAACAGTGCAGTTTTTAAGTAAAAAATAAATATTAGGTAAACAATAGATAAGTAAAGAAATAAAAAGCAGTAAAATTACAGTAGAAATAACAGTAGCGAGGCTATATACAGGTGGTACCAGTACAGAGTCAATGTGAGGGGGCACCGGTTAGTCGGGCTAATTTAGGTAATATGTACATGTTGGTATAGTTAAAGTGACTATGCATAGATGATAAACAGAGAGTGCTAGAGGCGTCACTATGATGATGTGTGATTGGGAGTCCCACAGGGCGGCTCACAATTGGCTCAGCGTCGTCCGGTTTCGGCTGGTGTAGTCCGTCATTGTAAATAAGAATGTGTTCTTAACTGACTTGCCTAGTTAAATAAAGATTACACACACTATGGATTTCACATGACTGGGAATACAGATATGCATCTGTTGGTCATAGATACTGTACCTTTAAAAAAATGGTAAGGCGAGGCTCAGAAATCCAGTCAGTATCTGGTGGGACCACCATTTATGCACTAAGGTGTCTAATAGAATACATGAGGCAAAAAGTAATGTAGACATTAATAAATACTTTTCTATAGCTTCCAAAATATTTTGTTTCACAATCGTGGGGGAGTTCCAAGATGGAGGCACATTGGCTTCAACACAGCGCCCCCTTTGAGTCATCTAGTGTATAAATAAATCATTGGGTCTGTGTCTTCACTTTTTTGAGATTGCAATGCATTGAAATGTTACTTTTATTTACTTTTGTAAAAAAAAATGTTTTGTTTGCTTCTCTAAAATTTTTAGCACAAAGCTGAGACTCTCTACATGAAGATGGATGAAATCCAAGCAGATATCCTGCTATCAAATAAAGTAAACATTTCAGAAGGTAACAGTCTGCTTGTAATTGTTATATTGGAGGTACAGCATGAGAGACTTTCTCTTCAGTTTTGTGATATTTGTGTAAGTAAAGCTTGTATCCCTAAGCCTCACATCATTAATAATAATACCTTATTTAGCTTATATATTACTGTAACTTTCCGTTACAAAATAGAATCTCAAATTAATGTTTTTTTTATTTACAGTTCTGGAGCACCAGAGCTCAGAAGACTGAACCAGACAAAGTACATGCCATTTTGTAAAACAAACATTGACACTTTATTTTCATGTTACAGTAAAATAAAAAAATAAAAAAGTATTCAGCTCATATTTAGGTTTTTGAACTGATTGCTTAGCAACTGAGAAATGCTTTTTTGAAAACATGAATCATCAACGTACACTGACACCTTTGTTTTTAAGCCCTGGATTTCCAGCCCCTTGATATTATTGTTGGATCTGATAGCTAACATTTCGATGGCCATAATAAATAGATATGCTGATAGTAGACAACCTTGTTTTATTCCTCTTGACAGTTTAAAACTTTCTGAGAAGTTGCCATTATTTACTATTTTAAACCTAGGGTTACAATAAATGATTTCAACCCCATTTTATAAGAGATTCTCCAAAGTTGAAATATTCCAGGCATTTATCTATAAACTCTAGTCGTACTTTGTCAAAAGCCTTTCCAAAGTCAGTTATACAGGCCTGGTTTCCCTGATTTTTCATAGTGTTCTATTGTTTCCAGTACTTGAATGATACAATACCTCATTGTTTGGGATGTCAACGAGAACTCCACCAGGGGTACAATACATGTTTTTACCGTAACAGTGCACATTTATCAAAGTGCTGGTCTTAGCCAGCCAGATCATTTTCAACCGCAGTACCTGGGCAGGTTATTAAAAACATCTATAATACAGACAAACAATGAGCAGTGAGCACATGCAGAGCAACATAGGACAAGCAATACATAGCACGCAGACAGAGCAATAGCTCAAAAGCAATACAACTAAACACATAAAAGCAGCAGTGTTTCTCACAAGCTACAGGCAACATGGAAAGCGCAATACACAGCTAAGTCTGATTGGCCTTTAGCCATGTCTTTATGTTTTTTGTGAAGGTGTGATAGGTGGTTCAGTGTGTTCCAGACACGGGAAGCTCTCATAGAGAAAGCAGATTGACTAAAAGTGCTTTTCCTTAAGGGAACTATACAGACCTTGTGGATCTGCTGCCATGGGTTTGGGTTTTCTGTTTAACAAAAGTACTCAGTGGAGGTGGAGCCAACCATTTAGGATCTTCCATACAAGACATGCGTCTGTGTATTGCACAAGATTGTCCCAACTCAGGAGCTCATGCTTTCTGAGGATGTAACAGTGATTATGGCTATTGGGTTTTATATTATCAAATAAAATAAAATTTGATTGGTCAAATACACGTGTTTAGTAGATGTTATTGCGGGAGTAGCGAAATGCTTGTCAAACAGACTGAATGGGTTTTAATGTTGTTTTAATGTTTTACAGCAGGCTTGGGCCCAACTAATCAAGCAATATGTTAAGTGCGGGAGGTATCATAGATTTGAAGTACAGTTTTGCTACCTCTGTAGTCAAACAATTTCAAATGAATTGTTAATTAGCTAAGTTGAATTTGGCTATTTGAGTTACCTTTTTCACCTGCTTTTTAAAAGAGAGGTTGGAATCAAGTATGATGCCAAGGTTCTTAAAATCAGATACCACCTGGAGCTTCTCCCCTGACACATAGACATCTGGCTCAATAGTATCAGTTGCCCTCTTTGTGAAGAACATTCAGACTGTTTTTTTTCACATTGAGATGCAAACATGAGTCACTGAGCCACTTTGTAACCTGGAACATTACAGTAGTGAGTTATTGTGCAGCTTGTTGTTTGCTCTTTGTAGTTAACAAGTCTCTTTTTCCACATTTTGATACATTACAGCCTTATTCTAAAATGGATTAAATATACATTTTAGTTCTAATCAATCTACACACAATACCCCATAATGAGAAAGCAAAAACAAGTTTTTAGAAAGCCTTGCAAATGTATTAAAATAAAAAACGGAAATATCCCATTTACATAAGTATTCAGACCTTTTACTCAGTACTTTGTTGAAGCACCTTTGGCAGCGATTACAGCCTCGACTAACCGTTCCTGCTTCCAGGCTACCCGATTTTTGCTATAAAGTACTTTTCCCAGATGTAGGATGTCAGATTCCTACTGGCAGGCTATCCGATTCCTGCTATCATGTGATTGTAGGTAAACCGATCCCTACATTTGGGCAAACCGATTCCCACTTTTTGAGACACCACTGTGCTCCCATTGATAAATGTTACCAAGACAGATTCAGTATTAATAGTAAAATAGTTCTGCCAAATTGAACCCTCAAATTTAGTGGATGCGGAGGACAAAAGATCTTTCACCGTTAAGGCTCGGCTGGAAATAGACCGTCCCTCACAGAGATTTTTGAATAAGGTCTCTTACCTCTTACCTCACGGCACCAAATGTTGTGTGAAACTCGATCCAAAGATTAGGCAGAGAATAATTTATCATTATAATTGTGAATCTTTAATGCATACGAGCAGCTGCAAGGCAGATCCCCCTCTGGTCGCAGTCAGGGAAGGAGCTTGAAGAGTAAACGGTTACAAGTCCCTTACATAGTTGGAGGTGATAATACAATCATATTGTTAACACAACAGTTACTTATATAAGCAACAGTTCCCGAACACAATGGCCTTGTGTTAGGATGCAGATATAACAGGACTCGATGAAAGGCATAACATCACAGTGCAACACAGAACAGAGCATAACCCCTGAGAAGTTACAACAGCCCAATTTTGCCACAACAATATGCTGCAGACTGCAGTCACACTCACAAGCTGTGAAATCTGTCCAAAAGGACAGAAAATTACGATTAATAAGAGAAGAAACTTGTGACGAATGTGGTGAAAGATCACATTTTTGTAAATGCTTGTACAGTTATGACTACTAATTAACAGTTTGTGTTGCATTTTCATTAAACTTGTATTTGATTTGCCTACAGTTGGCTACTGTCCAATATTTTTCAGCAGTCATCTTTTAACAAGTGTGCATTACTTCTCCATTAAATAACAACTTTGGCTGCTATGAATTAATCCTTGTCAGGTCCTGACTATAGGGAGGCCTCTTCATGTTGGTCTGGAGGTGACTGTCAGGGCTTGACAGAGGGGAGGATTCTAGGCTACTCTATGTTGGTTTTTGTGGTTGTCCCCGATTGGAGGCAGCTAACCTGATCCTATTTAAGTTGTTGAGTTTCCCACCTGCGTGTGGGTTATTGTTTGTGCATGTTGCACTTCAGTTCATGGTTGCTTCCTTTCCTTTTTATTGTTTAAAAACAAAAACAAATAAAAGGAATGTCTATTAACTACAGTGCTGCGCCTCGGGTCCTGCCTACCAACCGTGACAGAATAACTCACCAAAACAGGACCTTGTGGTGGTTCATTGAAGAGCCCCTGCAGCCATGAGTACAGGAGTACAGTGAGGCGTCGGATGAGGATGACGAAGTGCTCCTGTCTCCCAACTCGTGGGGGCTCTTGGATCCACCTGACCCGGTGACTGGTCCTGGGACCTGCAGGAGATGGAGGAAGACGGAGGAACATTTCAACAATGGAAGATCGGCTGCCCCCAGAGGGTTTGAACGACCAGCCCCTGGAGGTACAGGCGAGGTGGTGGAGAGCTTGGCTGGCGCTGATTCCCAGCCCGATACCACTAGTGGCGGTCCCCCTCACCAGAGCTCCTGTGCCGGTTCCCAGCCCAGAGCTCCCAGTGCTGGTCCTCAGCCCGGTACTTCCAGTTCCGGTCCATCCCAGCGCCCAGGGTCCACTTCCTGCTCCGGGGCCGGAGTCACTGCCGGACCCGGGGCCACGTCCTACGCAGGGGCCGGACAATCCACCTGACCCGGTGACTGGTCCTGCTCGGAGGGAAAAGCCCCCTGACCCGGTGCCCAGTCCTGCTCCGGGGGAAGAACCTCCTGAACGGGTGCCCAGTCCTTCCCCGGGGGAAGAGCCTCCTGACCCGGTGCCCAGTCCTGCTCGGGGCAGAGCCTCCTGCTCCTGGGGCGGAGCCTCCTGAACCGGTGCCCAGTCCTGATCCGGGGGCGGAACCTCCGGACACGGCACTCTGTCCTCCTCCCGGGGCGGAGCCTTTCCCTGCTCCGGCACCCAGTCCTGCTCCGGGAGCGGAGTCTCCTCTGCCGGACCGGGTGCCACGTCCTGCTCCGGGGTCGGAGTGCCCGCCTGACCAGCGGCCGGAGCTTCTGCCAGATCCGTTGCACGTCTTGCTCCGGGGCTGGAGAAACAGTTTGAGAAACAGACGCCTCACAAGTCCTCAACTGGCAGCTTCATTAAATAGTACCCGCAAAACACCAGTCTCAACGTCAACAGTGAAGAGGCGACTCTGAGATACTGGCCTTATAGGCAGAGTTGCAAAGAAAAATACATATCTTCCTCTCTCCAATGTCTGTGTTCTTTGCACTTAATTTTTTTTTTTTATTGGCCAGTCTCAGCGTTCCGGAGTCGCCTCTTCACTGTTGACGTTGAGACTGGTGTTTTACTATTTAATGAAGCTGCCAGTTGAGGACTTGTGAGGTGTCTGTTTCTCAAACTAGACACTCTAATGTACTTGTCCTCTTGCTCAGTTGTGCACCGGGGCCTCCCACTCCTCTTTCTATTCTGGTTAGAGCCAGTTTGCGCTGTTCTGTGAAGGGAGTAATACACAGCGTTGTACGAGATCTTCAGTTTCTTGGCAATTTCTCAAATGGAATAGCCTTCATTTCTCAGAACAAGAATAGACTGACGAGTTTCAGAAGAAAGTTATTTGTTTCTGGCCATTTTGAGCCTGTAATCAAACCCACAAATGCTGATGCTCCAGATAATCACAACAATTTTCAGCTGTGCTAACATAATTGCAAAAGGGTTTTCTAATGATCAATTAGCCTTTTAAAATGATAAACTTGGATTAGCTAACACAACGTGCCATTGGAACACAGGAGTGATGGTTGCTGATAATGGGCCTCTGCAGCCATTGTAGCTATTCCATTAAAAGTCAGCCGTTTCCAGCTACAATAGTCATTTACAACATTAACAATGTCTACACTGTATTTCTGATCAATTTGATGTTATTTTAATGGACAAAAAAATTAGCTTTTCTTTCAAAAACAAGGACATTTCTAAGTGACCCCAAACTTTTGAACGGTAGTGTATATATATTGTTTTGCCTACCATTATCCCTCCAACTTTATTTTATTAACAAAACTGTTTGTGCATTTGAAGCATTATTATTTGTTTTTTTAAATGTAGGCCTACATAAATATTACGGTAGTGTGTGTTGCTTCTCTTTCTATCCCTGCTACGTTAGGTTATCTCTTTCTTCTCCGTCTGCGACTGCAGCACGCGCTGCGTTTAGTATCTCTTGATAAACACATGCTCGAACTTGAAGAACTTGAAATACATGCCTGGTAGCTGTTGCCCCAATGTGTCCAATCAAAACGCTGTTTGGAGCAACTCGCGTAGGCGGATTGTCGCCCGTTTTCAGAAGTCCCACGCTTTGTCCGGTAAGTCCAGTTCATTCATTTAAACACAGCTCTATATGTATCGTATTTATTCAGGCGAAAAAGTGTAAGGTAAATATTTGCACTACTATTGGACGTTTATTTGAACTTTGCTTATAATTGTATATGATTTACGGCGCTTGAACGGGAAATAATATTTATAGTAATGTCCTTCCATGGACTTAAACAAAGTTTAAAGGCCACTGAAGGTGTGTCAAATGCTTTGAGATTATACCGCGCCTCTCTAAAAAAAGACACATTATTTGGTGATTCAATGAACTGACCAGGATATATTTTTTTAGAATGCAAAATGGCAAACTGTGAGTCCTACATTTTGGTTATTGTGTGGTATATCTCCCAACTTGTTCTTGGGAAGAGTGACGTCCGTTGTGATTTAAAGCGATAATCCTTATTGTGCGTTCAAGACAACTGGGAACTCGGAAAAAAACGATCTCAGACTGGGACAAATCGTGACATAAGGGGTGTATTCATTACTCATTAAATTCAAAGGGCTTTATTGGCATGGGAAACATGTTTACTTTGCCAAAGCAAGTGAAATAGATAATAAACAAAAGTGAAAGACAATACAAAATTAACATTAAACATTAGACTCACAAAAGTTCCAAAGGAATAATGTTTATATACAGTGTTTTAACGATGTGCAAATAGTTAAAGTACAAAAGGGACAATAAGTATATTTACAATGTTGTTTGTTCTTCACTGGTTGCCCTTTCTTGTGACAACAGGTCACATCTTGCTGATGTGATGGCACACTGTGGTATTTCACCCAATAGATATGGGATTTGATCAAAATTGGACATGTCTCTCTAATATGGTCATACATTTTGCAGGAGCTTAGGAAGTGCAGCTCAGTTTCCACCTAATTTTGTGGGCGGTGTGCACATAGCCTGTCTTCTCTTGAGAGCCAGGTCGGCCTATGGCAGCCTCTCTCAATAGCTTATTGCAATGGGAATCGTTTACAGTTTAAGAACCAAACGGAGTGAAACGGGGAGGGACCTAGCTCTAGGATGATGCCAGAGTTTCTGAGTTGGATGACCGTTCAAAACGATTTTTCCCGGTCTGAGATTGTTTTTTTTTTCATGTTCCCTGTTGTCGTGAATACTCTAGATGTTGTTACATCAATTTTTTGACATAAGTCAATGATGTATACCCATTGATTCTTAAAGAATATAAATTATAAATGCCTCATGAGCTTAGTTCAGAATTCAAAATATAAGCTTGTTTTACTCCAATGTTAGTAAAAACCTCCAGCCCCATCCCTTAGGTTTTTAGCGGAACGGGGGTGGGTCGTTTTGTAGTTGTTTCAATTAAAGTTTCTTGCTTTACTCAATTACCAACTTTCTGTTCCAACAGTGTCAAATGGCTTCAGCATGGCAAAGCGTTCAGTCAATGCACCAGTGGATGTTGGAGAATGGAGGTATTTCAGAATATGGGTATAGATTTTATGATAGGCCACTGACAATATAGGGGCCTACTAGACTATTTTGTAATTCAGCCCACAACACAGAATGTCACAGGACTGGATTATCTAGTTGCAATTGATACATGTAGGACATTCACCATCAGCCTCCCTCACACAATCCACAGATCAGAATGTACTACATATACAGTTAATCCAGCTCCAGTTGTGTATACAGTGCCGTGAAAAAGTATTTCCCCTTTAACTTTCTTTTTTGCATATTTTTTTATACTGAATGTTTCTTTTTTTTCTTTTTATTTAACTAGGCAAGTCAGTTAATAACACATTCTTATTTACCATGACAGGCTAATGTAATCAGATCTTCAATCAAAAGCTATTAGAACTAATAACACAACAATTTACATACTTAGTTCATTTATTGAATAAACAAAGTTATGCAACACCCAATGCCCCTGTGTGAAAAAGTAATTGGCCCCTTGCGCTCAATAACTGGTTGTGCCACCTTTACCTGAAATTACTCCAACCAAACACTTCCTGTAGTTGTTGATCAGTCTCTCACGTCACTGTGGAGGAATTTTGTCCCACTCTTCCATGCAGAACTGCTGTAACTCAGCAACATTTGTGGGTTTTCAAGCACTGCTTGTTTCAAGTGCTTACACAACATCTCAATTGGGAGTAGGTCTGGACTTTGACTAGGCCATTCCAAAACTTAAAATGAGTTGCTTTTTAGCCATTTTCATGTAGACTTGATTGTGTGTTTTGGATCATTGTCTTGCTGCATGACACAAAATAAACAAAATACACTACATGCTCGTCAAACATCTCATTCCAAAATCATGGGCATTAATATGGAGTTGGTACCCTCTTTTCATAACAGCCTCCACTCTTCTGGGAAGGCTTTCCACTAGATGTTGGAACATTGCTGCGGGGACTTGCTTCCATTCAGCCACAAGAGCATTAGTGAGGTTGGGCGCTTAGGCCTGGCTCGCAGTCGGCGTTCCAATTCATCCCAAAGATGTTCCATGGGGTTGAGGTCAGGGCTCTGTGCAGGCAAGTCAAGTTCTTCCACACCAATCTCGACAAATCACTAATGCTCAAATCATTTCTATATGGCCCTCGCTATGTGCACGGAGGCATTGTCATGCTGAAACAGGAAAGGGCCTTCCCAAAACTGATGGCACAAAGTTGGAAGCACAGAATCGTCTAGAATGTCATTGTATACTGTAGCGTTAAGATTTCCCTTCACTGGAACCAAGAGGCCCAAACCATGAAATACAGCCCCAGACCATTAATCCTCCTCCACCAAACTTTACAGTTGGAACTATGCATTCGGGCAGGTAGCGTTCTCCTGGCATTCGCCAAACTCTGTCTGTCGGACTGCCAGATGGTGAAGGGTGATTCATCACTCCAGAGAATGCGTTTTCACTGCTCCAGAGTCCACTCCAGCCGACGCTTGGCATTGCTCATGGTGATCTTAGGCTTGTGTGCAGCTGCTTGGCCATGGTGGAAAGCGATTTCATGAATCTCCCGACATATAGTTCTTGTGTCTTGTGCTGACATTGCTTCCACAGGCAGTTTGGAACTCTGTAGTGAGTGTTGCAACCAAGGACAGATGATTTTTACAAGCTACGTGCTTCAGCACTCAGCAATCCTGTTCTGTGAGCTTGTGTGACCTACCACTTCGTGGCTGAGCCGTTGTTGCTCATAGATGTTTCCACTTCACAATAACGGCACTTACAGTTGACCGGGGCAGCTCTAGCAGGGCAGAAATTTGACAAACTGACTTGTTGGCATCCTAAGAGGGTGCAATGTTGAAAGTCACTGAGATCTTCAGTATGGGCCATTCTACTGTCAATGTTTGTCTATGGAGATTGCATGGCGGTGTGCTCAATTTTATACACAGGAACGGTTTAGACTGAAACAGCCGAATCCACTACTTTGAAGGGGTGTCCACATACTTTTGGCCATGTAGTGTAAGTATCAATATTTGTTGTTATTTGTAAACTCAGGTTCCCTTTATCTAATATTAGGTTTTGGTTGAAACAAATTTATGCATAACAGTTGAGAGAAATAAGCGTTTTGTGCGTATGGAACATTTCTGAGATCTTTCATTTCAGAACATGAAACATGGGACCAACACTTTATGTTGCATTTATATTTTTGTTAAGTATAAAAAGCATATTTTCTGTGTTTTGAATGGTGTGGGTGTACCCCAACAACAGAATGGTGTGGGCGTACCCCATCAACAGAATGGTGTGGGCGTACCCCATCAACAGAATGGTGTGAGCGTACCCCATCAACAGAATGGTGTGAGCGTATACCAGTCATTAAAAATATTCACGACAAGTATAGCAAGCATTTTTGAAACGGTTTGTTTGAGACACAACTTTGAGGTGGGGTTTTGTTTTTATTTTAATTTTATTTTTTATTCATGTTTTGGCCACATACGAGTACCGGACAAGTCAACAACATTATATGAATGATGTGCGTTAACAAAATATGAGCATTTTAAAAGTCAGATGAATAAAGTGGGCTATAATGTTGTCTTCCAGATAAAAGGACAGATCCGTGGTTGCTGGTCTACTCACCCATGCCAGTGGCCTCTATATTCCTCCTCTATCTCGGTGTGGTCTGGGCTGGGCCCAAGCTGATGAAACACAGGGAACCTGTTGACCTCAAGGCTGTGCTCATTGTCTACAACTTCGCCATGGTCTGCCTATCTGTCTACATGTTCTACGAGGTGGGCTCCAAATCCCATCAAAATGAGTGGATTTCTCTTTAAATGTGTGTGTGTGTGTGTTCAGCAGCCATATAAATGGGGTTAGTTATGTTTTATAATGATATGTTTCACCTGACTTATAAGGGTTTTGATTTTGCAGTTCTTGGTCACGTCCATGCTGTCTAACTACAGTTACCTGTGTCAACCTGTGGATTACAGTACTAGCCCACTAGCAATGAGGGTAAGAGTGCATCTAAAAAGTCTCTACTGTACACAAACTATTGGATCTTTCACATAGGATATAGTTGACCTAACTGGCAAATGCCCCCAAATAGTACACATATCTATTCCATCGCTGAAGACTGTCGCAAAGCCCTGGCCATAACAGTGGATAACTCTCTGTCTGTTTGTTTCACCAGATGGCCAAAGCATGCTGGTGGTTTTTCTTTTCCAAGGTCATAGAACTGGCTGACACGGTAAAACACATTGAAAATCAGGGTCATATTCACTAGGCACCAAACGGAAGAAAACAAACTGAAATGGGGACTACTAATTTTCGTGTTCCATGGCAAAAACGTTTTCCTACGGTGTGCATGAACAATATGACCCAGAATTAGCATCAGACTGATGTGAAACACTGGAGATCAATTTCAAACCCATTCCAAACTCTCCATTGACAGGTGTTCTTCATCCTGAGGAAGAAAAACAGTCAGCTGACCTTCCTTCATGTCTATCACCATGGCACCATGATCTTCAACTGGTGGGCAGGGGCGAAGTACCTGGCTGGAGGCCAATGTAAGTCTAGCAGTATGATCACACGTCCTCCTGACTAGGAAAACCTCTGGGTCCTACTCTTTAATTCACTGCATATGGTATGTTTCAGGGCTGCCATAGATTTGTTTAATTAAGATGTTTTATCAACTCTCTGTTGGCACTTCTCATCATCTGCTAGGCACCTGGTAGACTTACAAATTGTCCATACCATTCATGATGCTGTGCAACAGATAGTTGAGATGTTTTGTGTCCTCTCTCTCCTCCTAGCGTTCTGCATTGGCCTTCTCAACACCTTCGTCCACACTGTGATGTACTCGTACTATGGACTGGCTGCCCTTGGGCCTCACATGCAGAAGTACTTATGGTGGAAACGCTATCTGACCTCACTTCAGCTGGTGAGTGGCTCTATCTTCAGCTCTGCATACATCTAGTGGGGTTTAAGCAAAAGGGATACATCTGGGGTTTGTGAATTGGTTGGCTACTACAGAAGCTTAGAGCGTTGGGATTAAGGCCTAGATTCAATCAGTTCAGTGTTAACCCACAATAACCAACAGCTGCATAGCGTATTATTGCTTTTGTTTAGGCGATGTTGGAGTTGTAACTGTGTTAGAGTAGTCAAATCGGTGAGCGGCTGCTTTTGTGGTCATTGTTAAGAAACCACACCCGTCCTTAAATCCCACCCGTGTTAATAGTTCAATATGAGAATGTGTAGGCTAAGTGTCATGGCTAAAAACCATGACACTCAAAGTGAAAACCATTAAACGATAGGCTAAGGATTTATATCAGCCTAGTCGAGGTGTAGATTACATCACACATTCCAGTGTTCCGACTTGTAACACGTCTGCATTGGATTTCTGCTAATGCGACGCGGTGCATCCAACGGCGATGTCCGCAATAGGTATAACACTGGGAGTTGATTGTGGATTTGACAGCTCTAACACAGTTACACCTCCGACATCACCTAAACAAAGGCAATAATATGCTATGCAGTTGTCGGTTATAGCGGGTCAACGCTGAACTGATTGAATCTAGGCCTTACATGTGGTAGGAAACAGATGGTGTGATTATGAACAGAGATATTTAAGAGAAGGTTGTACCTCCAAAACTGTCTGAATATGAACCAATGTTCTCCTGACGGTGGTTTCAGCTCCAGTTTGTCCTGCTGACCACTCACACGGGCTACAACCTCTTCACTGAGTGTGACTTCCCAGACTCCATGAATGCCTATGTGTTTTTCTACTGTGTCAGCCTCATCCTTCTCTTCAGCAACTTCTACTATCAGAGCTACCTCAACAGGAAGAGCAAGAAGACGTAAAGGATATGGCTGTGACCTCACTCTCCGAGAGTGTCTCAGGGGGAGTTGGGATATGCAAAATAAACGCATTTCAAATTCAATAGGACAAATATAAGCACCTACCAAATGATGTATTTATTATTATTTTTATTATCATTATTATTATCATTATCAATATCGTTATCATAATTATTTTATCACTATTATCATCACCATTAATTATTATTATCATAACTATTATTATCATCATTATCATTATCATCATCATTCATATTATTTTCATTATCATCATAGTTATCATTATTATTATCATTATCATCATTATTATCATTATTATCAAACTTGGTCCTGGGGGACTCTGAGAAGTGCATGTTTAGTTTTTTGCCCTAGCACACTATCTGATTCAAATAATCAATAATCAATGATAATGAGTTGATTTTCTTTTTTATCGGATGTGTAGTTCTAGGGCAAAACCAAAATGTGCACCCACGGGGCCCAGGACCAAGTTTGGAAAACGTGGTATCTACTTATTGATTGTCTTTAACTGGCTCTGAACCTATGGAAACATCTGTCATTCATGAGAGAGCGAGAGAACAGGGATTACAAATTGTCTCAATACCACTGCATTCCTTTTCATAATGTTACAGTGAAAAGTTGCGAATGCTCACAAGAGGGCAGCGTCTGTCTATGGTTGGTGTTCTTCTTACCGGTGTGTCACACTGTTCACCGCTGTCTAATTTGTCTGCAACTGCACATACACTACTTTATGCAGTACTGCTGCTTTTATCTTGTGCATATTCATTTCACATTATAGCAGAGATAGTGCTTTAGTTATTTGAGGCACACGTGGTGCTATAAACATGTTACACCACCAAGTAAGGCTCACGGGAAAAGGAGAAGAATGCCTGACCACTGTTTTGTTTGAATCCTCCTCCGATACTTAAAACAGTCTTTTATTGACATGGCATTACCCTACAGCTGTGATAGTTCTGTGGAGACGCATACCGTCATAAGATGGCCAAGGCAGCAGCTACTCAACCTGGGGTCCAGCAACATGAAGGCGCTAACATTACATATAAAACAAAATATAGAACAGTACATCATATAACATTAAAAAGACACCATTTTGTGCTATTGTACAATTATTTATTTCTTAAACTTGGAAATAACAAACATTCAAAAGACTGCTTTAAACAAAATGTACATTTATACACATGATAAAGTAGATCTGACTGTGTTCCAGAATATTTCATGTATGACCATCCCCCACCCCTCCATTTCTCTGTCCAGAAACATCTTCAGGCAATCTAAACAAATAAACAAACACAAGGCATTTCATCCCCTGCAAAAACAACACTGCAAAAGTATATATTTTTTCTACATTTCAGTCTTTAGTAGATTGAACGATGTAGAAAGAGAGAGGGAGAGAGAAAGAGGAGGGAATGCTGGAGTTGGTCATGTCTCAGTTTGAAATGTGTCCATTTGGATTCATCAGAGTCCATGGGGCTGTAGGAAGGTCTGTCATGTTACAGAGTTATGACTGACTGAGTTGTTTTAGAGCACTAGAGCTTCTGTTCAATTATATTGTTTCTTTTAGATCAGAACAAACTTGTAAGGAGACCGAGGAATGGATGCCACTCCAGACTATTGAGATGCATCGCCCATATAGCGATACCCAGGGCAGCATCAGGTCCTCTATGTCTCTGTGTAGATGGAGGACATCTGGCTCAGGCTGCGCTCGAAGCTGTTCACCTGGAAGAAGATGCTCTCCTCTGGGCTGGAGGAGAACTGGCACTCCCCTGAGCCCTGGAGGTCCTGTGCCAAGCTGAAGCCTGGGGGAGGAGACCACTGAATTAGACACACACTAAACAGTGTAGCATCAAATGTGATAGTGTAAAGGAATAGTTGGCTTGATCAACATACAGAAACATATATATTATTGCTTTAAGCACACACACACACACACACACATCCTTCTCATTCAATGAACAAGGAGGGGGAAGACAAGATGGAAAATAATGACAGGAAACAAATAAAATGTTGGAGGAGGAGAAGGAGGAGGTTGAGATGATGTATGCCAGGCCTCACCTGCAGCAGAGCCACTGCTGGTGCTGGACACGTGGAAGCCGCTGTGCTGGAGGGAAGTGTAGCCATGTGAATCAGCTGGTATATAAACACCACTCACAGACTGTTCCATTCTGTAGGAATCTCCAAAATGGAAGCAGCTCTGAAAGCTGCCCTGGTAATCTACAGAGAGAGGAGAGGGTCAAGCACAGAATATCTAGAATGGACAAAGCCCCTAACGCTCAATATGGCCGCTGGACCTATAGACTTGGGTCCAATGGGAATACCATTAGTCATTCTATTTCTATGGGGTCGGGAGGGGAAAGGTGTCTGAAGGGGGAATTCCTCGTGACCAAACAATACGGAGTGCTTATTATGTTTGTAAAGTGATTCCATACATCAACTTGAAACATTGTTTGGCTTCGAGCTATTATAACGGTACATTTGTGTTAGCGCGCTAACTCTTCCAGTTCCTCCGTGGTAGCATTTGTCAATTGTCCCCCTTCTATTTTTATACTCAAGTAAGACCACGGGAGTCATGATAATGTAAAAACAGCCTTTTCTGGAGCACGTTACGCGACTCCCCGACCACAGCGTGGTTTCAGAGACATAGATCTTTAACAGGGAAAGCTGTGTTTAAGGCATTAGGGAGCGGGTCTGCAGTGACAGCTAGCTAGTTCCTTAGTGGAACTCGGAGAGAGAGATAGCTGACTACAGAAGGCAGCTTTTTGTTGGATAATTCAGAGCAGAGGAGGTTCCTCCCTGTGGTTTCTCCTGCTCTGTCTCTCTGACTGCAATCTTCTCTCTCGGCTCAACGCTAAACGCTCTAACAGATCCACGGGCCGCGTCCCAATTCTCCAACACAGCTTCCTCCCCTTGTGTCCTTTCATGTTCATATGGTGGTAAAGTGTGAGGCTTAGGCCTATTCAATGGAATAGAATGTTTTAAAACGGTGCAGTTACAAATGTATTTGATACTTTTCTCTATACCATTGCAACAGAAAGTCTATTACATAGAGCTGCTGCATTATCTATAGCATGCGACAGACAGTTGTGTCAGTTCCATAAAAGTGGAAGTGGGGTGTTCAGAGAGTTGCAGATAGAAATCTATTACATAGAACTGCTGCATTATCTATCCTACACGACAGAAAGTTGAGTCAGTTATATAATACACTGAGTGTACAGAACATTAAGACTGACCAGGTTAATCGAGGTGAAAGCTGTGATCCCTTATTGAGGTCACTTGTTAAATCCACTTCAATCAGTGTAGATGAAGGGGAGGAGACAGGTTAGAGAAGGATTTTTAAGCCTTGAGACAATTGAGACATGGATTGTATATGTGGTCCATTCAGAAGGTCAATGTGCAAAGACAAAAGATTAAAGTGCCTTTGAACGGGGTGCCAGGCGCACTGGTTTGAGTGTGTCAAGAACTGCAACGCTGCTAGTTTTTCGGAATCAACCGTTTTCTTTGTGTATCAAGAATGATCCACCATCCAAAGGACATCCAGCCAACTTGACACAACTGTGGGAAGCATTGGAGTCAACATGGGCCAGCATCCCTGTGGAATGCCTTCGACACCTTGTAGAGAGTCCATGCCCCAACGAATTGAGTCTGTTCGGAGAGCAAAAGGGGGTGCAACTCAATATTAGTGTTCTGTACACTCAGTGTATACATTTCTATATTCAATCAATGCTCGGGGGGTTCCAGCCCACTAAATTGGCCTGTTGGTTAGCTTGGGTTGAGAGAGGACAGACTGTGCTGGTCTGGTCTTACCGTCGCTGGCAGCCTGGTGGTGGTAGTGAGAGTAGGGCTTGTGGTGGGGTTGGAGCTGCTGCTGCTGCTGCTGCTTCTCCAGAGGAGGAGGAGAAGTGCATGTACCCTTCATCCCTGGGGAGAGCAGAGGACCTGACACCCTGGAGGACAGAGAGAGAAAGAGAGAGAGAGAGAGAGAGAGAGAGGAGAGAGAGAGAGAGAGATAATTCATTCTAATTTCCCCATATTTTGAAATTATCAGATGCAATTACTTGACACAGATCAAGTGCATAAATACAATTATTTATTATTTATACACTGTTGTTTCGTAAGATTATTTTAATCAAACGTCTTGCTTGATCAAAATATGTACTAAGCAGCATATTGTCTAACCAACACACTGGAGCAGTTAAAGGATTGTTCCTGTACCCAAGAAATCAAAGGTAACTGAACTAAATGACTATCGCCCCGTAGCACTCACTTCTGTCATCATGAAGTGCTTTGAGAGACTAGTCAATGATCATATCACCTCTACCTTACCTGTCACCCTAGATCCACTTCAATTTGCTTACCGCCCCAATAGATCCATAGACGATGCAATCGCCATCACACTGCAGACTGCCCTATCCTATCTGGACAAGAGGAATACCTATGTAAGAATGCTGTTCATTGACTAGAGCTCAGCATTCAACACCATAGTACTCTCCAAGCTCATCATTAAGCTTGAGCCCTTGGTCTGAACCCCGCCCCCTGCACAACTGGGTCCTGGACTTCCTGACAAACTGCCCCAGGTTGTGAAGGTAGGAAACAACACCTCCACTTCGCTGATCCTCAACACTGGGGCCCCACAAGGGTGCGTGGTCAGCCCACTCCTGTACTCTCTGTTCACCCATGACTGCGTGGCCAAGCACGCCTCCAACTCAATCATCAAGTCTGCAGACGACACAACAGTAGTAGGCTTGATTACCAACAATGACGAGACAGCCTACAGGGAGGAGTGTGGTGCCAGGAAAATAACCTCTCACTCAACGTCAACAAAACAAAGGAGATGATCATGGATTTCAGGAAACAGCAGAGGGAGCACCCTCCTATCCACATCGACGGGACCGCCGTGGAGAAGGTGGAAAGCTTCATGTTCCTTGGCATACACATCACTGACAAACTGAAATGGTCCACCCACACGGACAGTGTGGTGAAGAAGGCACAACAGCACCTCTTCAAACTCAGGAGGCTGAAAGAATTTGGCTTGGCACCTAAAACCCTCACCAACTTTTACAGATGCACCATTGAGAGCATCCTGTCGGGCTGTTACACCGCCTAGTACGGAAACTGCACTGCCCACAACCGCAGGGCTCTCCAGAGGGTGGTGCGGTCAGCCCAACACATTACCGGGGGCAAACTACCTCCCCTCCAGGACACCTACAACATCCAATGTCATAGGAAGGTCCAAAAGATCATCAAGGACAACAACCAACCGAGCCACTGCCTGTTCACCCAGCTATCATCCAGAAGGCGAGGTCAGTACAGGTGCATCAAAGCTGGGAACGAGAGACTGAAAAACAGATTCTATCTCAAGGCCATCAGACTGTTAATTAGCCATCACTAGTGGCTGCCTATAGACATAAATTAGAAATTACTGGCCACTTTTAGAAATGGAACACTAGCCACTTTAATAATGTTCACTTGAATAATGTTTACATATCATGCATTACTCACCTCATATGTATATACTGTATTGTACTAAACTATTGTACTGTATCTTAGTCTATGCCACTCTGACATTGCTCGTCCATATATTTATATATTCTTAATGCCCTTCCTTTACTTACGATTTGTGTGTATTGATTTGATTTGATTTGAACGGCCCTAATACAGTCGTGGTCAAAAGTTTTGAGAATGACACAAGTATTGGTCTCCACAAAGTTTGCTGCTTCAGTGTTCTTAGATCTTTATGTCATTAATTACTATGGTACACTGAAGTATAATTACAAGTATTCCATAAGTGTCAAAGGCTTTCATTGACATTCAGTTTATGCAAAGAGTCAATATTTGCAGTATTGACCCTTCTTTTTCAAGACCTCTGCAATCCGCCCTGGCATGCTGTCAATTAACTTCTGGGCCACATCCTGACTGATGGCAGGCCATTCTTGCATAATCAATGCTTGGAGTTTGTCAGAAGTTGTGGGTTTTTGTTTGTCCACCCGCCTCTTGAGGATCGACCACAAGTTCTCAATGGGATTAAGGTCTGGGGAGTTTCCTGGCCATGGACCCAAAATGTCGATGTTTTGTTCCCCAAGCCACTTAGTTATCACTTTTGCCTTATGGCAAGGTGCTCCATCAAGCTGGAAAGGCATTGGTCGTCACCAAACTGTTCTTGGACGGTTGGGAGAAGTTGCTCTCGGAGGATGTGTTGGTACCATTCTTTATTCATGGCTGTGTTCTTAGGCAAAACTGTGAGTGAGCCCACTCCCTTGGCTGAGAAGCAACCCCACACATGAATGGTCTCAGAATGCTTTACTGTTGGCATGACACAGGACTGATGGTAGCGCTCACCTTGTCTTCTCCGGACAAGGTGTTTTCCAATCGGAAAGGGGATTCATCAGAGAAAATTACTCTACCCCAGTCCTCAGCAGTCCAATCCCTGTACATTTTGCAGAATATCAGTCTGTCCCTGATGTTTTTCCTGAAGAGAAGTGGCTTCTTTGCTGACCTTCTTGACACCAGGCCATCCTCCAAAAGTCTTCAACTCACTGTGCGTGCAGATGCACTCACACCTGCCTGCTGTCATTCCTGAGCAAGCTCTGCACTGGTGGTGCCCCGATCCCGCAGCTGAATCAAATTTAGCAGACGGTCCTGGCGCTTGCTGGACTTTCTTGGGTGGCCTGATGCCTTCTTCACAACAATTGAACCTCTCTCCTTGAAGCTCTTGATGATCCGATAAATGGTTGATTTAGGTGCAATCTTACCAGCAGCAATATCCTTGCCTGTGAAGCCCTTTTTAAAGCAATGATGACAGCACGTGTTTCCTTGTAGGTAACCATGGTTGACAGAGATAAGAACAATGATTTCAAGCACCACCCTCCTTTTAAAGCTTCCAGTCTGTTATTCTGACTCAATCAGCATGACAGAGTGATCTCCAGCCTTGTCCTCGTCAATACTCCCACCTGTGTTAACGAGACAATCACTGACATGATGGCAGCTGGTCCTTTTGTGGCAGGGCTGAAATGCAGTGGAAATGTTTTTTGGGGATTAAGTTCATTTTCATGGCAAAGAGGGACTTTGCAATTAATTGCAATTCATCTGATCACTCTTCATGACATTCTGGAGTATATACAAATTGCCATCATCAACACTGAGGCAACAAACTTTCGCTGAGACCAATACTTGTCTCAAAACTTTTGACCACGACTGTAGTATGCTGTACTGTGTGTAGTCAGTGAATGGAAACTTCAGCTTCCCACAATCCTCCATCTACCACATATTATGATCTAAAGTCAACAAACACCAGAGCATGCATTTGACTGAAAGCCTCCCGTGCCTTGTGGCCTCGGAGGAGAAAGCCTATTCGTGTACATTCTGCAATATTTTAGACAAGGCATATGAGCATGACATGTTTGTGACATAGTGTACCCTAACGGCTCAGGGCGGGTGAGCAACAACCAAGGCTTTCTGGATTGCGATTAAATAAATTAAGCTTTGTCCCTGGTGCTATTAGACACAGATGTGTGCAAACAAATCTTTTTATAAATGTTAAGCAGAATAGCTCCAACTAGACGAGACTGTGCCAATACCCAAAAGATCTGTGGAGTGTATTGTTCTTCAGGGCACACTTCAAAGAGTCACACTTTGCGTTGAGCAGAGAGGAAGAAAAACAACAACAATTGGGATGGATTGCTTTTTAAATCAGAGTTACAACTAACAGATGGGACATTTTCCCCAACCTTTCCAATTAGAACCATACAGAAGTAGGATCTTAATGTGAGCCAGCTTGCTACAGAAGGAAAATAATCCTGCAGCAACACGAAATGTGAATTATTAATCAGATTATAATTCATTAACATTTTTTGTAGGGGTTGATAGATTTTTCATTAGGGCAAATCAGGTCTGAAATGTTAAAGTGGAAATTACAAACTAAACCTGGAATACACAACAAGTTTGCATTTCCTGCAACAACAGGATGATCAAATTAAGATACGGCATCTGTAGCTACGCTGCTAGGACGTTGGAAAAACCTGCTTTCCACGTGAAAAGAAATCATGGAATTGGGTGGGTTCCGGTGAACTTCATTATGAAGCGTTATGAAAGCAGATTGTCAATACACTCTTAGAAAAAAGGGTGTTATCTAGAACCTAAAAGGGATCTTCAGCTGTCCCCATAGGAGAACCCTTTGAAGAACCCTTTTTGGTTCTAGGTAGAACCCTTTTGGGTACCATGCAGGTCCCTTTCCACAGAAGGGTTCTACATGGAACCCAAAAGGGTTCTACGTGGAACCAAAAAGGGTTCTCCCTGGAACCAGAAAGGGTTTTCCTATGGGGTATAGGACACCACATCCTCTTCCGTAAATAATGTCACAGGAAACATCACTTGGAACCATCACTTGGAACCATCACTTGGATGTCATCCATCCATCCAGTCTTTTATTCAGAGCTATAATGCAATTCCCCCTCTATTACACTGTTATATAGTCAATAATGTGAAGAATAGGCCTACAGTATGA
The DNA here is from genome assembly GCA_023634145.1 of Thymallus thymallus. Lineage (NCBI taxonomy): Eukaryota > Metazoa > Chordata > Actinopteri > Salmoniformes > Salmonidae > Thymallus > Thymallus thymallus. The sequence goes on from CM042414.1 coordinate 6,981,412, forward strand.
GTATAAAAAAAGTGTCAACTCTGGCTCTGGGTGATGCCTTTTGAGTGCATTTCAACCAAATTGGTCTTCTTCTCTGCTCCCAACACACATTATTTTACATTCTTAAACTGCAGTCCAGACCAGATAGATATAAACCCCTCCATAAACGAGAGGCCTAATCTCCTCACATATATTTAACAGCCACTTAAGTACCTTCTTCCAGTTGCGTTTCTGGAATGCCAACATAAACTGTTGCTCTGTTACTATGTGCTGTGGATGGATGCATATGGTTTGAGGTACGAGCTCTGTGAATGTGATGACAGAGAGTTTCTGGAGGCGGCAAAGCCCTCAGATGACGTAGCTCTAACCTTGTGAGAGAGCTAGCTCAGTGACAAGACCAATACCACCCAGTGCTAAGACGCTACTTGGTAGACATTTTCTACACTCCACAGGAACAGATTAATAACCCCTAAGGTTGATGTCCGTGCCCCCACAGAAATCAAATTAGCATAATAAAAAAATCCCCATAAACATCTGTCAGTTTAAGGTAGAGATATCTAGCGGTGAAAGGTGACAGAGCTAGAGCGGTGTTTGTCAGACCACGAGACATCACGAAAATCGGTATTCTCACAAAATCGTCTGTAGCGTCCGAACGGTTTGGCCTACAAAATTATTATTCAATGTGTTTGTATGGGCTAATAGCAGTAAGGACAAAAATATGATTTAATCAAATATATATATTATTTCTAAATGTTTTGAATACTTCAAGGGGTCTTAAAATTCCAAATCAAATAGCTAAATGATCCTTGGTATAACCCCCCCCCGGCTTAGACAGGGTTTATACTCTAAGGGATTACAGGCACAGGTAGGGCTCCCTTGAAGAAGGTATTCTTATCTCAATGGGACTTACCTGGTTAAATATAGGATAAAAAAGAAAATAAGTGATAAAATAGAGATAGGTGTCAGAGATAGATATTTTAGAGTGTGACCATATAATATGCATCTATTTGGAACCTATCCATGTACTAGTAGCGTTAGCATTAGCACTTAGTGCGGCCCCACGCTAGTGGCGAGCGTGGTTAATTCGTCCGCTGACACAGGCCGAGCAACGCCGCCATGTGTTTCTGCAAAGAGCAGCGCTCCCCCAGGAGGTGCTGTCAGCACAAACTCAGGAAACAGTTATACTGTTCATATTTTCACAAGCAGCCTCTATGTGCAGCTAAAGTGAATCATAAGCTAATCACTGCCAGCTGCCGCCCGCGCTCAGGCTCAAGGAATGAGGGGAATCTTTCATATGGTGCACAGAGTATAAATTTATCCCCTGGTATTCACCTTCCCTGATCGTCCTCGTCCTCGTCCTCCTCCTCCTCCTCTCTTGACCGCCTTTTTCCAACCACCCCTTACCCCTTCTTCTGCTATGAGAGAGTGGTTGACCCCTGACTTCTAGGTAGATTGACAGAGAGGCTGCTACCAGATAGGCTGTTGACTAAGATCAGGGTGGATGATGAGGGCTAGGGGGTGAGATGTTGGGGTGAGGGTTTCAGATCGATGATGAGGGCTAGTGGTGAGATGTTGGGGCGAGGGTTTCAGATCGGTGATGAGGGCTAGGGGTGAGATGCTGGGGTGAAGGTTAGGGTTAGGGTTAGGATTGAAGCACTTTGACACAGCCTACTGGCCATAGTACAGTGGACAGGGCTCAGTGACTATGACTCAGTTTACCTGACTTATATGACTCAGTTTACCTGACTTATTTGGCTCAGTTTACCTGATTTAGGGAATATGACTGTTCACTTGATTTAGGGAATATGACTCAGTTTACTTGATTTAGGGAATATGACTCAGTTTACTTGATTTAGGGTATATGACTCAGTTTACTTGATTTAGGGAATATTACTAAATGTACCTGATTTAGGGTATATGACTCAGTTTACTTGATTTAGGGAATATTACTAAATTTACCTGATTTAGGGTATATGACTCAGTTTACTTGATTTAGGGAATATTACTAAATTTACCTGATTTAGGGAGTAGGACTCAGTTTACTTGATTTAGGGAATATTACTAAATTTACCTGATTTAGGGAGTAGGACTCAGTATACCTGATTTATATGACTCAGTGAATATGACTCAATGAAATATGTTGAAGTGGACATGATTCCGGGAATACGATTTGATTCAGCAGACATAGATAAAGCCTTGCAATAAGCTTGGCTTCAGAACTCTTAGGACAGACCAAAAGGATCAAGACTACACATTCCAACCTGGACACTAACATCACCCTCGGGCCAAAACAATCCAACCAAACGTATTCACATTCCAACAACACAAGCAGGCATGTATGGAGGGACATGGACGTTATCAGAACTGGAAACTCTGGTTATATACAGTCTATAAGAAGCCAAAAATACAGTTGGCAGTGATGCAATCTTTCACCGTTCGAGGATCTGTCCTCTAAGACTTCGTTCTGTCCTCAGGGATGAGGGGATGGAAAGATGCCCTTCCTGTCCCACTGGTGACCATGGATCAGACCCCGTCCGCCCTTCCGTCCATGGGTCTAACCCCCCTTCCCCCTGTCCTTCCCCCTTCGGCTGCCCACTGTTAAGCCCCTCTGATGGATGGGCAAGGGTGGCTTGGCGCAGGACGGTGGAAACGTGCATGGTTCTGGTTAGCATGCTAGGGTCACGCGTGAGAGACGGGCCACGCTGAGCTAACCTAACCCTATGCCCCAAACCTAAGCAGTCAAGGAGCTTTTCCTGGGCCCATATAAGCTATGTGTTAGTTCTATGGAGCTAACCACCGAAAACACTGTAGGAAACACTGAAACACTTCATAAATTCCATCTGTTGTAAAGTAATTTAGACATTGAATTGTTGGAATTGTTCTTTGAATAAACCATTTAGGCCAAGGCAGTAATTTGTGTTTATAACCAAGTTGGACCACAAAACCCCCACTAGGCCTACTACTACCACGACCAGTCTTATATTTGCCTCTGACCACGGCCAGTTGAAGTAATGACTATAATGGAATGTTTTTGTTTGACTTGGGAGATTGATACTCTGTGCAGATGATTTAGGGGTGATAATGGATGGAAAGATGGATGGAGGGATGGAGGACTGATGGCATTGAGTTAATCGCTGACTGTGAATGACTGTCTCCCGTCAAAACATTATCTGTTAATGCTGTCAGCCACTCTAATTCAATTAGATTGTGGCAATCCCAGTTCCTTAAGCTTCACAAGGTACCAAACCATGTCAAACTAATATTTACAGAGGGGCTATAATATCAATACACAGGAAAAATGCCATTATAGAAGGCACTGAATGGCAACCTTTACCACCCAACATCGCTATAGCTAAAGCCCTCGACAACTGTAGAATGGGCACGTCTGTGAGAGAAGCCCCAAGTGTCTCTAGCTCCTGCTCCGAGCTTCATGTGCATGCCACGGATCACAGAAAACGTATTTTAACTGACATATTTTAATATTAGCTTCAGAAAAATGACACTGTTATTTACAAAGTAAAATGACTCTAAATGGCCTATTTGAGCCAGGGTAAACACATTTAGCTATGAGGTCAGAGGCTGCCGCAGCACTAGTCAGGTTAGTTAGATCATTTTGTGAAAATGTTTAATGTCCTGCTAAACCGTTTGGGAAAAACAAGTGCGGCGTTGCTATTGACTTTGGCAGCTGCCTGTATACTCAAGGCTTTAAACATGTAATCAAATGCTCCACCTTCAGGCAAATGTAAGTAAACGTTTCATACCCAGCTTGTTGTAGGTCCTGGCACAGCTGTCTCTCTCTCTTAGATAGGCTGATAAAGTAGTACAGTTACCGAATGTAGTAAGTTTTCTTCGGTTATAGATATTCTTACATTTTCTACGGTTAGATTTTACTACATTTTCTTCGGTTAGATATTCATAAATTTCCTCTGGTTAGATATTCATACATTTTATTTGGTTAGATATTAGTACATTTTCTTCGGTGAAATATTCATACATTTTCTTCAGTTAGATATTTGTACATTTTCTTCGGTTAGATATTCGTACATTTTCTTTGGTTAGATATTCGTACATTTTCTTCGGTTAGATATTCGTACATTTTCTTTGGTTAGATATTCGTACATTTTCTTTGGTTAGATATTCGTATATTTTTTTGGTTAGACATTCGTTCCATATTTTTTTTTGTTGATATTCATACCTTTTCTTTAGTTAGTCATCGCATCACAGACGTACAGGTAGGAGCATTTCGTGGGCACACAGACAGACGTGAACCAGAGCGATGTCTTACCAGTCGGCACATTATTTTAATTTGTAAGGAAACTTATTGTCCATTCACAGTGGTCTTTTTCAGATGGTTCTCATCAACTTTTCTGAAAAACAGATCCCTGTCTCACATCCAATACATCATCATAGTGGTGTGTGTGTGTGTGTGTGTGTGTGTCTATTCCTGCTGTTAATGCTTGAAAAAACACAGCACCTTCCAGAAAGTACCCGGTCTAACATGACAACTCATTGCAGCTCCAGCACGTTTACATCTGTTACGGTTACCATGTCTGCTTTTCGCACTGTTTATGCTGGAAACGGACATGTCCACCATGTCTCATGCCAAAATCACAAGTAATCATGTGTATTTCCTAGACTTTACCTTGTTAATACACTAACACACATGCACACACACCTATTCTCTCAGTCACACAGACACACACACACCAATCTAAGTAAAACAATTATTTTGTTACCATTTTTGCAATGCTTGATCTCTATCTGGTTTTCACCCTGTTGTTTTGTACAGTACACACAGAGCCTCCTGGCGACACGTTGGCTTTGTTACTGTACTCTGCTGGATCTCATAGACACTAATAGGAAACATGCTGAGAGAGCGAGAGAGAGAGAGAGAGAGAGAGAGAGAGACCCTAACAATTACAGAGGGATTTGTGTGAACAGTAACCTGGGGAAGGTTTTCTGTAGTATTATAAATGTAAGAGTCCTAAACTTCCTTAATAAGCACAATATCCTGAGTAAAAGCCAAATTGGATTTATACCAAAACATAGAACAACAGATCATATTTACACCCTACACACCCTAATAGATAAACACGTCCACAAAAATAAGACAAAACTCTATACTTGCTTTATTGACTTCCAAAAAGCATTTGATTCTATCTGGCATACAGGACTGTTCTACAAAGTCATTGAAAGTGGTGTAGGGGGTAAAACATATGACATTATAAAATCAATGTATACAGGCAACATGTGTAGCATAAAAATTGGCAAGAAACAAACTGAATCATTTAACCAGGGGTGGGGCCTCCGCCAGGGTTGCAATCTCAGCCCTGTGCTATTTAACATTTACATCAATGAATTGGCCAATATTCTAGAAAAGTCCTCAGCCCCTGGTGTTAGTCTCCACAATACGGAAGTTAGATGCCTGCTCTTTGCAGATGACCTGTGCCTTCTTTCACCCACAGCACATGGTCTACAGCAGAGCTTGGACCTGCTAGAGCAGTACTGTCAGACCTGGGCCCTGACAGTAAACCCCAAAAAGACCAAAATAATGATTTTCCAGACAAATTCCAGATCCCAGGGAATAAAACCAAAGTTCTCAATTGGTGCAAAACATATAGAGTATTGCACACAATACAACTATTTAGGTTTAAAAATAAGTTCGACTGGACACCTAAATAATGCAGTGAATGAACTGAGAGACAAAGCACGCAGGGCATTCTACGCCATTAAAAAACAAATCCAAATTGAAATACCTATTACAATTTGGCAAAAACTAATTCAATGTGTGATTGAACCAATCGCACTCTATGGCAGCGAGGTGTGGGGTCCACTTACAAAACAAGATTTTAGCCACTGGGACAAACATCCCATTGAGACCTTGCACGCGGAACTTTGTAAGATTCTCCTACATGTCCAGAGGAAAACTACAAACAATGCATGCAGGGCAGAATTAGGCCGATATCCACTAATATTAAAAACTCAAAAAAGAGCAATTAAGTTTTGGAAACACCTAAAACACAGTGACCCCCTCTCATATCATTACCAAGCCCTGCAATACCAAGAGTTGAGCAAAGATAAGAGTCCCTTCATCCAACTGGTCCGGGGGCTGAGTTCACAAACTTGTTCCACTAACACACTGAAGCCTCAGGACCAGAACATCCAATCAATCAGAATTAACCAAATTACAAAACATCTAAAACAAAACTACATTACCTATTGGAAAACACAAACACAAGCACAAAGCAAAATGCAGTGCTATTTGGCCCTAAATCGACAGTACACCATGGCAAACTATCTGACCATGGTGACTGATCAAAACCTCAGGAAAACCTTGACAAAGTACAGGCTCAGCGAGCACAGCCTTGCTATTGAGAAGGGTAGACACAGGAAAACCTGGCTCCCTGTAGAGGAAAGGCTGTGCAACCACTGCACCACAGCAGAACCAGAGACAGAGCTGCATTTCCTGACAAAATGTCAAAAATATAAAACTATCAGAGAGAGTCACTTCCCCAAATTTGAACAAGTAGTCCGGGGCTTTGAGGACCTCTCTGAAATAGAAAGTCTGCCGATCCTTTTGGGGGAAGACATGGACAGCTGTGCGCTGGCAGCATGCTATGTTGCTGCCTGCCACAAGTTGAGGGACAGTGCCTGACATATTTAATGCCTTTTTTTTATTTTTTTATCCTGTTGTTATTTGTTCTTTGATGTAATTATATTTAAAAATATATATATGTGTATGTATGTATGTATATATATATATATATATATAAAATAGAAAAAATATATATATATATATAAATATAAAAGATAAAAAAATTGATGTATGATACTTTGGCAATATGTACATTGTTGCGTCATGACAATAAAGTGAATAAAGTGAATTGAATTGAGAGAGAGAGAGAGAGAGAGAGAGAGAGAGAGAGAGAGAGAGAGAGAGAGAGAGAGAGAGAGAGAGAGAGAGAGAGAGAGAGAGAGAGAGAGAGAGAGAGAGAGAGAGAGAGAGAGAGAGAGAGAGCGAGAGAGAGAGAGAGAGAGAGAGAGAGAGAGAGAGGAACTGAAGTAAACCCAGTGAGAGTGGGAAATGTGTTTGTTAATCTTGATCTGTAGCAGGACTCAGTGCGTCTTTCAATCAAAAAGACGGTAGCTGGCACTCTGTTAGAATAGCATCTCTATACTAAACATTCTAGCCAACGTGTATTTCTAAAAAATAAATTCTTGTTAGAAATTTGCCTCTACTAAATACTAGTTGCATGCCAAGTAAAAGTGATAACAGTTTACACGGACAGGGCTAAATCAACATGGAGTATGTTTAAAGAACGGATTAAGTGCTGTTAAATCGCTACACAAAAAACACAAAATGAGTCAGCACCACACTGCTTTAACACTTTATCTTTGAAATCTTTGTATAATTGTGGGCCAAATTGTTAGGTCATTGGGAGTCCTCTGTCACCCCCATTGGGGACTCAATTGGACCCGTGGACCATTGGACACAATGCCAGAATTAGAGTGGATCTTATTGCTGCATCAGTGACCTCAAATCAATCAAATCAAATCAAACTTTAGTTGTCACATGCGCCGAATAAAACAGGTAAAATGTTTTAGGGGCTGTAAAACGGAAGCCATCCGCTCTGGCACCATTCTCATCCTGACCTCCATGCTATATCTGAAGGTCCATGGCTATGGCTATGTCCCAAATGGCACCCTATTCCCTACATAGTGCACAATTTCTGACCAGAGCCCTATGGGGCTCTCTATGGGCGCTGGTCAAAAGAAGTGCCCAACATAGGAAATAGGGTGCCATTTGGGACATTATGATTAAGACTGCTAAAATTATAGAATGGATTTGGTTTTTGAACCATTATGGGAATTGTACTGATTTTGGATGACACACAATAGAGCAATAATTGATATTTCTCACGTGTCCCCACACTGTGCTGGGATCAGCATGATCATATCGATGAAGACATTGTGATGTCCCACAGTGACGACAACACAACTGGCCTTCAATGATGATCACATCCCAGAGGTAGGTCAGCTGACCACTGACCCATAGCCCCTCTGGAGGGAGATACTATTTCATCAGCCTAAACTGGGACATTGTTATAAGCCTGAAGCTACAGGAATGTATGGGTATACTAATAATATCATGACGTGTAAAGGTAAGATAGAGTGTGTGTGTGTGTGTGTGTGTGTGTGTGTGTGTGTGTGTGTGTGTGTGATCCATCAATTGTATTACAATAAGTATGTGACCTGTGATCAGAATACAGTGTGTGCAGCATCAGTTCAGCTAAACGTATGGTGTGGGGGTGTGTGAAGGATTTTGGGGGAAGTTTCTACACAATTTAAAAACTTTAAAATGCTATTTGGAGAACAGCAAAAACAAACAAAATGTACCCATTCCAGTAATTATTGCCCCAATATTAAGCTTAAAGGTCCGTGGAACGGCATAAACAATGTCAACCATTACTCAATCTCATCATAAATTGACTAATTTGCTTGTGTAACGGCACATACAGTGCAACATGAAATAGATGCATAATAAACGCCATCAAGTCCCTATAAGGCCGACTTCAAATGTGGTCATATTATATGACAAATAAGCAACATATTTTTAAATATGACACAAACTAGTAGCCTACTCCGCTGACACTGACAAACAGATTAGTAAAAACAACATTGTCTTGAATGCAACAATCTAATCTACGCCTAGGAAAATGGGTGACAAATTGTAACATCTGAAGTCCATCTAACCTGGAGGAGTGATTTACTGTCCCCTAAAAAACTTTCCAGTGGTACTAATCAAATAATAAAGACTGTGAATATGCTAATGATTATCTGTGGCTAAATCATGCTCTTTGGTGTAGTATTTTAAATTATGTTATTTATGTATAGGCAGTGGCACAAGTTATTATATAGCTACTTTTGGCAAATGTAATTCAATTTACTTTAGGTGACGCTTATCTTCCCCTAACCTATTGGACGTGCTGCCTATGCCGACATCAATGTGAAAGTAACCGGTGCATAAAACAGCTGGTTTACAAGGGCGAGTACAAATGCCGATATCAAATTCAAAACAATCTGTCCACTGCCTAAACGGATGATCAGCAAAGCAAGTGTCTGTCAATCTCTGCTGAGAAATGCGTGAGGACTGGCAGTAGTCGACATACCCTAGCTCAAGACAAAAAATGTAAAAGTAGGCTACAAAAACGTATACTAAAATCATTCCAATCCCGATTGCAATGGCTATTTAGCGTTGTGTTGGTATTAGGGCCATGCAGAGCATCATTAGGAGAGAAGTTGCCAGCCTGCATACCTTTCTCTCAGCAGACAGCAGATACAGTGGTCACGACCATACTTGCGTCCTAAATAGTAGGCCGTTTGAGAATCCGAAAAAAATGGTTTAATAGTATGCGACATTTAGAAAATCTAGTATACTCAATTTTGTCTTTCACATCAGCTGATCAATTAGATATGGGGATGCGCTACCGAAATCAGCGATCAGCGGGAAACAAGTATGCAAAAATATAATGTTTTATAGTAGGCCTATGTGCATTTTCAAAAATCTAGTATGGTTTAAATGCCAAGATGTTATACTAATTTTGTATTTTCATCTAGTAGAATTCGACGCACACTTTTCCACAATGCATTGGAAGAGGTGGGATGCGAGTGATAGGCCCGAGTTCTCTTCAAGTAGCCAAATAACAAAACTAGGCTACTTAATTGGGAAGATGCCGAATAGCGAAGCTTCTGCAGCGGTGTTCAAATGTAGGCTAAGTATTTTTTTGTTCTCCTTAAAATGATCGCGAGAATTGCATCGTAGGATACATATTTGTTTTGTTAAATCTCATTGGAAAGTGTTTCTTGTTCTCTTGGCCTTCGTCAGAGCGTTTAAACTAAATACTAAAACCTCTTTTGATCTCTGAATGTGTCGGGACTCAGGATGTGGCTGCGTTATTGATGTCATGTTTATCAGGCCTTTTGATTTGAACATATGGCTTGTTTTAGTTTTGTAGGCTAGGCTACCTGTTTAATTATTTAATTCATGGATTAAAGCCTTAGCAGTTATTCTGATCTCAATACTTTAGTTTATTATAATGCTGTCCAGCGGTTCTGAATTTGAGATATACTGTCCATGTTTTGGTGTGTTTACTAGGCTATTTGTTTTAATTTATATATGTTACAGCACTTTGGTGTCACTAATAAATAAGTTGAAATGGAACATAATTATCTGTTTCTGTCTTCAGTCCTTTTTAAATAGGATAGATGGGATATATGGTCTATGGAATACAGTGCCTTCAGAAAGTATTCACACCCCTTGAAATTTTGTTATGTTACTGCCTGAATTTAAAATAGATTAAATTGAGATTGTATGGCTTACACACACAATACCCCATAATGTTAAAGTGGAATTATGTTTTTAGAACATTTTCGAAATTACACCTGAACAAAAATAGAAAAACACAACATGTAAAGTGTTGGTCCCGTATTTCATGAGCTGAAATAAAAGATCCCAGAAATGTTTTATACGTACAAAAAGCTTTTTTCGCTCAAAGTTTGTGAACAAATTTGTTTACATCCCTGTTATTGAGCATTTCTCCTTTGACAAGATAATCCATCCTCCTGACAGGTGTGGCATATCAAGAAGCTGATTAAACAGCATGATCATTACACAAGTGCACCTTGTGCTGGGGACAATAAATGGCCACTCTAAAATGTGCAGTTTTGTCACACAACACAATGCCACAGATGTCTCAAGTTTTGAGGGAGCATGCAATTGGCATGCTGACTGCAGGAATGTCCACCAGAGCTGTTGCCAGAAAATAATTTGGCAGTAGGTCCAACCGGCCTCACAACCGCGGACCACGTGTAACCACGCTAGCCCAGGACCTCCACATCCGGCTTCTTTACCAGCGGGTCGTCTGAAACCAGCCCCCCGTACAGCTGATGAATCTGTGAGTTTGCACAACTGAAAAATTGCTGCCCAAACTGTCATAAACCATCTCAGGGAAGCTCATCTGTGTGCTCGTCGTCCTCACCAGGGTCTTGAACCTGACTGTAGTTTGGCATTGTAAGCGACTTCAGTGGGCCAATACTTGCCTTCGATGGCCACTGGCACGCTGGATAACTGTGCTCTTCACAGTTAAATCCCGGTTTCAATTGTACCGGGCAGATGGCAGACAGCGTGTATGGCGTCGTGGGCGAGCGGTTTGTTGATGTCAACGTTGTAAACAGAGTGCAATTATCTGTATGTTCCCTCAGTCAAGCAACACATCACTGAGCACCACTCTTCATATTTTCAAGCACGGTGGTAGCTGCATCATGTTATGGGTATGCTTGTCATTGCCAAAGACTAGGGAGGATAAAAAATAAATGGAATAGAGCTAAGCACAGGAAAACCTGGTTCAGTCTACTTTCCAACAGACACTGGGAGACAGCAGGACAATATCCTAAAACACAAAACTAAATATACACTGGAGTTGCTTACCAAGATGAGATTGAATGTTTCTGAGTGGCCTAGTTACAGTTTTGACTTAAATCGGCTTAAAAATCTATGGCAAGACTTGAAAATGTTTGTCTGTCTGTCTAGCAATGATCAACAACCAACTTGACAGAGCTTGAAGAATCTTAAAATATAATAATCCAGGTGTGCAAAGCTCTTAGAGACTTGCCCAGAAAGACTTGCCCAGAAAGGTGAATCTAACATTTATTGACTCAGGGGGTTGAATACTTATCTAATCAAAATATATGAGTGTATTATTTATTTATTTATTTTTTACTAATGTTAAAAGTTTTCTTTCACTTTGACATTACAGTGATTGAGTGTTTGGTGTAGATTGTAAAAAAAATAAAAACAATTAAATCAATTTTAATCCCACCCTGTAACATAACAAAATGTGAAAAAAGTGAAAGGGTCTTTAAAAGCATGTTTTCACTTTGTCATTGTGTGGTATTGTGTGTAGATGGGTGAGAAAAAGGCCAAATTAGGCAGCCGAGCGGCAAATAGCTGATTGTTGCGTTGCAGTGGTCAGTGAAAAGCAGGTAAATCACAATATCAAAATACAATTGTAGGAATACATAGTTTAGAAAGTAAATGGCTAATGCTGAAAAGAGAAGACAAAGAAAACTCTCTAATATGTCTGTAGTTATTAAAATTCTCAACTCCCAATTAAGCGAACAGTAGCCTACCTTATTGGCTCCAGATTAGAGCATCGGCCATATCCCAGGTGAGTGTTTGCATATTCACTGTCTTTATCATTGGATCAGTACCACTGGAAAGTTTGGGACAATAATTCCCTCCTTCAGGCTAGCTCGACATCATACAGATGTAGGATATTAATTTGAGCCAGTTGGCTACAGTAGGAAAACAATCCTGAGGCAACAGGAAGTGTGAATTGTTATGTGGATTATAATTAATGAAAGAAATGTGTAGGGGTTGATACATTTTTCATTATGGTAAATAAAAGTGGAAATTACAAACTTTAGAAGACTTTTTAATCATTGAATACATTATTATTTTTTTAATTTTCCTGCTATGCAGCAACAAAAGATCCTACATTTGTATTGTACAATTTGGCTCCCCTTGCCGTACGCCTAGATTAGATGGTTACACTCAAGACAAGGTTGTTTTTACTGATCTGTTTGTCAGTGTCAACAGAGTAGGCTACTCGTTTGTGCCATATTAAAAAATATGTTGCTTATGTGTCATATAAAGTGTGGTAGAATTGCATATGAAATGTGATTATAAAAGGCACAACTTTTCCTGTGCAAAGAAAGGAGTAGAAACGTCTCTGATTAGGCCTTACTACGCCGCTCAGGCATGCATTGTTCAGAAATGTCTGTTTTGCTAACAGTAAGTTATATTATTAGCCTAAATTCTGACTATGCAATCTACTCATCACATTAAGAATAGTAGCCTATCTTACATTAGTCTGGAAATGTGATGATATGCATGAAAATCCTTTACTATAAAGGTGAAATTTGATGGTGAAAAAATTGCTTCCCCAAACTTGAAATACTTTTACCATCACTGGACATTTGAAGTCGGCCTTATAGGGACTTGATGGTGTGTATTATGTATCTATTTCATGTTGCACTGTATGTGCCGTTACACAAGCAAATTAGTAAATTTATGATGAGATTGAGTAGTGGTTGACATTGTATATGCTGTTCCACTGACTTTTAAGCTTAATATTGGGGCAATAATTACTGGAATGGGTACATTTTGTTTGTTTTTGCTGTTCTCCAAATAGCATTTTAGAGTTTTTAAATTGTGTAGAAATGCATTAAATAAGCTTCAACTTCTAATCCTCCCACAACCCAATTTGCCGTACCCTACACCCTATTGGTATACCCTAGGTTTAGCTGAATTGATGCCACTTAACTAGGGTATACCCAACTGAGTGTGTGTATGATGAACTACACGTAACAGTAGTGTATATGTAGAAGGGAACTCACCCGTCGCGTGTGCTCTCCATGGTGGACAGAGGGGACAGAGGATGCGGGCTGCTCAGGTCCCGTTCCAGGCGGGGCTGCCTGGGGGGCAGATCAGGGGCTGAGGCTGAGCCAGGAGTTGGGGCTGGTCCTGGGGAGAGGAGCTCCACCGAGACACCGTGATGGGACGTGCTGGAGCCAGTGTACTGGCCTGAAAGACAAACAAAGTTAATTCACAAAATGTGCCGAATCAACTCGCCATGTTCCCTTTGACCAATTTAAATGTCTTTTCATGGCAACAAGATTTTTTTTTGAAAACTGATCATCCAATCAGAGAGGGCTTTGAAAATAAAATCTTCTGTTGTTTTGTGCTGTTTGTGATTTACAGTACATTATTTGTGCTGCCACAGGGGTTGGCTTTTATTGTTCTTTAAAGTGGAACTGACAGCGTTTTAGCAACATGAAATCTGATTAAAATCTGTTCATATACACCCCCAGGAAGAATATGACACCTTTTTTCTATTTATTTTTTACATTTTCTGACAAGCGAGCACTTAGATATGGTAATTTTCACATTTTCATAAATTCATAGAATGTTTGGGAATGACATATATTAAGGCATTTGGGAAAATTCTATATCAATATAGACTGAGAAAGTTCTATATCAATATAGAGTGGGGAAATTCTAGAGTGTTACGACCTGGAACATGGCTCCTAACTAAATAAATAATAAATACAAACATTTAACATAAGCTATGGACGTCTGTAGGATCAGTAGTGTATGCAGTGTGTGGATGAGTGGAGAGGATGTTGAAAACAGACCAAAAAACTGACGGTAGTGGAAGCCAGTCAGGGAAGACATTGTAGAATAATAGTGAAGACATCAAAACTATGAAATAACACATATGGAATCATGTAGTAACCAAAAAATTGTTAAACAAATCTAAATATATTTTATATTTGAGATTCTACAAAGTAGCCACCTTTTGCCTTGATGACAACTCTGCACACTCTCGGCATTCTCTCAACCAGCTTTATGAGGAATAGACAATTAATAGACACTGCAGTAAATAAAACCTAATTTCTGTCTTGTCCAGGACCGGACTCTAAGCAGACCGGTGCACTCTAGCCAATCAGAGCTACAGTAGGCCTATATGCAAGTCAGACATTTGCCACACAGGCCTGGCATGATTCACTTTGAATTGGACTGTGTGTTTACAGGCAAGGGCAACAGCGCAACTATAGATCATTAGAACACATTTGCCAAAAGCCACAAAATACACCTAAATGGATTTCTGTAAATGTATGTAAATACCACAGGAGTCCTGTTACATTTGGGAACTTCATAGTAAAAAAAAACAGGTAGGATATCTCTTCCTCAGTTGCCTATGCACATCAACGACAACAAGATCAACAACTAACGCTAGCCAGAGCGAGATTAGCTAAAATCTAACTAGGGAACATAAGATAAACCCTCTCAAACTTTTTCAGCTAGTTGCACTGATAAACGATTGGGAATAGTAGCCTGCTCGTCCCAAATACATTTGATTGACAACTTAGAGATATGCTAACAGTGGATATCATTCAAGTTCAGCATATCTAGCTAGCTAGCAAGGGGTTTCACATTTCTTACTAGCTAACAAAATGACACCCTTTGACTTTTTCCACATTTTGTTACGTTACAGCCTTATTCTACAATTGATTTAATTGTTTTTTTTTTCTTCATCAATCTACACACAAAACCCGATAATGACAAAGCAAAAACTATCGATCCTAACTAGTCTCCCAGTCACTGCCACTGAAAAACATCCCCACAGCATGATGCTGTCAGCACCATGCTTCACCGTAGGGATGGTGCCAGGTTTCTTCCAGACGTCATGCTTGGCATTCAGGGCAAAGAGTTCAATCTTGGTTTCATCAGACCAGAGAATCTTGTTTTTCATGGTCTGAGTCCTTTAGGTGCCTTTTGGCAAACTCCAAGCGGGCTGCCATGTGCCTTTTACTGAGGAGTGGCTTCCGTCTGGCCACTCTACCATAAAGGCCTGATTGGTCAAGTGCTGTTGAGATGGTTGTCCTTCTGGAAGGTTCGCCCATCTCCACAGAGGACCTCTGGAGTTCTTTCAGAGTGACCATCGGGTTCTTGGTCAATACATTTGCAAAATGTTCTAAAAACCTGTTTTCACTTTGCCATTATGAGGTATTGTGTGTAGATTGATGAGGAAAATATTTTATTTAATACATTTTAAATAAAGGCTGTAACGTAACAAAATGTGGAAAACGTCAAGGGGTCTGAATACTTTCCGAATACACTGTATGAGGGGGAAAAGTCGGTCACTCAACCACTCCTCCAATGACATGGCATCCTCCCAGCAGCTGGCTAGCATGCTAAAAAAATTGCTAGCTACATAAATAGGTACGCTAGCCCAGGGGTGTCAAACTCAATCAGCGCACAAGCCATATGAAAAAACAAGAATTCAGACATAGCACATTTGTTTTTACAAATTGCAACTGCGACCCAAACTGGCCATTGTTTTATTAGAAATAATATGGCCCTTTATCATGTCTACTTATGTACATAGGCTGCTGTATATAGCATTTTAACAAAAGAAGAGATAAATAATATTTGTCCAGCCTTTGCTGCTATGCTTGCTGATCCTAATCAAAAAGTATTTAATAACTCCAAATAACACAAACCTAGCTATAGGTTGATGTGACATCATTTTTTTATGCACTGCGTGGAACACTGGTGCAGTTGAATGCAGCATTGCTGTATGGCGCACTCAAAATGTATTGTAGTTGAGTTGCCAGCCTAGGCATCTGCTCAAATGTCGCTGTAATAGGCCTACATGTTTCTGCTTTGCATGGCGTTTTGGTGAAGGTTTAGTTTTTTGGTTATTCATTGCCTAGCTTTAAAAACCGAAGCCAGACTGCAACATTTTATTAGCTTAGCTAGGACTGTGGCATGTGTCCGTACACTTTCCCTTCGCTGCGAGCTGTAAACGGGACACACGAAAGCAGCGTAACTGAAGGCCAGCTGTGATTTACAACCTGATAGCAATACTTTTTGTACTACCAAGAAATGTATTTGGTGAATTATATGAATAATGCATTGAACTGCATTAATCTATTCTGCCAACAATACCTTACTGTACGTCATGGATAGAATAGTATTGAGACTTCATGAGAAGATTTTATAAGACTTGAGTGAAGGTGAGAGAGCAGGCTCTGTGGCTTGGGATTTGTGTGTGTGTATGTGTGTGCATGTGTGTGTGTGTGTGCCAGCCCCTTAGTATTTGTAGCAGTCTAAATGTGTCTGCTGTCTGAGCATCAGAAAGCAGTCCTGTTGGACGGTGATTCACATCGCCAATGTAACAGTGAGAGAGAGAGGCTCATGACAAATCTCAATGACAGTTGAGTGCTCTGCTGAGAGTTCCACTTAAAAGAGCTCAGCTCTGTCCTGGGGTCAGCTCAGCTCTGTCCTGGGGTCAGCTCAGCTCTGTCCTGGGGTCAGCTCACTTCCGTCCTGGAGCTCACAGGTTGCCTAATAGGGGCAAGAGACTCCATTCAACAGCCCCATCTGCTCTGTAAATCTCTCCACACTGTCCTTTCTGTAATGTCTTTCCCAGTGTCCAGGGGAAATGAGGCGGTGAGGAGAGGACTGAGGAGAGGACTGCTCCTGGTTTCTGCAGTACTGATCCCCAAGCTATGCTCAAGTGGAAGAAGAGCCTGTCTTGACAGCTCTCCGGTTACAAGCTTGATTCATTACCCTCAAATCATCAATCACAGACCTTAAATGGTTTCAACTTTAGCCCCAACATCTGCTACCAGACCAGAAAACATTCTACAAATAATTGCTTCAATTTCACCACTCGGCTCAGCGGCGCAGGGGTTCCCTGAGTGTTTGGGGTTGGTTCCGGGAGAGTTCTGTTAGGATTCTATATGGGTTTTTTATGTGTGTTCTGAGAGGGTTCGTTGACAGAAATGTTTGATTGTGAGTGTGACCGTTCTGACAAGGATCTGTGATTGTTCTGAAAGTGTTCTGTGTGAGTTCTGTTATGGTTCTCTGTGAATTTGGAGGGGGTTCTATGAGGGTTCTGAAGGGTTATGGTGGCATAGCCAGACTTATGTGCACTAGCAGTGTATCCAGAAAAACACTAATTGAGGTCCTAAAAGGAAGAAATACATCTTCAAAAAAAAAAAAATCTCTTCAGCTTTACATTTTACATTACATTTTAGTCATTTAGCAAGAGTGACTTACAGGAGAAATTAGGGTTAAGTGCCTTGCTCATGGGCACATCGACATCGGCTCGGGGATTCTAACCAGCGACCTTTCGGTTACTGGCCCAAGGCTCGGGTACCTGCCTCCCGTCTTTAGAGACTACAACCTTAACATACCAAATACCAAGCCATGCTAAAAACCTACACATAAGATTCGCAGCAACTACTGGATGGCATCTGTTTTGCGAGCTCCGACCTAACTTTGCTCTTTTGTAATTATTTTGGTGTTTATTATTATTAACCACCTAGATAAGAGGAATACCTATGTGAAAATGCTGTTCATTGACTACAGCTCAGCGTTCAACACCATTGTCCCCTCCAAGCTAAACTTAGGACCCTGGGACTGAACACTTCCCTTTGGATCTGGATCCTGGACTTCCTGACTGGCCGACCCCAGGTGGTGAGGGTAGGCAACATCATCTCCGCCACGCTGACCCTCAACATGGGGCCCCACAGGGGTGCGTGCTTAGTCCTCTCCTGTACTCCCTGTTCACTCATGACTACATGGCCATTCACGACTTCAACACCATCATCAAGTTTGCCGACGACACAGGGGGGAAGGCCTGATCACCAGCAACGATGAGACAGCCTACGGGGAGGTGCAGACTCACAGGACTCTACACACTCACACACACTGACCCTCTAACACACACACTCACATACAATCATCATTTACAGAGCTTGCAAGAAAGGCATTTCAATTTACTTGTGCACAATTTTTTATATAAAAAATGTATAATACAAAGAAACTAGAAGTGTTGCTCTCTGTCAGCTCTAGAAGTGTTACCTACTGTCAGCTCTAGAAGTGTTACTCACTGTCACCTCTAGAAGTGTTACTCACTGTCAGCTCTAGAAGTGTTACTGTCAGCTCTAGAAGTGTTTTTCACTGTCAGCTCTAGAAGTGTTACTTATTGTCAGCTCTAGAAATGTAACATACTGTCAGCTCTAGAAGTGTTACTCAATGTCAGCTCTAGAAGTGTTAACATTGGAGAGTCTCCCTACTTTTCCAATCCTGCTGACTATCCTCCCTCTGTTGGCTAGAGAACAAAGTCCAACACATGCGAAGGAGAAGAAGACTCATCATGATGACTCCCATTTCATTCCGTCTGGCATAAACCCCAATAAACATGGTGTCCTCGAACGCCTCCTAATCAACCAATTCGGCCCACCAACACAACATCTCTGGCCTAGAAACCATTTGCAACACATCCACTCAAGGGAGAGGGAAGGAAAGAAGCCAAGATTGAAAGAATTGATTCGATAATCAAAGACAACTTGAGCTTTCATCGTCCCCCAGGAAGTGTATATTGTGTTCCCGTAACAATAAGAGAGAACGATGGGGCGTCTGGATTGGACTAACTGAGCAAACAATGGCAGATGTGTCCATAAACTGTGCACACTGCAGGGCATCTCTCCTTTCCTCTTTAGTACCACTATATTTACTCCTGGTCAATAACCTCTTTTTCACAAGTCACTGGCCTACTACTATAGTCTATGGGATCTCAGAGATTTCCAAGTTTAATAAAAAAGTAAGCACTTTTTGAATGTGAATCGAAGGTCAGTTTTATTTGCAAATCACAAATGTTAGTTGTTTGCAGGTGTTCTTTATTAATACTGTACATCTCAGTTTGATTTCCAGACAGTCCTTTTCAAATGCAAAATACTCTGAACAAGGGGAAGTGGAGCAAACATTTTCCTGTAAAACACAGAGCACTTGTTTCTAAACCGAATCAGGTCTAATTAATTCATCAGTATCAAATTCAGCATGAGATTGAGTTTAACACACTCAGGCCAATATTGTCTTCATGGCAGGAAAAGTGTCTGCCATCATTTAAAATGTCAACGTTTACTGTAGTATGAAATATAGATCAGTGTATTGGTGGATTGGTCATATGAGTGGTCATATGAGGATGAAGTTGCACCTACACACTGATCTAGGGTCAGTCTTACATTTACCTCGTTAATGATTACGGTTAAGAATTGGAAAGGGTAAACCGATCCTAGATCTGCCACTATAGGCAAATTCTACCTGTAGTATTAGGATCTGGGGTTAAAGGTTAGAGGCCAGGGGTTAGGGGTTTAGGGGGTAGAGTAACCTCTGGTGTGCACCTGTGAAGATGTCTTGGTCCAGTCCGGGGGAGCGACCGTCCTTCCCGTTGAACAGGTGCTGCTGCGAGGGGGTGGGGCAGTTCAGGTGCTGGTGCTGGGAGGGGGCGGAGCCCTGCAAGTGCTGCACCGACAGGCACTCACTCAGGATGTCCTGTTCCAGGTGGGGGAATGGCCTCAGCTGTCAATCAAACAGAAAGACAGAGTTACTGTACAATACAAGTCGTCAAGAAGAGAAAGTTTAAAAAATATATAAATACAATTGAACGTGAGCAGTGTCATCGTTGGATGTTGGAGTGGAAGAGAGATGATTTGTTTTTCCTTTGAGTCATGCATGAATTTCAATGTTTGGTTGGACATCTTGAATACCAATGTAAAGCCAAGAAGTGAAAAGTGAAAACCTGTCTCTCTGCCAATGGTATCTGGGCATGTGAACACACATTAAACTGCAGTCTATCACGTGGGGTGGAATTGGGACGGAATGCGTGGGAACAGAGGTCCCAAAGTGAAATCATTATTTTGACATGTCAAACAGGTTTTTGAGCTGAATTCCTGCATTCCCAATGATTTTAGTCAGAATTACCAATCTAAGTCTAAGTTCTAATCCAACCCCTGGGTATATGTAGCTAGCAGTGGTCTCAAGGTAACATACATCAGTTTGAATGATAGGTAGTCTGTCATATAGATCAGATTTACTCTGTTCTATACATCAGCGCAGTGAATTACACTGTAATAAAATGTTATAGTGGACTGTATTACAACCCACGTCAGCGCATTGCAGGAATCCTAAAAAACATGTCTTCCCTTTCCTCTGCAGATGTACCTTTACATTTGAGGTAATGTCAGATGTTCCATTAGAGCTGAGATAATGTCAGATGTTCCATTAGATCTGAGGTAATGTCAAATGTTCCATTAGATCTGAGGTAATGTCAGATGTTCCATTAGATCTGAGATAATGTCAGATGTTCCATTAGATCTGAGGTAATGTCAGATGTTCAATTAGATTTGAGGTAATGTCAGATGTTCCATTAGATCTGAGGTAATATCAGATGTTCCATTAGTTCTGAGGTAATATCAGATGTTCCATTAGATTTGAGGTAATGTCAGATGTTCCATTAGATCTGAGGTAATGGCAGATGTTCCATTAGATCTGAGGTAATGTCAGATGTACCATTAAATCTGAGGTAATGTCAGGTGTTCCATTAGATCTGAGGTAATGTCAGATGTTCCATTAGATCTGAAGTAATGGCAGATGTTCCATTAGATCTGAGGTAATGGCAGATGTTCCATTAGATCTGAGGTAACGTCAGGATGTGTCACAACCGGCCATGATTGGTAGTCCCATAGGGCGGCGCACAATTGGCCCAGCGTCTATCCCTCCAACCAGAATGATTAGTTAATTAGCCCACAGTGAAACTACATCAGGTTTGTGGATTTGATCCCCAAATACGCAATAGATTGTTACACATAAGCTACACTGAACTACACTGAATGTCAGTCTCTCACTTTGTGTTAGGCATCTGCTAAATGACTGTAATGTGGTGTAACGTCGACCCCTCTAGCAGGACAGTGACGCTGTAGCTCTGCCAGAAGGAGCTGACATAAGTAACATCAAGGATATGGTAAGAATAAAGAGCCATTTGTGTAAACTCGCCCACAAGCACAACAGTCTTCAATAAAGCAGTGCATCAGTTAGTTCCTAGTGACATCTCAACCACAGACACTGAGAAGAAATGACAGGCTTAGAGGCCTGCTTCTCAACCACAGGCAGCCCTCTTATTAGGACCAGGAGAAAGAGAGGGATCAGAACATCCAGTCCAACCTTCTATCATTCTATTCATCCCTCTATCCGTCCATCCTCTCGTTTACAGGTTGGACACACCCATGAAGCAAGGTGCGATACCTCACACAAAGTTATCCTAACAGATTAGTATGCCAGGGCTAACACGGAATTCATTCAGGATGGATTGAATAGCCAGTCTGGATTGATATCTGAGAGCAGATGGAATGCTGTCTTCACATATCACTAATCAATTCGACAATCATTAATTAAATTATCATTTGACACGCAGAGCACGTCATTAAGTGTCCGAACATGTCATTCGTTGCGAGCACCTTGCAACAATTCATCAAGTCTAATTGGGCCTCTGCCTTTCACAACATTACATAATTCATTTCTTTTCTGCTCCGAGATGGAGTGAGAAGGTTTGTTTGACATTTGTCCACAGCATCTGGCCACTATCCTGCTCTAGCTACAGCGTATTAACAATGGTATAAGCCTCACATGTGTTTCCGTTTTACAGCTAAGCAAAGGAACACATCATTCAGGCCCGGCCGACGACATTCAGACCCTTTAAACAACAATGAGACCATTCTCTCTCTCTCTCCATTCTCCCCATATTTATCAGCAGAATAATGTGATGTTGACCATGAACACGATGTGGTCAAACCTGATCTATTGTCGAATAAATTCAAAGGTTTTTAAAGGCTAAACTAAATTAAACCAACTGTATGGAGCTGTGATGAAGAATAAGCACTAGACTGGAGATGATTACACAAAGAGCCATGTGTTTAGAAAGTTGGATTAACTTTTAGAATTTTCAGTTACATAGCATTATTTACCTATTCCCCATGTCATTTTAATGGGGCGTTAACATGGCTGCCATAGCATGTCCCAACTCTATGCAGAGACATTTCTGTACAATATGATCTTGTTGCCATCTAATGCACATTCAAATGTCATAAATCAACACTGCAGAGCTGTTCCTGTCTTCTGCCGTGCCTTGATTGATATCTGGAAATGTTAATGTACACCCTACCCATCTACTGTTGCTAGCCCCAATTCTGACTTGTGCTCTGATATCTGCTTCACTGATTTCTGCTCTCGTAAAAGCCTGGGTTTTCTATACGTTAACACTAGAAGCTTATTACCTAAAATGGATCAATTGAAAGTGTGGGTTCACAGCTCCAACCCAGATGTGTTGGTCATTACTAATACGTGCTTAAGGAAGAGTGTTTTGAATACTGATGATAATCTTTCTGGTTATAACCTTTTTCGGCAAGACAGATCTTTAAAAGGTGGGGGAGTGGCAACCTTTACCAAGGATCACCTTCAGTGCTCGGATGTCTCCACCAAGTCTGTCCCCAAACAATTTGATTTGCTTTCAAATAGCTCTTTGTTGACTGTTGCAGGGTGTTATCGTCCTCCATCAGCACCGACCTGTACCCTACCTGCCCTAAGCTCTTTCCTGGCCCCTTACACTAAGTCTAAATGTGTCCTGCTAGATGACCTAAACTGGGACATGCTTAAACCACCTGACCAAGTCCTAAAGCAATGGAACTCCCTAAATCTTTCTCAGATTATTACCAATCCCACAAGGTATGACTCCAAACACACAGAAAAGGCTACTCTCCTCGATGTTATCCTCTCAAATAATCCTGAGAGGTATCAGTCTGGTGTTTTCTGTAATGACCTTAGTGATCACTGATTTACAGCCTGTGTTCGTAATGGCTGCGTAGTGAAATAACCTGCCCTGATATGTCATAGACGCTTGGTAAAAAACTTTAATGAGCAAGCCTTCCTTCAGCTTGATCCCCTCTGTCGAAGACGCTTGGATCTTCTTTTTCAATATTTTCAGTGGTATTGTTAACAAACACTTCCCCATTAATAAAATGAGAATTAAAAACAGGTTCAGCCCCTGGTTCGACCGTGATCTTGCAGAGTTACTCCACCTCAAGAATTGCATTTGGCGAAAGGCTCGGCACACGCGTACTCAGGCTGACTGGCTCTCATTCAGGCAAATTAGAAATAAGTGCACTCAGGCTATCCGGAAGGCCAAAGTTAGTTACTTTAAGGAGCAGTTCTCTCTCTGTGGGTCTAACCCCAAGAAGTCCTGGAAAACGGTTAAAGACCTGGTGAATAAACCCTCCTCCTCACAGCTGCCCATGTCCCTTAAAGTTGATGATGTGGTTGTTACTGACAAGAAGCACATGGCTGAGCTCTTTAATCACCACTTCATTAAGTCAGGATTCCTATTTGAATCAGCCATGCCTCCTTGCCCATCCAACATTTCCTCATCTCCCTCCCCTTCTAATGTGACTATCCCCGATGCTCCTCCCTCTTTTTCCCCTGCCCCGCTACAAAGTTTCTCCCTGCAGGCGGCGGTCACTGAGTCCGAGATGCTAGAGGAGCTCCTTAAACTTGACCCCAAAAAAACATCTGGGTCAGATGGTTTAGACCCTTTCTCTTTAAGGCTGCTGCCCCTATCATCACCAAGCCTATCTTTTACCTTTTTAACCTGTCTCTCCTCTATGTTGAGGTTCCCATTGCTTGGAAGGCAGCCACGGTTTGTCCTTTATGTAAAGGGGAATATCAAGCTGATCCTAACTGTTATAGGCCTATTTCTATTTTGCCCTGTTTATCAAAAGTGTTGGAAAAACTTGTCAATAATCAACTGACTGCCTTTCTTAATGTCTACAGTATTCTCTCTGGTATGCAATCTGGTTTCCGCTCAGGTTATGTATGTGTCACTGGAACCATTCCATTCTTGTGGGTAGGCTAAGGAGTATTGGGGTCTTTGGCCTGGTTTGCTAACTACCTCTCTCAAAGAGTGCAGTGTATAAAGTCAGAAGATCTGCTGTCTCAGCCACTGCCTGTCACCAAGGGAGTACCCCAAGGCTCGATCCTAGGCCCCACGCTCTTCTCAATTTACATAAACAACATACTTCGCTCAGGCAGTAGGAAGCTCTCTTATCCATTTATATGTAGATGATACAGTCTTATACTCAGCTGGCCCCTCCCCGGATTTTGTGTTAAACACTCTACAACAAAGCTTTCTTAGTGTCCAACAAGCTTTCTCTGCCCTTGACCTTGTTCTGAACACTTCCAAAACAAAGGTCATGTGGTTTGGTAAGAAAAATGCCCCTCTCCCCACAGGTGTGATTACTACCTCTGAGGGTTTAGATCTTGAGGTAGTCACATCATACAAGTACCTGGGAGTATGGCTGGACGGTACACTGTCCTTCTCTCAGCACATTTCAAAGCTGCATGCTAAAGTTAAATCTAGTTGTTTTCCCCGCTCCATGGCCGGAGCCGTTGGCCCCACCGGTGCCCAGTCCGGGCCCAGCGATAAGGAGGGGCCATGGAAAAAAACTGTCCACGTCGCCGGAGCCAGAGCCGCCCCCAAAGGACTAGTTTTTCCCTCCCAAAGTAACCCCCCCCCCATGTTATTGTGTGCCTTTTTTTTGGCGTCTGGGAGTCCGCGCCTTGGGGGGGGTACTGTCAGGCTCTGGCCATAGAGAAGCAATAGGCTTCTCTATGTTGCTTGGTCAGAGTCTGACAGTGTCGTTCTTTTCTGTTTCTTTGTGGGTTTTGGGTGGATCTCTAATTAGAGGCAGCTGCTACCCGTTGTCTCTAATTAGGGATCCAATATATGTTGAGTCTGTCCTTCACTTGGTGTGGGTTGTTATCGTTACATGTTCATGTATTTCGCAGTCACGGAGTGAAAGTAAGTGTGCCTTGTCTACGTCCGTTTCATTTCGTGCTTATTTTCTGGGAACGTGACGTGTTGTCTTTCGTGTTTTTTTTGATTGTTGTAGTTCGTTCATTTTATAATTATTATACATAGTATATAAAGAAATAAAATATGTCGAACTATGATTGCGCTGCGCCTTGGTCTCTCACCATCCCGACTCGTGACAAATACATCATAATGAGTAGCCTGTAAAGCTTGCTAGCTCAACCAAAAGGAAAAGAGAAAGGGAGGATACTAGTAAGTTGTACAATTGAATGCATTCAACTGAAATCAGAGAGGTGCGGGGGGCTGCCTTAATCGACATACACATATTCGGCGCCCGGGGAACAGTGGGTTAACTGCCTTGCTCAGGGGCAGAACAACAGTTTTACCTTGTCAGCTCAGGGATTCGACCCAGCAACCTTCACAGTTACTGGCCCAACGCTCTAACCACTAGGCTATCTGTTATAGTGGCCATGCCTTTAAGTGCATACATCCTCCAAAGATGTAGAGGGACAGTTCATGGCTTGATCAGAGGAAGGTGGTAAGGGAGATGGTTGATTAAAATTGAGTCTGGTGACGATCAGCTTTAATATTGCAGTTAGATTGTGGGTGCTATCAACGTAATTGTTTGCATTATTTTCAATCCCCCATATATCTTTATTCCTAATATTTTTTCATATTTTCCTTTATTATTTTCCCCTAACCCTACCTCCCCTCCTGTAATTGGAGTAAACTAATGGACAACAATACTTAGGCTTCTATTTCCAGCTTATACATACTATATACATTTTACAAACATGGTACACAGACACGGTAAATGTACATTAGTCTCTTTATTATTTCTTTTTTTTTATCCCAGCCTTCAGCTACCCTGAACCATCTATCTTTAAAAAACATCCAGTCTTGACCTCTACTTGCCGTATTTTGTTCAACTGTGCTGTGATGTTTCACAAACGTTCTGAACCTTTCTATTCCACAGATTCTAAATTGAAGATGAACACCTTTACTAAAAGTACTATTATATTATTGATCAACTGACCATGGCTTTTCAAACACCCAGCAGTGCTATTTGAAAAGGTAGCTTTATTTTTATTTTATTTAACTAGGCAAGTGTCACGGAAGGGTGCATCCATCGACCAAGACGCAGCGCAGGGATTATGGTTTGACATTTTTATTAATTACTATGTATATAAATATCCAAATGAACGAACTATACAAAACAAAACAAACACGATAGACAAAACGTCACGTTCACCAAAACAAACACGAATGAACGGACGTAACAACTGTGGCACACTTACTGTCACAGTGACTGCGAAATATACGACAACGACCCACATCCCCGGTGTGGAACATACAAACCTATGTAGGATCCCTAATTAGAGACGATGCACTACAGCTGCCTCTAATTAGGGATCCCACACAAACCACCACCAGAAACAGAAAGAATAGAACTGTCAGACTCTGACCATGGCTACATAGAGAAGCAAATAGGCTTCTCTATGGCCAGAGCCTGACAGCAAGTCAGTTAAGAACAAATTCTTATTTACAATGACTGCCTACCCTGGGAAAACCCTCCCCTAACCCGGATGACGCTGGGCCAATTGTGCGCTGCCCTATGAGACTCCTCATCACGGCCGGTTGTGATACAGCCTGGGATTTTTATGTTAACCTTTATTTAACTAGGCAAGTCAGTTAAGAACCAATTCTTATTTACAATGACGGCCTACCTACAGGGACACATCAACAAGTTTTTTCACCTTGTCGGCTCAGGTATTCGAACCAGGGTCTGTAGAGACGTCTCTAGCACTGAGATACAGTGCCTTTGACCGCTGTGCCCCTCGGGAGCCCCTAAGTACATGTTGTGATTTTTCAGCCATTCCTGAACGTGCGACCAAAAAAAAACCTCTGAAATATATTAGCTAAAATACAAAGGAGATAAAAACAATAACGAGGATGTATACAGTGCATTCGGAAAGTATTCAGACGCCTTGACTTTTACAGCCTTATTCTAAAATGGATTAAACAAATAATAAGGCCTCATCAATCTACACACAACACCCCATATTGACGAAGCGAAAACAGGTTTTTAGACATTTTTGCTCATTTATTAAAAATAAAAAACAGAAATACCTTAATTACATAAGTATTCAGACCCTTTGCTATGAGACACGAAATTGAGCTCAGGGCCATGGAATCGGCACATCAAAAATCTCTTCCCGACTTTTTTGCAACCTGTATGTCAAAGCTGTAAATATTTTGGTCCTTAAATAGGTGTCTTACCTTTCTATGCACCTGTTGCTCTTTGGCGGAGTGGATCTTGACGTGTTTGCGTAGAGAGCTGGGGTCTGTGTAGCGCTTGGTGCAGCCAGGGATCTGACATGCGTACGGTTTCTATAGAACATGACAAATATATGATAAGTACATGATAAGTATATGATTCAAAGCAACTATTTATTCTATAATGACAGCGCACTGAAACCCACAATCATGAGTCAAAGCAACTTGACATTGCTATATTGATTCATATAAAACCACAAGAACATGTATGCATTAGGCATTTGATTCTTTTGCAAAAAAATAAGAAAAAAAATAAAAAACAAAAATGTAAAAATGCAGACACAGAACAGAAATGAAATGTGATAGATAGCCTCCTACCTTTCAGCTGAGAATACAGAGTAACTGAAGAAATTGAAGGCAAGAGAGGAGGAATGAGAAAGAGAGAAGAGAAAATACGAAGGAATTCAGTTTTACTTAATTTTTGAAGGAAGAAATAAAATATAAAGCAGCATGTTGGTGCTCCATAGAAGACCGAAGACGTAAATATGTCACTCGTTATAAGGTTGATAAAGATCTAGTAACGTTCTAGTGCAAACTGCACGAAAATATGCGAGGGGCACTAAACGTGATCACTAGTGTAAAAATGATTGCACCCTGTCATTAAATGTCCTAATCGTCACACAATATTAGCAAAGAAAACACTGCAAGCAGACCCTTTTTTGGATAGATATCCCCCTTGTCTATGTTTTCTCTCTCTCTGTACAGTGGGATATAAGGCAGCCATTAAAGTGAAAGGTGATACACCTCTTTATTAGCTCTCTGTTCGTACCTCGCTCTTTTCGGTAAATAACACGTTATTCCAAGCCGCTCTCAGCACCACTAATCTCTGTCCTGTTTGTTTTTCCTACGCAACGCTACCTCAACACAGACCCGACAAGTGGAGAGAAAAAACGAGCGAGGGAGAAAAAAACAACAAAACTTCTGTCTAGTATAAATATCATTACAGTTGAAAATTATTTTTCCCCAAAGTGCGTTTGGCAGGGTGGCGGGCGGTGAAATTAGACTCTCGGAAGGGCGCTAATGCGCGACCATCAGCGTCTGGGGCTGGCTGTGTAATTGGTATACGGTAGTGAGGCTGGGTGGCTAAGGCTGGCTGAGTCCTGTGGACTGTGATAAAGTAAGACGTTGGATAAGTAACAGACAGGAGAAGCAAGTTGCGACTGACTCATGCTTTCCTTTACTTTATACACAGTCATTGCTTTCCCTTCTGTAGCAGAGGAAAAGGCAAAGCCCCGTCTGAGCAGAACGCTCTACGCTAACCTAACGGGTGGTTATGTTACGTCCTGTGTAGGACTATTGACGAACTCGTAAAAAAAAAACTAACTCAAATCATGACTTCTGTGATCTTAAGGTCGGAAAGTCGGAGCTCTGGAAAGAGGCCCGAGTTCCAGACTTGGAATTCTGAATTGGGTGACCGTTCAAAACGAATTTTCCCAGTCGGAGCTCTTTTTTTCCGAGCTCCCAGTTGTTTTGAACGTGACATAATGGAAGAGATATTTTTTATTATCTATAGCACAGTGGTCACCAACCTTTTCTGAGTCAAGATCACTTTCTAAGTCAAAATGCAAAATACCCCTCTGATTTTATTTTTTAACATGACTTAAAAAACGTATGCCTATGCAAAAACAAAAAGGTACTGTATCAAAGAGGTTTGTGCAGTAAGCTATAGACCCAATACATTATTGCCTCATATTGGCTTTGCTTTAATTGGCCTGCAAATGCATTGTTGTTTGGGCCATTTGTTTTCTTCCGTTGTTGTATTATTTGCAAGGCACAGCTAAGTGAGCATACATTTAAATCATTTGCTATTTATTTTTATTTTACTGGGCTGATGGTGCCTGCATCTGATTGTCAGTCAGCGGAGGGAGAGAGCAGAAGACTGAGGGTCCGTCTCTCAACATCCCCCCCGCTGTCTCCATGTGTTCTGACCGTGTCCAGGTGAGTGCGCTGGTGCTTGGCCCGGTCACTGGAGTTGCTGAAAGCTTTCTGGCAGCCGGGGTGCTGGCACAGGTAGGGCTTCTCCCCCGTGTGGCTACGTAGATGGATCTTCAGGTTCTCCAGGCGGGAAAAGGCCTTGTTGCAGCCTTCAAACTTTTAGGAGAGGATAGATAGATAGACACACACAGGAGAACATGGACACACACAGACACACGCACACACGCATGCACACACTCAAGCAGGAAAACACAGCAAGAAAGAGACAGAGTGAGAGGAAGAGAGAGAGGGAGAGAGAGGAGGAGAGAGAGGGGGAGAGGGGGTAAGAGAGAGAAGATCAATATGAGATGAAGGCAATACAGTACAGTAAACAGTGATACAGTACAGTAAACAGTGGTACAGTACAGTAAACAGTGGTACAGTACAGTGAACAGTAGTACAGTAATCAGTGGTACAGTAGTGAACAGTAGTACAGTACAGTAAACAGTGGTAGAGTACAGTGAACAGTGGTACAGCACAGTAAATAGTACAGTACAATAAACAGTAGTACAGTACAGTAAACAGTGGTAGAGTACAGTGAACAGTGGTACATTACAGTAAACAGTGGTACATTACAGTACAGTAAACAGTGGTACAGTAAAGTGAACAGTAGTACAGCACAGTAAATAGTACAGTACAATAAACAGTAGTACAGTACAGTAAACAGTGGTAGAGTACAGTGAAAAGTGGTACAGTAAACAATGGCACAGTACAGTGAACAGTAGTACAGTACAGTAAACAATGGTACAGTACAGTCCAGTACAGTAAACATTGGTACAGTACAGTAGACAGTGGTACAGTACCCTAAACAATGGTACATTACAGTACAGTAAACAGTGGTAAAGGACAGTACAGTACACAATGGTACAGTACATTACAGTAAACAGTAGTACAGTACAGTAAACAGTGGTACAGTACAGTAAACAGTGGTACAGTGCAGTGAACAGTAGTACAATGCAGTACAGTAAACAGTAATGCAGTACAATGAACAGTGGTACAGTCCAGTACAGTAAACAAGGGTACAGTACAGTACAGTAAACAGTGGTACATTACAGTGAACAGTAGTACAGTGCAGCAAACAGTGGTAGAGTACAGTAAACAGTGTTACAGTACAGTACAGTAAACAGTGGTACAGTACAGTAAACCTTGGTACAGTACAGTAAACAGTGATACCGTACAGTAAACAGTAGTACAGTACAGTAAACAGTGGTACAGTAGAGTAAACAGTGGTACAGTACAGTAAACAATAGTAGAGTACAGTAAACAGTGGTACAGTGGTATAGTACTGTAAAAAGTGGTACAGTACAGTTAACAGTAGTAAAGTGAAGTACAGTAAAAAATGGTACAGTACAGTAAATAGTGGTATAGTACAGTAAACAGTGGTACAGTACAGTACAGTACAGTAAATAGTGGTATAGTACAGTAAACAGTGGTACATTACAGTACAGTAAACAGTGGTACAATACAGTAAACAGTGGTACAGTACAGTAAACAATGGTACATTACAGTACAGTAAACAGTGGTACAATACAGTAAACTGTGGTACAGTACAGTAAACAATGGTACATTACAGTACAGTAAACAGTGGTACAGTACAGAAAACAGTGGTAAAGTACAGTACAGTAAACAGTGGTACAGTACAGAAAACAGTAGTAATGTACAGTACAGTAAACAGTGGTAAAGTACAGTACAGTAAACAGTGGTACAATAAAGCCATATCCAGTACCTCTGCTCCCACTATTTCTCCTGCTCCCTCTATCAGTCACACAGTTGGATGAGTTCACAAGGCCATGGAAACTAACAGATATTATATCTCCCATTTTCACATGAGCTGACTACTTGCCTTTCCAAAGACCACTGTAAAAATCCATTAGTAATCACATCAAATGTAATTGTATTGGTCACTTTACAGTGAAATGCTTTCTTACGAGCCCGTTCCCAACAATGCATTTAAAAATTCAGAAATATATTTGCTAAAATAAAAAGGAGATAAAAACAATAACAAGGCTATATACAGTGCATTCAGAAAGTATTCAGACCCCTTGACTTTTATCCACATTTTGTTACGTTACAGCTCTATTTTAAAATATATATAATACATACTTTCATCTACACACAATACCCATTAATGACAAAACAGGTTTTTTTTAAATTATATAAAAGAAAAAAACTGAAATACCTTATTTACATAAGTATTCAAACCCTTTGCTATGAGACTGGAAATTGAGCTCAGGTGCATCCTGTTTCCATTGATCATCCTTCAGATGTTTCTACAACTTGATTGGAGTCCACCTGTGGTAAATTCCATAGATTGGACATGATTTGGAAAGGCACACACCTGTCTATATAAAGGTCCCATAGTTGACAGTGCATGTCAGAGCAAAAACCAAACCATGAGGTCAAAGGAATTGTCCGTAGAACTCCAAGACAGGATTGTGTTGAGGCACAGATCTGGGGAAGGATACCAAAACATTTATGCAGCATTGAAGGTCCCCAAGAACACAGTGACTGCCATCATTCTTAAATGGAAGAAGTTGCATATCGCGGGGGCTATTCGATGCTAATGCAGTACGCCACAGGATGTTTTTGTGCTGGTCAAGGGCAGTCAAGTCTGGAGTGAACCAAGGGCTGTATCTGTTCTTAGTTCTACATTTTTTGAATGGGGCATGCTTATTTAAGATGGTGAGGAAAGCACTTTTAAAGAACAACCAGGCATCCTCTACTGACGGGATGAGGTCAATATCCTTCCAGGATACCCGGGCCAGGTCGATTAGAAAGGCCTGCTGGCTGAAGTGTTTTAGGGAGCGTTTGACAGTGATGAGGGGTGGTCGTTTGACCGCGGACCCATTACGGACGCAGGCAATGAGGCAGTGATGGCTGAGATCCTGGTTGAAGACAGCAGAGGTGTATTTGGAGGGCAAGTTAGTCAGGTGATATCTATGAGGGTGCCCATGTTTACGGATTTAGGGTTGTACCTGGTAGGTTCCTTGATAATTTGTGTGAGATTGAGGGCATTTAGCTTAGATTGTAGGACGGCTGGGGTGTTAAGCATATCCCAGTTTAGGTCACCTAACAGTACGAACTCTGAAAGATGGGGGGCAATCAATTCACATATGGTGTCCAGGGCACAGCTGGGGGCTGAGGGGGGTCTGTAACAAGCGGAAATAGTGAGATACTTATTTCTGGAAAGGTGTATTTTTAAAAGTAGAAGCTCAAACTGTTTAGGCACAGACCTGGATAGTATGACAGAACTCTGCAGGCTATCTTTACAGTAGATTGCAACTCAGCCTCCTTTGGCAGTTCTATCTTGATGGAAAAATTTGTAGTTGGGGATTTGGTGGCCTTCATAAGCCAGGATTCAGTCACGGC
Organism: Thymallus thymallus; assembly: GCA_023634145.1. Classification (NCBI taxonomy): domain Eukaryota; kingdom Metazoa; phylum Chordata; class Actinopteri; order Salmoniformes; family Salmonidae; genus Thymallus; species Thymallus thymallus. The sequence continues at coordinate 7,014,408 of CM042414.1, forward strand.
TAGGATATCAGGTTTGGCGGAGTGTGTTAAAGCAATGAATAAATCAAACTTAGGGAGGAGGCTTCTGATGTTAACATGCATGAAACCAAGGCTTTTACGGTTACAGAAATCAACAAATGAGAGCGCCTGGGGCATAGGTGTAGTACTGGGGGCTATAGGGCCTGGGTTTACCTCTACAGTTTACCTCTAGAGGAACAGAGGAGGAGTAGGATAAGGGTACGGCTAAAGGCTTTAAGAACTGGTCGTCTAGTGTGTTGGGTACAGAGAATAAAAGGAGCAGATTTCTGGGTGTGGTAGAATAGATTCAGGGCATAATGTACAGACAAGGATATAGTAGGATGTGAGTTCAGTGGAGGTAAACCTAGGCGTTGGGTATCGATGAAAGAGGTTGCATCTCTGAAGGCACCAGTTAAACCAGGTGAGGTCTCCGCGTGTGTGTGTGTGGGGGGGGGGGGGGGGGGGGGGGACAAAGGAGCTATCTGAGGGATGTTGAGCGGGACTGGGGGCTCTAGAGTGAAATAGAACAATGAGAACTAACCTAAACAGCAACAGACAAGGCATATTGACATGAGAGAGAGGCATTAAGCAATCACAGGTGTTAATCAAGAGAGCTAAAACAACAACTGTAATGGCAATGAATGGGCAGAGAGGGTCAGTTAGAGAGAATGTTGTGCTAGACACAGTTCGAGGCTGAGGCTTAACAGATAAACAGAATGAGGTACTGTGTAAAGGAACAGTCCAGCAGGCATCAGCTGTGTAATCGAGTGATCATAAGGTCCAATGAGCAGCAAGAGGTGAGCCAGGGAGCAGTTTCTGCACTAGGTGAGCGGGAGGCTCTGCGTTCAAAATGCTAGCGGGCTGGGGCTAGCAAATGGGTCTTCAGCGACATCGCAACGGAAAAGCCTGTTGAAACCACGTCGGACGAATTACGTCGGCAGACCAGTCGTGATGGATCGGCGGGGCTCCGTATCAACAATAGAATGGTCCAGGCCGGTTGACGAAGAGGTACTGTAGCCCAGGAATTAGCTAGAACACGTCGGCTAGCCGGGAGATGGGCCTAGCTCGAGGCTAGTTCAAGGCTAACTGGTGCATGCTTCGGGACAGTGGCGTTAGCCAAAAACAGCCACTTGGTTGCAGCTAGCGAGCTGCGATGATCCGGTATAATGGTCCATTGATTTCGGCAGAAATTTGGTGATATGGTAGAGAAAGCAATCCGTTATGCGCTGGGTTGGTAGCGCGCTGTGCAGACTGGCTGGTGCAGGCAGAGCAGTGGTGAAGACCGCTAGCAATGGCTAGCAATGGCTAGTAATGGCTAGTAGCTAGTTAGCAGGCTAGCTTCTGTCGGAGGTCCAGTTATATGGGATAAAGAAATAAAGAAATAGTAGATCCGTTCCACGTTGGGTGAGGCGGGTTACAGGAAAGTATATGAGAATAAGAAATATATTCAGCAAAACAGAAAAAAACAGACTATTTACACGGGACAGGACAAAAAAAACACGTCTGCACTGTTACGCCATCTTGGTTGAAACAAGATTCTCTGGTCTGATGAAACCAAGATTGAACTCTTTGGCCTGAATGCCAAGCGTCACGTCTGGAGGAAACCTGGCACCATCCCTACGGTGAAGCATGGTGGTGGCAGCATCATTCTGTGGGGATGTTTTTCAGTTTTAGGGACTGGGAGACTAGTCAGGATCGAGGGAAAGATGAACGGCGCGAAGTACAGAGAGATCTTTGATGAAAACCTGCTCCAGAGCACTAAGGACCTCAGACTGGGGTGAAGGTTCACCTTCCAACAGGACATCGACCCTAAGCACACAGCCAAGACAACGCAGGAGTAGCTTCAGGACAACCCTCTGAATGTCCTTGAGTGGCCCAACCAGATCCTGGACTTGAACCCGATCAAACATCTCTAGAGAAACCTGAAAATAGCTGTGCAGCGATGTTCCCCATCCAACCTAACAGAACTTGAGAGGATCTGCAGATAAGAATGTGAGAAACGCCCCAAATACAGGTGTGCCAAGTTTGTACCGTCATACCCAAGAAGGGTCTGAATACTTATATAAATGTGATATTTCAGTTTTGTATTAATCAATTTGCAAACATTTCTAAAAACCTGTTTTTGTTTTGTCACTATGGTGTATTGTGTGTAGATTTATGATAAAAAAAAAACAATTGAATCAATTTGAGAATAAGGCTGTAATGTAACAAACTTGATGACATAGTGCTGTACAGGAGTGCACTCTATAGGGTATTGGGTGCCATTCGGATGCAACCCTTGTCATATAATTGAGGAACACCTCACATCTGTGCCTGTTATATACTGTGCATACCTACCAGTGTTACTTCTACTTGTTATGTACAGTAGCTACTGGTGAGGCTACAGTGAAGGAGAAACAGCAGGAAGCCTACAGTATACTATGCAGTGACAGGTTTACAAGAACAGCCTACCCGGCCAAACCCTCCCCTAACCCGGACGCCGCTGGGCCAATTGTGCGCCACCCTATAGGACTCCCGATCGAGGCCGGTTGTGATACAGCCCGGGATCGAACCCAGGTAGTGGGTTGAAGGAGAAACAACAGTAAGCCTACACTCAGACCATCTGATCCTAACCACTCAGACCATCTGATCCTAACCACTCAGACCATCTGATCCTAACCACTCAGACCATCTGATCCTAACCACTCTGACAATGAACAACACAGATAACCCTAACGTGTTACTCAATCTGAGGGCTCTGCCGGCCCCTAACCCTAACCCTAACCCTAACCTGTTACTCAATCTGAGGGCTCTGCCGGCCCCTAACCCTAACCCTAACCTATTACTCAATCTGAGGGCTCTGCCGGCCCCTAACCCTAACCCTAACCCTAACCTGTTACTCAATCTGAGGGCTCTGCCGGCCCCTAACCCTAACCCTAACCCTAACCTGTTACTCAATCTGAGGGCTCTGCCGGCCCCTAACCCTAACCCTAACCTATTACTCAATCTGAGGGCTCTGCCGGCCTGCCTACCTCTGCCATTGTCCCCTGACCTTTAGTGAAGCATGTGTGTGTGTGTGTGTGTGTGTGCGCATGCACTGGGGAAGGTTGAGGATCGTCAGGTTACACCCAAAGAGAGAGACACCATTCTTCTAATGGGCCTTAAGTCCTGATCTGGGCTCAATACTCTTACATGGCCTCTTCTATTCACTCACAGCTGGGACAGACAGGAACCTCTATTAACAGCTAGGACAGACAGGAACCTCTATTAACAGCTAGGACAGACAGGAACCTCTATTAACAGCTAGGGCAGAAAGAACCCTCTATTAACAGCTAGGACAGACAGGAACCTCTATTCACTCACAGCTAGGACAGACAGGAACCTCTATTCACAGCTAGGAGAGACAGGCCCTCTATTCACAGCTAGGAGAGACAGGCCCTCTATTCACAGCTAGGAGAGACAGGCCCTCTATTCACAACTAGGAGAGACAGGCCCTCTATTCACAGCTAGGAGAGACAGGCCCTCTATTCACAGCTAGGAGAGACAGGCCCTCTATTCACAGCTAAGACAGGCAGGACTCTCTACTCACAGGGCCTGATCCATTTAATAAGGGAGAAACCTAAGCCTGCCATGTAGAAGTGGGTCGAATAACCTGGGCTGTGTGTGTGTGTGTCTGTGTGTGTGTGTGTATGTGTGTATGTGTGTATGTGTGCGTATGTGTAAGCGCTTTAAGTTGTCCACTTATCACAACAGAAACACAAGTCTCTATGGGGTTGCTTGGAGCTTTCGTGCTGATGTCTATGTGAGTCAGATGAGAGTAAGGAATCTTCTGGTCTTGTACGTTGATGTTTGGATAGCAGGATTGCTTGTAAGTGTTTGAGGATCTTCTATGTCACATACGAAGGGACACACACAAAACACACACAGTGTGGCAGTCGCTTGCAATGCAGATCGGGAAAGGAAAAATATCCCACAGAAACAGAGAATCAATGTCACACGATCTGGCATGTAGTGTACAGTAGTGTACATGTGGTGTACACTATATTTCAGCATGTCATGACATATGCCGTGGTGCCTGATGACCAACCCACCCTGCTGCATCAACACCAGGGTAGAGAAATGTGCCTGCTCAGGCCTCCTCGACCGGAGGGAGGGCTTGGAAAACCTCTAAAAGTGTCAGACCACACAATACAAACTGGAGCCGTATTATTCTAGAGGCAGGGTAATCAAAACGTATAGGACTGAAAAGAGGAGGTGGAGTTTTAATCAAATCCCAGAGAAGAAGCCATCTATACTAGCATGCCAGTCCTGACAGACATGTACCATTGCTGACTCTTGAAATACAGGGCTGAACGTTTGAGTTTAAAAACAAATACAAATACAAATAATCAGTCTTTCATTGCTTTCTTAAGCGTAATACGACTTTGAGGCTAAATTAGAGTTATGGGTCCCTGGAGAAAAGTATGCTGATCACGTAGAGACGGCTATTAGTGCACGAGGTCGGCTGGCAGTGAGTCAGTGCCTGTGTCCCAAATGCCACCCTATTTCCTACATAGTGCACTACATTTGACAAGGGGCCCCCTACTACCACCGCTGGACATGGGCACATTATTCACAGGACATTGGTTTACTGACTGGCTCATAGACATTTACCGTGCATGGTCTAGTAGCTTACTGGGAAGACGTCGGCAAAGTCTAAAGCAAGACTGGGGCTTAGGTTGAAGTTGTACAGCAAACTTTGCTGTCGTGTAAGAGCTTTTGAAGCTATTTTATGAGGAGCGAAAATGTTACAAACTATTTTGTTATTTATTTTTCAGAAAAATGGATGAGCATTGAAGTAAAACAGGAGGACAAGGAAGAAGGTATGGGTGGGAAAGCCTGGAGCCAGCCGAGGTGTTCAAACCACACAGCTTCAGCTACTCCTGAACACACCTTTGATATTATTTGTGAAAACAGTTTAGACGCTAATCACATTAATTGCTTTAAACATGTTTGGCTTTCCGCTCTGAATGGTTAGTTCTAAGGTAAACAGGCTGGATAACCACACGAAGGAACGAGTGAGCAGGGCCTGAGCCACGTTTGACACCGTCTCACTCTGAGAGGACGGCTTGGTCAGCTCTGTAAACATTGGGGTGACGGCAGTCAATCACAACAGACATCTTATGAGCCCAGAGAACTGGGCTGTGGAGGTGCAGCGTGCCTGAGGCCTTCATGGGAAATGACTCCTGACTGAGAGTTAGCCGCCTAAATGGCCTCAGTGTATCGCTAACCTCCAAAAAAGAGCTTGTTAGAAAGAGCCTGACTGAGATGCCGGAGATGATCGAAACAAACCGCTCGTTTATTGCGTGGCGTTGGGGGGGTGGGGGGGAATGCTGCCGCTGACATCTGAGACAGGATTCTGATGGAAAGCCTTGAGAAAGAGAGAGAGAGAGAGAGATGAAACAAAGAGTTTTCTCAAGAGGTTCACTAGGTCCAAGGTCGTGTAAGCGAAGGCCTCACCTCTTAAATTTGCTTTTTGTGAGGAATAACTTTCTAAAGTTCTTCTCTCGACAGCTATAGTCTTCAGTGTTGCTGCTGAAAGGAGGGAATCCTTTGATATCTGAGAAACACCAGTTCCTTCTGACTAATGGGATGCTTCTCAGCTTCTCACTAATGGGAGGCTTCTTAGCTTCTGACTAATGGGAGGCTTCTCAGCTTCGGACAAATGGGAGGCTTTTCAGCTTCTGACTAATGCAACGCTTCTCAGCTTCTGAGAAATGGGAAGCTTCTCAGCTTGTGAGAAATGGGATTAAAACGTTTGGCTGCTAACTAGTATGACATCCACTATAACTCATGTTGAGAGGGCCTCTTGTAAAAGCAATATATACTCTGGGCCTTAACGAGGCCTACCAGTGTTCCGATTTGATTGGTTTTAGCTAATGCATCGAGGCTCCATAATTGCCTAAGCTTCTAATAAGGTGAACTGTTTTCTAGTGGCCAAATCTTGGAATCCAACACACCACCAAATAAGAATAAAAAAATTATACTGCTTGCTTTACAGTATTGTTCCAGTCTGGAAACTAATAGGTACAGAAAGGGTGTTTGTTTATCACAAGGTGCCTTTTTATAAAAAAAAAACAGAAAACCACCACAACTCCAGGATCTGTTCGGTGGAGGGAAGCTGGAGCGGAGTTCTCAGGCTGCGGCTCGGGGAAACATGTGCGTTTAATCTGTCTACTTCCAAATGCCCCGTGGCAACTACAGCAAAGAGCAGAAAAGCGTAAATGGATGAAATTATATCCGTATGATTCAACGAGACAGCTAAGGAGAGGCAGGTTTCTCATGCACTTCGTCAGGGTACCAAATTAAAGCCAGCTTCGCTAAAACATTTGCATTACATAGTTTACACATATCATTTCCACAGCCGAGCAGGATGCCTTTTAGCAGCCAGACTCATCTGTTGCGAATAGGAGCCCTAATTTGAATCAAAGATAGGAGCCGATTGATTTTCTCCTTTCCATTTCATGATGCTGGATCTAGATGAATTCACACTGTACTTAGTTTTTATTTTTGCGTCTTTCCCCCTAATCCTCAAACTCTCACAGCGCTTCATTTATGGATGGTGAGATATACACTAATTACACAGTACACACCAGATATACACTAATTACACAGTACACACCAGATATACACTAAGTACACAGTACACACCAGATATACACTAATTACACAGTACACACCAGATATACACTAAGTACACAGTACACACCAGATATACACTAAGTACACAGTACACACCAGATATACACTAAGTACACAGTACACACCAGATATACACTAAGTACACAGTACACACCAGATATACACTAAGTACACAGTACACACCAGAAGTGACTAACTAAGGCAGGACTGTTGTCCAGGTGGAACCGAGTGAGCGAGAGCCCGCCGGCGCGATAGCTTGCTCAGCCGATAAATTGGTGGGAGGAAGTAGTCATGTAAATGACTCAAGAAATTGTTTCCCGAACAGCCATTTTCCCGAACAGCCTGCATAGTTTGGGGTAGATGACAAATCTGTGAATGGTACCGTCAACAACAGGAAGCATTCTTATGATGACTAAATGAGGCGTCAAGCATAATGACCCATCAGCTAGGGTTGCATCCCAAATAGCACCCTATTCCCTATGTAGTGCACTACTTTTGACCAGAGCCCTATGAGCCTTGGTAAAAAGTAGTGCACTACAAAGGGAATAGGGTACCATTTCCTAGCTCTTTTGATGTAGATTGAGGAGGAACTATATGATGGATTTGAACCCTTGTTTCTATGGTATTGAACTACTTATAAAACTACTTTGGGTAAGTTTGGCTGCGATTTCCTTGTGATCGGGGCATCGCTGGGTTTGTTACCCGGGTTGAAAGAAAGAGAAAAGTGGGGTCACACTCGTACCATAGTATACATAGTACAGCCCTTCTCTCTTTCATGGAAGTGAAAAGGGAAAAGGATATGCCTTATCTGCTGTTAACTTTTACTGTTAGAGGCTGATAGCCTAGCGGTTAAGAGCATTGGGGCGGTAACCGAAAGGCCGACTAGGTAAAAAATCTGTCGATCTGCGTTTACTAAAATGTGAATGTTAGCATTCAACTGCAACTGTCCATTCCCAAGCTGAATGACCAGTTTCCACAAAAAAGCTATATTAATTCTGAATGGCTTTCTGAAATGTCAGTCCATTTGAGATTGTGAGAAGTTCAGTTGGAGAGCGTGTATATTGGTTACAGCCGGAGTCTTATTTAGAGGCCTAACATTTTTACTCAATATAAGACTGGTTAGAGCAATGACCATACGGAAAGAAAGACTGGTTTTGGTTACAGAAAATCATTTATTATCTCTACTCTTGTGAATAATCATTAGTTGAGAGGCGTTTTAAAACCTGAGTTGGTGTTTCATTGTGCTGTATAACTTTCTCTGATAACTGCCTTTATGTTTACTCTGACTGCCCTAACCATTTCTAATAGCTAATTAGAGTGCATTACACAGCCCTGGTACCATGGCCATTAGTAGACAATCAAGGTATTAATTATAAACCTATTCCCCGTAACTCGAACCACGCGGAGTGGGGGAATGTCAGTGAAAATCCTAAACACGATATGTGCTTTGAGCCGGTGGCTGGAATGATGTTACTCCCAGTCTATACAGTATTGTCTATGGCGGGTCTGAGAGCAGCCTTCTCTCTCCTCTCTCTGACACCCTGGGCTCAATCTGTCCAGGACCTTTCACTCACACCTGCTTCCATCCCCCCGGCGCATCTCCTCTCCTTTCCTCTCCTCTCCTGTCCTCTCCTCTTCACACCCGTCTGTGCAATGCTCCTCTTCCTTTAGTGTCTAGTTAGTCAGACAATGGGGACTGTTATACAAGTGGATGGATTCAGCTGCCTATTAGATGGCTGTTATGACAGGTAAATGTGCAATTATTACAGGCAATCCACAATTCATTGTTTTATTTATTAGTTTATCACTTTGATACTTTTTCTACAAGATTGATGGATGTAAAAGAAGCTTGACTAATTGTTTATTTGCTTTGTTTCTCTATACAATCTCTGTTCATTTTTTGAATCCCTCTCTCTGTTTCTCATTGTCCCCCTTGCCTGCCACTCTGATGTTGGTATCTCCTGCATCATCCGTCTCTCCCTAACCTTCTTACCATACCCCTGTCTCCTCCTTCTCCACCTCTACCATCCCTCCATCCCTCTCTCTCAGTACCCTTCTCCCTATTTGGCAAACCACTGCTTGTCCACACAGGGAGAGTAGACACAGCTGCCTAGGCTCGCGCCACTCTATAACGCCGACGTGACAACAAATAAACATTTCAGAGGTGCCACGGGCTGCCAAGCCAAACACCTTGACCCCAGAGGCACCATAATATTCAGAGAGAAAACACTGGCTGTGAAATGTAACAATAGGTGAAGACGGCATTGTGATCCCCACCCAGCACTAGCCCATCAAGGGGATGAATGGAGATGGAGAAATGACCTTCTTGCAGTCTCCCGGAAAGTGATCGAACAGTAAACAGCGGGTGCTCACTCTGCTGGAGAACGACCAGAGCAGTAGAGCCTTCTGGGTAACGGAGAATGTAGCGGTGGCTGTCCAAGACGTGGCGAAACTGAACTGCTAACGGTGCCCTCTCGGTTTGTTCAGTTCTTAGTGTGCCAAGGTCGTCTTCTCTTCTCTCTCTGGGTGTCGGGAGTCCAGTTTCACATCTCTTGTGCAACCAGCGCTCAATGTGTCAGTCCTTATCAAGACTCAAGTATATTACCCTGCATTCACACTTCTGAGAATCTCCAAGCATTCACTTCTCAATAAATCAATTCATATCCACATTTCAGCAAGTGGTTCCATGTTCATATTTAATAAGTCTATCCCTATTCACTACCAATCTCTGTTACTGCTTCTGCTGCCTGGCTGCAAACACATTTGTTTAAGTGAAAAAACAGTCTCCGTTCCTGAGCAATTACTTTGAACAGAAGCTACCTGCCAACTGCAGAGAATTGTGAGGTTCCAGTGTTATAATTGGTATTCCACAGTAAACACTTTCATATTAATGGAATATTTTCCTTGAAATTTCTCATCAGACACTTGTTTATGTTAGGTGTAATACGAGTCTGGGCCTGTCACTTGCTGGCCGCACACGGTACACAAACGAGAGCGATAGTATATTTTTTCACATGCACTATCCATTTACAATACCTTTGCTGCACCAAATTGTGCATGACCTAATTTAAATCTTGGCTTTATCCCTTTAAAATATGAAACTTGGCACATCTGCAACACAGATTTTGGTTTCATTTTGCCATTTGAAAAGGATCGAATGCAATCTGAAAGGGTCAGTCCTACGTGCCACAATCTATATTGCTGGTAATGCTGGTAGTACAGATACCAAAGCTAGCACAATCTATATCCTATATATCTATATAATCTATATACCAAAGCTAGCATAAAACAGGAGAAACAATAAACAGTTTCCAGACTTAGACCTAATTCTGTACAGAAACAAAACCACTTGTTTTAAATCCAGCATAAAACTTTCACATTTATGTTAAACTAATTCCACATTCTGAACTGATCTAATATGAAACACATGTTTGAAGTTGTACGGGATCCTTTTCTGGAGACTGGAGGGGTGTAAACCTCTCTGGGATGCCTGTAAATCAGATGTCTATGTTTTTGACTAAACCAAGCCAGTACCACCAAACAATGGGGTCTTAACAATGCCACAACACAGCAGGTGAATCATTCTACGTGCCTGTGTCATGACAAAATTCTCCACTATGGCAAAGTGTGCCTCATCTCCAGATGTTGCTGTGAGGTTGTTCATTCTCTGTCTCTTTCTCTCTCTCTCTCATTCTCTCTCTCTCTGGTCTCTCTCTCTCTGGTCTCTCTCTCTCTGGCCTCTGATATGCCTCCATTAGAAAAGGCAGCTTGAAGGACGAGGCTTAACAGTGTAACAAGACGGAGCCTGTAGGGAGTGTGGACAGCCTCGTTGGCCTAGAGGACTGAAGACTTAGCTGGGGAATGCTCCCAGCTCTAATCGCCCCACTGGATTCCAGATACGAGTCAATGCTACAGAACGCAATGTTCTGCCAATGCTACGAACGCTATGAAAACGCTCCCAAATATACAGTGGGGAGAACAAGTATTTGATACACTGCTGATTTTGCAGGTTTTCCTACTTACAAAGCATGTAGAGGTCTGTAATTTGTATCATAGGTACACTTCAACTGTGAGAGACGGAATCTAAAACAAAAATCCAGAAAATCACATTGTATGATTTTTAAGTAATTAATTTGCATTTTATTGCATGACATAAGTATTTGATCACCTACCAACCAGTAAGAATTCTGGCTCTCACAGACCTGTTAGTTTTTCTTTAAGAAGCCCTCCTGTTCTCCACTCATTACCTGTATTAACTGCACCTGTTTGAACTCGTTACCTGTATAAAAGACACCTGTCCACACACTCAATCAAACAGACTCCAACCTCTCCACAATGGCCAAGACCAGAGAGCTGTGTAAGGACATCAGGGATAAAATTGTAGACCTGCACAAGGCTGGGATGGGCTACAGGACAATAGGCAAGCAGCTTGGTGAGAAGGCAACAACTGTTGGCGCAATTATTAGAAAATGGAAGAAGTTCAAGATGACGGTCAATCTCCCTCGGTCTGGGGCACCATGCAAGATCTCACCTCGTGGGGCATCAATGATCATGAGGAAGGTGAGGGATCAGCCCAGAACTACACGACAGGACCTGGTCAATGACCTGAAGAGAGCTGGGACCACAGTCTCAAAGAAAACCATTAGTAACACACTACGCCGTCATGGATTAAAATCCTGCAGCGCACGCAAGGTCCCCCTGCTCAAGCCAGCGCATGTCCAAGCCCGTCTGAAGTTTGCCAATGACCATCTGGATGATCCAGAGGAAGAATGGGAGAAGGTCATGTGGTCTGATGAGACAAAAATAGAGCTTTTTGGTCTAAACTCCACTCGCCGTGTTTGGAGGAAGAAGAAGAATGAGTACAACCCCAAGAACACCATCCCAAGCGTGAAGCATGGAGGTGGAAACATCATTCTTTAGGGATGCTTTTCTGCAAAGGGGACAGGACGACTGCACCGTATTGAGGGGAAGATGGATGGGGCCATGTATCGCGAGATCTTGGCCAACAACATCCTTCCCTCAGTAAGAGCATTGAAGATGGGTCGTGGCTGGGTCTTCCAGCATGACAATGACCCAAAACACACAGCCAGGGCAACTAAGGAGTGGCTCCGTAAGAAGCATCTCAAGGTCCTGGAGTGGTCTAGCCAGTCTCCAGACCTGAACCCAATAGAAAATCTTTGGAGGGAGCTGTAAGTCTGTATTGCCAAGCCACAGCCCCGAAACCTGAAGGATCTGGAGAAGGTCTGTATGGAGGAGTGGGCCAAAATCCCTGCTGCAGTGTGTGCAAACCTGGTCAAGAACTACAGGAAACGTATGATCTCTGTAATTGCAAACAAAGGTTTCTGTACCAAATATTAAGTTCTGCTTTTCTGATGTATCAAATGCTTATGTCATGCAATAAAATGCAAATTAATTACTTAAAAATCATACAATGTGATTTTCTGGATTTTTGTTTTAGATTCCGTCACTCACAGTTGAAGAGTACCTATGATAAAAATTACAGACTTCTACATGCTTTGTAAGTGGGAAAACCTGCAAAATTGGCAGTGTATCAAATACTTGTTCTCCCCACTGTACATCACATTCATCATACACAACGTACCACATCACTTTCAGATACATCACACAGCATATTGAGTTGATTCAGTTCTGAAGTATTTGGGTATTACATAAATTTGAGACAATTTTAGTTTTTTAAACAACTAATTGACTGACCTGAATTCCATTTAGTTCGTTTTTTTTCCCCTGTATACTCAATACGCAGTTTCTCTAGAGATAAATCAGATCAAGCATGAACTGTGTGATGTAGTAGGGAGTTGTAGTTTCCAACAGGCCAATGTTCTACATAGTTTTGTGCAGAGCGAAATAGAGGTAAAGAGAGAGGGGTAACTCGACCCAAAATGTGTCTCTTCCAGCAGGTGCCATGTTTTCATTATTTCACTCACCAAGCGAGGAGTTTATGTATGGAGCTCAGCGAGAGAGTGTCGAATTTGGTCAACAAAAAATGTAATGGCCTATTTGCTACGTGAGGCTTATTTAATCGAATATAAGTTATGTAATGATTCGGTTGTTATGGGTGTACTAATATAAGTAGGACACATGACATCCTGGCAACTTTGAGAAAAGACACATTATATCAGAGTTATCCCTTTTGAAACTTGAGACGGTCTATGCATATTTATGAGGCTAGCGTAACATCTCACTCTCCATTGAATACAGGCGGTTGACGTCAACACCCATAATCAAATATATTTTTTTAAGTATTCAAATAACGAGATGTATCCACCAATCCAAAGAGAGGAATAGGCAGGAGCTTGATATTGTATTAAAGTAAAGTATTGAGAATAAATGATGGTTAATAAGTGAAATTCTGTTATGGTCAGCCACTACCATCATGGGACTTTTATTAATTGTTTTATTCTGTGTTGTTACAGCATCCAACCCACGTAATGAATAGTGCATTTAATGTTTTAAAAAATAAACCAAAACTGAAAACCGTGATTATTTTTTAATAATCTAACCAAAACCGAACCGACCTCAAAAAGCACTAATCGTTCAGCACTACCTTCTGGCATCTTCTTCCTTTCGAAACCTTCAAATGTCTCCCGCTAGCTAGCCAACCTAGCCACTGAACACTTCAGTGCATATGTCAACATAACTCCACACCATAAGTTTTATTTCATTCCATTAAAATAAAGACTAACACCCATCCTTCTCTCTGGACAGTACCAGTGTCTGTACTCTAGCTACTTGACATTAGTCTCTGGCCTGGAGGGACAATGAATCCTGGTCTGACTCTGGAGGCTGGTCTGGTCTGAGTAGAGGGGTAGTCCTTGGGCTGTGGTCTGGCGGCCCTGGCTCTGGGGCAGACGAGGTCTAGGTCTGGAGTGGGGTGTATAAAGGTGTCTCTTGTTGCTCTGTTTATTGGGAGATGTGACAGCGGTCAGGCTAGGCCAGGTAGATTATGTTTCTCTGGGCTCAGAGGCCTGTGTGATGGGTGTGCCACAGACAACCAGCCCCCTGCTACATCAATACCTCAATAACACCCACCCACCTTGGCGTACTGAGAGATTTACCTGTCTACACGCCATTCACACACTGTCCCATACACTCCAAACAGGCACAGTTAACACACTGTCCCATACACTCCCAACAGACCCAGTTAACACACTGTCTCATACACTCTCAACAGACCTGGTTAACACACTGTCCCATACACTCCCAACAGACCCAGTTAACACACTGTCTCATACACTCTCAACAGACCTGGTTAACACACTGTCCCATACACTCCCAACAGACCCAGTTAACACACTGTCTCATACACTCTCAACAGACCTGGTTAACACACTGTCCCATACACTCCCAACAGGCCCATTCAACACACTGTCCCATACACTCCCAACAGGCCCATTCAACACACTGTCCCATACACTCCCAACAGACCCAGTTAACACACTGTCTCATACACTCTCAACAGACCTGGTTAACACACTGTCCCATACACTCCCAACAGGCCCATTCAACACACTGTCCCATACACTCCCAACAGACCCAGTTAACACACTGTCTCATACACTCTCAACAGACCTGGTTAACACACTGTCCCATACACTCCCAACAGGCCCATTCAACACACTGTCCCATACACTCCCAACAGGCCCAGTTAACACACTGTCCCATACACTCCCAACAGGCCAGTTAACACACTCCCAACAGGCCTGGTTAACACACTGTCCCATGTACTCCCAACAGGCCCGTTAACACACTGTTTCCATAGTTAGCTTGTCTGTCTATAGGATTTAAATGTCTCCATAGTTAGCTTGTCTGTCTATAGGATTTAAATGTCTCCATAGTTAGCTTGTCTGTCCATAGGATTTAAATGTTTCCATAGTTAGCTTGTCTGTCCATAGGATTTAAATGTTTCCATAGTTAGCTTGTCTGTCTATAGGATTTAAATGTTTCCATAGTTAGCTTGTCTGTCTATAGGATTTAAATGTTTCCATAATTAGCTTGTCTGTCTATAGGATTTAAATGTCTCCATAGTTAGCTTGTCTGTCCATAGGATTTAAATGTTTCCATAGTTAGCTTGTCTGTCTATAGGATTTAAATGTTTCCATAGTTAGCTTGTCTGTCCATAGGATTTAAATGTTTCCATAGTTAGCTTGTCTGTCTATAGGATTTAAATGTTTCCATAATTAGCTTGTTTTTCCATAGGATTTAAATGTTTCCATAGTTAGCTTGTCTGTCTATAGGATTTAAATGTTTCCATAGTTAGCTTGTCTGTCTATAGGATTTAAATGTTTCCATAGTTAGCTTGTCTGTCCATAGGATTTAAATGGTTAACAAGCCAGGCACCATGTTTCATACGGCCCTGACACTGCAGTATTAGAGAAGCCAAAGTGCAGTGTTTGTAAGCGTTAGAGACTTTTATTTAATTTAACCTTTATTTAACTAGGCAAGTCAGTTAAGAAAAAATTCTTATTTACAATGACGGCCTACCTACAGAACAAATTAGGGTTAAGTGCCTTGCTCAAGGAGATATTGACAGGTTTTTCACCTTGTCAGCTCAGGTATTCGAACAAGCAACCTTTCGGTTACTGGCCCAATGCTCTAACCACTAGGCTACCTGCCGCCCAAAAGAGACCATGGCTCCATCCCACATGGCACCCTATTTTCTGATATAGTGCACTACTTTTGACCAGGGCCCTATGGGTAGTGCAGTATAAAGGGACTAGAGTGCCATTTGGGAAAGGCCCATATCAGAGTGGATTTGGTCTATGGGGGAGATCCTAGAACCCATGTTAGACCAGTGTTCTACAACAGGCCTGGTCAAGCCCCCATCCATCCTTCAGAGGGCTGGGGAACGTGCCTGGACCCAGCTCCATCCATGTATTAGTAAAATGATCTGGCTCACTGGCGAGGTTAAACTGATTAAGCATTTGGATGGGACACAATTATGAGTTAGAGCCTGTCAACTCCAGCCCCGGTCGCCCAGGTTTCCAATAAAAAAACTTGATTAAATGTTAAGGATATTACTAACGCATAATATTGCATTCCAGACAAATGTAATTAGAGTGTATCTCATGTAGTGGATCGTCCATACTTTGACACCTGCTTACACAGAAAGGGTAGCTGTTCCAGTCTGAGACAGGGTAACGAGACAGGGTAGCTGTTCCAGTCTGAGACAGGGTAACGAGACAGGGTAGCTGTTCCAGTCTGAGACAGGGTTGCTGTTCCAGTCTGAGACAAGGTAGCTGTTCCAGTCTGAGACAGGGTAGTTGTTCCAGTCTGAGACAGGG